>LPNX010092150.1:61386-253324 GCA_001517045.1 Pseudotsuga menziesii | reverse complement strand
CTCAAATACATAATAGAAACATCCTGGAATAAACATCGGGTTACAATAATATAAAATACATAGAAGAATACATTCCGAAGTTACATATACATCAACAATGCCAACTGTATTTCCAACAATATCCCCCTTCGAAATTGATGTCAACAATAAATAAAAATAATCTTCCCCATTATATAACCATGTTATCAAAATCATACTACTCCTATCAACATTTAGTTTCTCTTTCATCATTCAATACTTTGTAATTTTCTCCCCCTTTGACATCAATGGAAGGGGGATTCTTATTTATCCTTTTTCTTATATTTTACAACATTTGGAAAATTTTGTGACAAACCTGTAATTTTGTCTTTGCATAGTGTTTGCAATTTATCCCCCTGGATTCATGCTTCCCTTCCTTTCTCCATCACATTGTATCAGAAAATATAAAAAATTGATAGTTTCTACTTTCTCTTCCAGTTGCAGTATTGTTGCGAACTTCTGTAGGAATGATTGCACAGTTGTAACCTTCTCCTTGATTTCTATTTCTTTGACCAGAAATACTTCTTCCAAATACTCACGTATAGTTAACTTCAAGGTTTCTATGCATTCATCAATAGTTTCCTTAACTTCCACTTGCACCTACACAAATTGTTCTATGATGCAAATGGATTCATCATGTAATCACTCAATAATTCTGGTTATCATATGTCACTCATCCTAGATATTTCTTACTTACATCTGTTGTTTTCTGTATTCTCCCATATTGACCATATTTTCCATGATTGTTAGAGTAGTTAAACATTGTCACATATTTTGTTATGTCTCTTCTGCAATTTGAAGCTTTTGATCCACTTCCTTCAATTGTTTTTCTACAACCAACTTTTCCCATAGCTAATTACTTTCTTCATGCAATTTTTCACAATTTACTCCAAGGTCCTAATATTTCCTACTACAATATTCATTATTTCTTGTTTATGTTCGCACTCTGCTCTAACATTTGGAGGCATCACTAGTTGTTGCTTTTCCACAAACTCCTCAATGTTAATGTGGAGGCATTTAATGGCTTCACCTATATTCATTACCTTCGCTTATGGAGGAGTATCCTTTTCTATCTGTACGTCTCACAACATGTTACATACTTCCTTGACTTCCTTCTACAGTTTTAAATTATTCTACTGCATTTCCTCTACTTCCTTCTTCATTTTATCACTATTTATAATTTATTCTTCTGCTTCGTTTTCTAGTTTTGTTGTCCCCTCCGTAGTTTATTTTTTATTCATTCACATTTTTTGACATTCCTCCTATAATATTTCCTTTTTTTCATATATTTTATACCATTCTATTAAGACAGTCTCAAGTCTCCATCAGATTTCCCACACAACAGATGTTTGCAATGCATGCAACCCATCCATAGGTAAATGTGACAATATCATCTCTATGGGACTTATTGTGAACGTTGATTTCTACTTCTCTTTCGTGGGAAATACTAGTGCTGCTATCGAAATATTCAAACTTTGTTTTCGATTTATTACAACCTTCATATGTGTAGCTAAGTGTGTATGGTTGTTGTGCATGTGTGTACTTGAATGTGTCTGTGCATTTCTTTATCCTTCTTCCTTCTTAGTTATCATTAACAATTGCATTATTGTCACAAACTCTTCTTCAACTTTTATGAGGATCTCCTTTTGTTTTGTCACAAGATATTCCATTCCTCCTTTGTGTCTACCTTCCACATGAAATCCTAAGTGACATTCATGACCTCCCAACCAATTTGATCCACATCGTCTTTTGTCAATACCCGAGAAGGGTTGGTTTTGGATGTTTTTCTCTTATTCCTTGATGATTCTTCAAATTGATCCTTTATTTTTCTCTTCTCAGTCTACGTAGTCTATTGTGTTGTTTCATGGGATGTTTCAACACTTTCAGTCTCATTTTCCATGGAATTATTCTGTGTTGGAGTGTATTTTTGTTCAGGATGCTTCTATTGCACAACTTCTTCTTCTTTTGTCAATGGAATTTCGCACACCGGATCCCAACCATTTACAATTTTAGTGATGTCATCTTGTGAAGACCTAAACATGGTAGGTAACCATTGCTTCTAGGGATATATTTTAGCTTGTACATAGATATGATGCATTCCTTCCTTAAATCACTCAATCCCCTTATGCAATTCAATTGTATGCCATTGTATACGTGGCATATTATTGATTATAACCCTAATGTCCTCATGGTATAGGAAGAAATCAATGTTCTTGTCTATCTACTTGTGCTTGCTACTTGTAAACTTTAGGTTTCCATATCTTGTTGCTAAAAATGATTTACTATTTTTTGTCAAAGGATTAGCCATCTCTTACATACGTCCAAGACACTAGCACAATCCATATTAATAGCCAAGTGTAATGAAAATTTGTGCCTTTCTCTTTCTCTTCCTGAATGATCCAAGTGGATCTCCCAAATGTCCAAAAATAAAAATCTTCAAATGTCACGAAAAAGAACACAGTTGTATAGATATTTCTGAGATATTTTCATCGATACTCATTTCATAAAAAATAGAATCTAGAAATGAAAGATATCGCATTCTAAATTTTTGATAAAAATAAGTACAAATGGTGACATGTGGCCTATATGTTGCTGACGTGGAACACCCACAAAGTGTTGCGTGAAATATTGCAGATGATCTGGAAGTCGAGTTTACAACTACATGGACCTTTCACCATTTGAAATATGGTGGATTCTTTGCATAGTTGGTAGTGATGTGGGTCAGTGTCGACTTCCAACCTCTGATGTCAGGATTGAAACTGTCAGGAATTGGAAGTCAAGAGGAAAATGATTGATGTTTCTTTGATAGTTTTGACTTCCTACCTATGAAGTCAAGATCAAAAGAAAAGGGGAATAGAATTTGGGATGTTCATTGAAAAAATTGTTAGGCCTGTGCAGACTTTTGACTTCTGAAGTCAGATCGAAAACATTAGGATAAAAAATTCAGCAGATTATTGTTGTGCTATTGGTAGTTCTTACTTATAATTTTTGACATTGGAATATTTGAGATTTGATCAGTTGGTTCTGGCACATCGGAACTGACAAAATGGATAGTTCAAATTTGGAATAGTCAGGATTGACATATTTGGAATCATGACAGTAGATTATAGATCAACGATCTAGCATAACCCATGGAGAATATACATCAACAACCAAGAATTAATATGGAAATTACACTTGTGTATTTGTATTTTTAATATGACATAGATAATTTCTGGGATTTTTGGTTCCTGATTTTGACCAAGTGTTGTAGAGGAAAGTGTTCCTATGGTCGGGGTTTAAGAGGCCACCAACATACTAGGGTTATAAATATAGATGTATAAAGTTCTACAAGAAAACATAAGAAAGATTCAAAGGTAATAAATGATCATACCTGATCCACTGAAGGCTGATCCAAGCTTTCCTTTATCCCTCCTCCTGCTCCTCAATCCAAGAGACCTGCAAAACAAGATTCAACCTTCCTTAAACCAATTTGACCATATATAAAGCAATGATCATCAAAATAACATGAAAACCTAATCTGATTTGCATTAACATATGATCATAAACAAAGGCATAACATACATTAGACAATGATTTGGAAATGGAAGAACATCACATATTTACTATCAAGTGGAATAAGTACAAAGTTCACCTTTTCCTCTTGTTAGGCAACTCATGAAACCTTGATTTAGATCTCCTTCTTCTCTTCTCCAAGGATCTCAACCTCCAAGCTCTACAACACAAGAAGAAGGCATCTAGGGAAAAGGTCGAGGGGATGAGAGTCCCAAATCCACCTACATAACAATGCAAAGGTTAAGTCCCCTTTCATGGACCCATCTCCCTCTCTTTTATACTTTGTTGAATATCTAGGGATGAATAGGGATCAGTTACAACCGAAGGATCAGTTCCAAAACCACCTAAACCACCCCAAAGTCTAGAATTTCCATAATTTATATTTTTTTGGCCATTTCAGGGGAAAATTGCAGCTTTTATGAAGCAAAGTCGCGAGTGTCAAGGGAAACTTAGAGGTTTTATTCAGAAGACTTGTGAGTGGGTAAAATATCTCTTTTAAAAGTACTTCCATGCATTTTGAGGGGTTGTTGTATTCTAAAAATATTTTCTTTTTCCAGATACCTTTCCGATGGTCTAGACAATACGTTAAACAAAGTTATGAAACTCTATATATGGCTCCTCCAATCAAGGTGTTTTTTCAGTGACTAACAGTGACTTTTCATGAAGTGGCATCATGGAAGTATCGACATGCAATGAAAACATGTGAAAGTTGTCACGAGAAGAGATGTGTCATTTTAGGATATAACATATCCCCCCTAATGTATGAGGTTAGAGGGGAAGACAATATCTGAAATACATTATAAAAAGGAAACAATTGAGATGAGAAGACGAAGAGATGAAGGATCCTTGATCATAGGCTCAAACAGAGGTACCTGAGGGAGAGATAAATGTCAGACAAAACATATATTTGGGGCATACATGTCCATATACAAATGATATCCATAAAGATACAGGCAGATCCAACATGTATATAACTGATGTAACTATCATGGTCGCACAATATAAAAAAGGATCCATATAAAATCTAAAGGAGTCATGGCCACAAATTAACAAGATGGATCCATTCTCAATAATCAATCATAGCCACAAGGATACAAGGTGGATCTATGTCTCAGCAAATGTCATATGAGGTATAACAAGATCTTGTACAACTTGAGAAATAGCAAAAGAGGATGGTGCTACTATTGACCCAAGGTAATCAATCCAAACTGCCCAAAGGTACGAATCCTAACCATGTGAATAAAGGATTTGAAGCCGAACATGGAAGAAACCGTTTGATTACTGGTCATTGATGAGAATCGTTAATAGCTCAATGGAAACCACCATTAATGAAAATGGTCCCTAAGGTATCTAGTACATTCTAACAAGTGTGAATAAATGGTATTGAAGCCAAACACCTGAAGAATCTATCGAGTAGGAGACATTAAGGTATTTCCACTACCAAATAATGAGGGAAATTGCCACTAATGACTACAATCCCCAAAGTACTTTCATAAACTCTAAATCTAATTCCTAGAGTAATATGTGTTGAATTCGATAGGAAGAGATCTGTTGGAAGGAAGGAATTAAAGAATCCTCCATCATCCAACACGAGGTAAGTCAAAGATTGATTGGATCTGGAACTAGTACGATGTTTTGGAGAAAGGACCATCGAAGACTGGATGTAATTATGAAATGATACCAAGGAATGGCTGACACAAAAGATCAAGGAAACTGTAGAATGATTGACAAAGGTTTATCCTTGAACAATGAGCACGAAACAATTGTGACTTAGGAATATTTTTACATAAAAGGGAACAATGATACAAATCTTCAATGTAGGATACATTGACAAATTCCCCATATAATTGGAAAAGGAGCCAATTGGAGGAGTAAAACTCTAAATTCGGATACGGTAAAAAACTAGAACCCAATTATTGATAGACACAAAACCGGTGCTTTGTTCAAGGAGACAAGACTTGCTTCCATGATGTAAAAGATATGTGAATGAAATTCCCTTTCGCTCTTTCTTGTAAAGTTTGAACGAGTCTAAGAAAGAAAAATCGAGATCTTTTTCATGTTTGTCAATCTTGAAGAAGAGGCAGAAGAATGGTTGATAAAGCACTGATCCATGGATTTTATGAGCCCAAATTAGTGAATGCTCAAGGATGTTTTCATAGTTTTGATAGTCTGGAAAATACAAAGAAGACTCTAGTGGGGAAATTTTTCATAATGTTAGTCTCATAAGTCTAAAAAAGTATAAAACAATCCAGAGGAGAACTCTCTTAGTCTAGTAGAACCAAGGTATTCATTTTTCATAGTTAGTTGGCAAGGTCTGAAAAAAGGGGTAAACTATCATCGTACCGATGCCCCTTCAAAAGTAAGTAGAAACACTTTAGTTTTAACAAGTGTGAAGGGAAGCAATATCATTCAGAAATTTCCATTTATTTGTGAGAATGGTATGAACAACATTAAACTCGATGCTTTTTACTAGGGTTTAATGAGCATGCACAATGACATAAAGAACGCTTGGAATTTTGTTCATGTTTAGGTCTAGAGCACAAAAAAGAGAAAAGTAAGATTGAACAAGTTCATTTTCCATAATTTTAGTCCTTCACACTCGGAAAAGAGATAAATCTATACCTCAAGATACTCTTCTACATTTAGAAGAAAATAGAATGATTCCTTTTTTGTAAGTGAACTACAAGGCTCGAAAAAGGGGTAAACTTATACCTATGTGGATGTTCCTTCACGTCCTTTAACGAGTTTGAAGGGACAAGCGAACTCAGCGATCTAGTCACATTTAAGGAGTTAGAACAAATCTTGAAGATAACTCCATATCTTTCCCATAAAGTTTTAATGATCTCGAAAAAGTCAACTCGTGGACTCCTTACTATTTTTAATGAGCTCGAAGGAAAGCAGGAAGAATGCTCTAACTGCAAGGAGACGAGTGTCAAAAGCATGCGAAACTATATCCAAGCACAAGCAACAAGCCTGAGGATAGTGCAAGGAAGACAGGCAATATAAGGACACTCTGGGAGCATCTCCTCCAGGTAAAGGATGTCAAGCAATAGTGGAAAAATGAAACAAATTTGAGTGACAATGAGAACAGAGATGAAGGCTTATGTAACGAGCTAAAAGAGTGGACACCAACATTAGGCTCATAAGCACGATCAGGGTGTATACAAATGCGGTTACAACTTGAACAATAAGGAGAGGAAAGTAAAAAGTTGTGAATCCCACTAAGAATCATGTGCCCAAGAAACAACAACATCAAGAAAATATTCAAAAGAAAAGGTATGATATAGGTCACTTCGGTAGAAACACTTGCAACTTTTCCATATTCTACAAAAGGTGTAGTCAAGCAATAGTCAATCAAGAATCGACCAAAGAAGACTCTATAGTGCCAAGGCCTCAGGATTTATAATCAATAAGATCAACCTCAAGAGGAGAGATAAATTTTACGGGGGTGATAGAATCTGCAAAAACAAACTCGGTGTCACAGGATTTGAAAACACTACAAGCAAAATCAAACTCATCAGGATCACTGAATTTTTTGTGCAATGGGAGAGTCCAAAGACTCAACAATGCAATCATAGGAGGATCGATCATCAGATGGATCAAACTCACTAAGTAATTCATGGTTGGACTTAAACACAACTAATTCAACCTCCATTACAAGGTCAAACTGTATCAAGGACTCTAGGATGATTTCATATGAAGGAAGGAGACCCTTCGAGATAGGACACATGTGTAAACATTTGATTGGATCAATAGGGTGGAGAGAAGTCTCTGGAGTCCCCATTGGATAAAACATCCAGTCAATTGTTGGGACCAAGTCCCATGAAGGTAAGCATGCATCTAGAGGATTCTTCTAAGTAGCAATCAAACACGAAGGGTATAAGGCCACATAAATCGTCCGTGGTAGGGGAGTGTCTACTGAAACACTCGGAATTAATAAAGGAAATACTTTGTCTATAGTTGGGTGAGGAGGAGGATCAATAAATGACATATTATTGACAGTGAAAATGCTTTCATTATGAGGGAAATACATCACACGAAAGAGTGTAGACACCCCAAATTTCATAGCATATACATAATCATGCCAAAGGAGCATATTAAATTCCAAGGAATCCTCAATAACCATAAAATCAACTAAGACAATCTTCCCACTCAAACTAACAAGTACTTGAGTAAGAATTCCCATAGCTTGACTAGTTCTTCTGTCAAAAGCCATCAATTGATCATCAGTTGACATAAGCCTGTGAGTCCCATGCCTCTCCAAGCATGTGCAAATAAAATACTAACAGAGGCTCCTTCATCTACAATACAATGAGCAATCACGAAGTGTTCAACTTGGAGCTTTATCAGAAAAGGTGCAACCGAAGAAAGGGGTAGATCAACTAGGCTATCCCAATCAAAGGAAACAATTTGAGAACTTGGTGGGGGTTCATTCAAAATCAAGTTAGTGCCCCCTTATTCATAAAGTTTTGAGCTGGAAGTGAATAAAATGTGACTAGTAGATGACATCGAAAGAAAGAGTTGGATTGATCGAAGATGGGATCGATTCAAACAATTGATGAATGTAACTCTTTGAATGAAGACTGGGATCGACCAAAGATAACATCGATTCAATCACTTGGTAAAGGTCACTCTCCATAGGAAGAGTGGGGTGAAACAAAGGTCCTATTGGTTAGACCACTTGATCACTTGAAGGTTGAATAGGCTGTTGAGAAACTACAGGATGTTCAGAAATAGGATGTCCTTGGAGCCATACTCTTCATACTTCTGCAATGGAAGGGAAATGGTGACTAAGGTGGTATCCTTCGCAAATATTAAAAGGGAACTTGGGCTTGCATTTTTAATGGCTAGTATTTTCAACGGTGTCAACATGACTCGTAGTGGCTGACTGTTTGCTCCCAGCATGACTTCTAGAGGTTGGGTGGTTGGGTCTAACATGACCTGCAGAGGTTGGTTGGGTTCTACCAGCATGACCTGTAGAGGCTGAGTGGTTAGGATCAACAAGAATTATAGAGGTTGAGTGTGTTCCCCCAACATGACTTCCATAGGTTGGGTGGATTCTCCCAACATGATTTTCAGAGGCTGGGTGGTTAGTTCCAACATGATTTGCAGAGGTTGGATGGGTGGCCCCAACATGACTTCCATAGGTTGGGTGACTAGGTCTAACATGACTTGCATAGGTTAGATGGGTACCCCCATCATGAACTGTAGAGGCTAGGAGACCACCCCCTTTCTTTCGTGTCTTCTTCCTATTCTTCCTCCTTCTATTCCTTTTAGACTGCAAGTTACTAGTATCAGAACTTTCATTGCTTGAGGTAGAAGGAGGAGGAGAGGTTGCTACAGGAGAAGGGAAGATGTTGTTTTGATGCTCTTGATATAAGGTGCTTGGTTGTGAAGCATCAAGAGAATTCAGGATAGTCAGAGTGAAAAACAACCAAATTGATAGCCCAAGGCTGAATCCATGTAGATTCAAAGTGTCCATCAAAGGAACGCCAACATTCCCGGTGAAAGGAAAATCACAAGAATCCCCTGGTTAGTGTTCATAAGGGTATTAGCCATATTTTATGACAAGAATACAAAGTCCGCGGTTAAATGGAAACCAACAATGAAACAACATACCACTAGCAGAAAAAAATAAGTATCAAGCCATGCACACAAAGATACCTTCCAAAGGATATTTTGGGATGATGAGGGACCAGAACTAACCAGTGAAGGGAGAAGGAAATTTACCTGGTGTCCCAATACGATTTCTTTGGGTGCAAGCAGTTGAATCACCAACCGCCCTCCCAAATTATTGCATGGGGTTTCCTCCCACTTCTTCCCTAGGTACAATAGAAATATCCTTCCACCATCACTTGTGTAGGAGTCCTAGAAGATAATATACTAAGGCTACAAAAATTACAAATAAAGTTCGGTGAAACAGTTTTCAGTCCAGCCAATGCAGATGGGAAGGGTAGCTAAGGCTAAAACTCAAACAATACCAGGAACTACACGGGGTCGGAAGTAGGTACTGAGTAAGTCCCAAAATGTGTATCAACTATGGTATATTCTCTACCGAGTATAGGAGGGGTATCTCCACTTATCAGTATGGCATGACCTTGTGCTTGACTCCTATGTTAGAGGAGATTTCCAATGTATTTCTTTATGAAATTGGATTTCCTAAATGAAAAGACACTATGTTTGAGTTTAAAGTTTTGGGTAGTTAAATATGTCCCTAACATGAAACATTAGCTTATACTAGTGTACGTTGTCCCTAGAAAGAAATTGTTACTAATATATTTTAGATATTAAACACTTTTTTTAAGGGATATTTATTACTCAAAGGTAGCAGAAGAGAAAACAATGGTGTTTCAACTTGAATGCAAAAACAAGATGACTAAACAAAAGAGAAATAAAAATGCAAATGCAAACTTTTATTTCTCCTTTCTACTCAAAACTGAAAGATGAAGGGCACGAAAGAATTTTTTTTGTATTTTAAAAAAACAACGACATGCAATGCACCTAAGACTAAACCCTAGCCTAAATTCACATAAAGAAAAATACTTTTTCTTTTTACTTTTCTTTATAAATGTGAAATAAAAAGCAACCTACAAACTAATGCATGCATATTATATAAACACAACAAAAGGACTCCTGCTCTATAACCACCAAACAGACCCTAGGCTTCCCTAAAGTTAGAATAAATCCTACTTGGAATGGACGCTTGAATAAGTGTACAAGCCAACTAATTTGGTGTGGAGAAGAGAACCAACAATAAAAGAAGGAAACAAACATCAGAAGGCTCCTGATTTTAGATAAAGACTACTAATAGAGGCTGACTAGAACCATGTACCAAAAGTCATTCGAAGCAAAGAGGTGGGGGGAAAGAGAAAAACAAAAAACCTAATGCTTTAGAAATAGATCTTAAACCAAGTTAAGATTCCACTTCATACTGGTCATACACAGACAGGGGACACAATAGGAACCCTCAATTGGAAACAAACCACCCCTAATAGGCCCTTGAAAGGTGAACCGAAATAGGGAAACTCACAAGTTTCCTTAGGAAAGGTCGTGAGTTTCAACCCATAAGTCATAGGTTTCCTTAAGGAAAGGAACGAGTACCTTCATAACTCGCTACTGTGCAGTATAACAACTGTGAGTGGGTGGTGGATGTTAGAATTTCATCATTAAGCTAGCATTATATTTGGATCTTTACTGAGAGAATAACAAGCACAACAATCAAACACAAGAGACAATGAAAACAGTGTTTATCCTCGGGGAAACCATAAATAGTGAAAACCCCGCAACTTCCTCAGAGATAGAATCAACACCAAAATAGAAAATCCCCAAAACAGTAAGTGATCTCTCGACAACAGTAACCTTCTTCTTGTCTAGCCCCAGTGTCTTCTCCTTCCTCAATTATGCACTACACTTGAGTGTGTATGAGTTGTGTGATAAATAGAGACTCCAGTTCTCTATTTATACTAATCCTGACATGACTAAAACCCTACCAGGGCCGACCTCTACTAGGAGAGTCTAATAACCCTAGTGCCTCGGAACTGTGGGGACTTTAACCCTTAGACAATAGGAGGGTTACCCACAATGACTTGACATGACTTGTTTACATGATAGACCTTCCCGATAGGAACATCAGGGCATGACATAACTCAAGTGCATCCTGGAATAAACATCGGGTTACAATATATAAGAAATACAAGTGAAGTACATTCCGAAGTTACATATACATCAACACTCCCTCTTAACTAGGAAGGTATTCTTTCGACACAATTTTTAGCACAAGTCTTCTTCTCTGTATCTTCTAGATCATCATCGAGTCCTCATCATCTTCAAGTCTTATTCATATTCAAGTCATCTTCATATTCGAGCCATCTTCATCTTCAAGTCATCTTCATCATCGGATTTGGATCATCACTCAGTCTAGATCATCACTGGACATCATCACTGGATTTGGATCATCACTTGATCTAGATCATTTTTGCTGGATCATCATCACTGGATCTGGATCATCATCACTGAGAATCATCACAGGTTCTATCTCTTGATTCTTCTCATCATAGGAACCTCTATAGAGCTGGTCCTTTTTCATACTGGATGTATCATCTTAGAGCTAGTCCTTTTTCATACTAGATGAGGCATCACAGAGCTGGTCCTTTTTCATACCAGATGAGGCATCACAGAGCTGGTCTTTTTTCATACTAGATGTGGCAGCTACTCAGAGCTAGTCCTTTTTCATACTAGATGAGTCTTCTCAGAGATAGTCCTTTTTCATACTAGATGAGGCATCATAGAGCTAGTCCTTTTTCATACCAGATGAGGCATCACAAAGCTGGTCCTTTTTCATACCAGATGTGGTAGCTACTCAGAGCTAGTCCTTTTTCACACTAGATGAGTCTTCTAAGAGATAGTCCTTTTTCATACTAGATGAGGTATCACAGAGCTGGTCCTTTTTCATACCAGATGAGGCATCACAGTGCTGGTCCTTTTTCATACCAAATGTGGCAGCTACTCAGAGCTAGTCTTTTTTCATACTAGATGAGTCTTCTTAGATCTAGTCCTTTTTCATACTAGATGAGGCATCACATAGCTAGTCCTTTTTCATACCAGATGAGGCATCATAGAGCTGCTCCTTTTTCATACTAGATGTGGCAGCTACTCAGAGCTAGTCCTTTTTCATACTAGATGAGTCTTCATAGAGCCAGCCCTTTTTTCATGCTAGTTGTGCCATCTACACAAAGCTAGTCCTTTTTCATGCTAGATGTGTCTTCATAGAGCTAACCCTTTTTCATGCTGGATGTGCCATCTACACAGAGCTAGTCCCTTTTCATACTAGATGTGTCTTCATAGAGCCAGCCTTTTTTCATGTTGGATGTGGCATCCACATATACCTGAAAATGGAAGGAACCAATCCTCTCACCATGTCGCAGCTCTTAAATCTGACCATGGAAGGAACCAATCCTCTCACCA
Organism: Pseudotsuga menziesii; assembly: GCA_001517045.1. Lineage (NCBI taxonomy): Eukaryota > Viridiplantae > Streptophyta > Pinopsida > Pinales > Pinaceae > Pseudotsuga > Pseudotsuga menziesii. Next base: position 240,787 of record LPNX010092150.1, on the reverse strand, counting down.
TGTCAGAATGGCACAGCACTTACATCTAATCATGGAAGGAACCAATCCTCTCACCATGTTAGAAGGGCACAACATGGACACATTACTTCCTCTTGGGAGGAACCTCGATCTTGAGAACACTAAGCTTCTCCCTAAAGTACTCAAACTTCACCCTAGCCAATGGCTTAGTCAACACACCATCTATTTGTTCGTCCGTCGCAAAATACTAGAGCTTCACTGCTCCTTTCTGCACCATATCCCTAATATAGTGATACTTAATCTCGATATGCTTTGACTTGTCATTGAATACTGGATTCTCTGGCAACTTTACACAACTCTAGTTGTCACAGTATATACAAGTAGCATCTAACTAGAGATCAAATAAATAAGACAATATATTCCTCAGCCATACTTCCTCACAACTAGCTGAACAGGCTGCAACATACTCTGCTTTAGCTGTACTTAGTGCCACACAGGATTGCTTCCTGCTAAACCAAGAGATCACACCTGATCCCATACCGAAGCACAGGGATGATTTTAAGGAACCATACTTATTTAAAAGTGTATAAATGTTGGCGAATATTACCAATTCTTAAAACGCCAACTATAAAATGATTGGCGATATTTTTCAAAAAATATTTTAATTTCCAAGGATTTTAGATCATTTATATATAAATTTGGCGATTTTTAGGGTGAAAAAATTTTACCCCATCAAAATTGGGCGAAACAGGGCTTCAAAAAATGCAAAATGGCGAATCCTTTTTGGGAGAATAACATGGAAAATAGCCCACTCGGCTAAAATTCGCCCCTAAAATTATCCCTGCCGAAGCAGCACCCTGAAGTGCTCTTCCTATCGATGGCACTTCCTGCCCAATCTGAATTAACCCTCCAGGTTAATCCTTTGATCAGCCTTATACTTGATCCCATAATCAACCATACCCTTCAAGTACCTTAGAATATGCTTTGCAGCAGTCAAGTGAACATGTCTCGGATCTGTTAAGTATTGGCTCAAGGTGTTCATAGCAAAGCAAATATCTGGTCTCGTGTTCGTTAGGTACATCAAGGACCCAATCATCTGATAATACATCGTGGCATCAACTGTCTCTGATGAAGCATCACTCAATAGCTTCAGGTTTGATGCCATAGGTGTGGTTAATGCCTTGCAGTCCATCATCCCAAATCTCTTCAAGATCTCTACTACATACTTTCCTTGTCCAAGGAAGATTCCATCTATAGTCTGCCACACCTCCATACCTAGGAAATAATGCATCATTCCCAAGTCCTTCATCTTGAACTCAGCAGTAATATTTCTCTTCATATCAGCAATCAACCCATCCATACCTGTCACAAAAAGATCATTTACATATAGTAGAAGTATCACTGGGTTTCCATCTTCTACCTTGTAGTAAAGGTTGGAATCTGCTTTACTCTTGGTAAAACCCAAACTGGATAGAAAGCTGTCAATTTTCCTGTACCATGTCCTGGGTGCCTGTTTCAAACCATACAGGGCTTTCTTCAATCTACACACATGAGACTCCCTGTCATGTGTCTCAAAACCGAGTGGCTGCTCCACATACACTTCCTCTTCTACTACACCATTCAAGAAAGCAGTCTTGACATCCATTTGGTGTATCTTCCATTTCATCACTGCAACTAGAGCAAGTACCGATCTGATGGAAGTGTATATGGCTATAGGTGCAAAGGTTTCTTCATAGTCTATTCCTTCTTTTTGACAGAAACCCCGAGCCACAAATCTTTCATTATACTTTTCAATGCTACCGTCTGCAGCATGCTTGATCTTATAGATACATTTGGAAGTTACAACTGACTTCCCTTCTGGTCTTGGGACAGCATCCCAAACATCATTCTTCATTATCGATTGATACTCTTCGATCATCGCATCCTTCCATTCTTTCCGTTCTGCCACTTCTTCATATTTGGAAGGTTCTTTATCAATGAAGTCACATAGTAAAGCTACATAACCGGAACAGGATCTGGTCCTATTTCTTTCTCTGAGATTCTCTTCTAGAACCCCATATCTTTTCGCACCTTGGATAATATCTCGTACCCAAGCAGGTTTCCTCTTATGAGGATTCTTCTCCTATGGTGGATCTATAGGTCTTTGTGGTTCTTCAAATTCTTGATATTCTTTTTGAGTTTCTTCGTTCATGATTGTATCATGAATTCTGGGAGCTTCTGCTTCTTCAGGTTCTTCAGCAGGTTTCTTTTTGGATTTGATGTAGGATGAATCTTCGTCAAATGTTACATCCCTACTGATGTCAATATTTTTGAACCCTGGGATGTATATTCTGTAAGCCTTCAAGCTTTTAGAGTATCCCACAAATATACCCTTCTTTACTGAAGGATCTAATTCTGTTCTCTTCTCTTTTGGAATGTGTATGTACACAGGAAAACCGAATATTCTGAGATGGCTGACTTCTGGTTTCTTGCCGGAGAAGACTTCTTCAGGAGTTTTGTTATCGAGTACTCTATGTGGAGTACGGTTCTGTACATACACTGTTGTTCTGGCTGCTTCTGCCCAAAGATGCATAGGAAGATCTTGATCATGAAGCATAGCTCTTGCAGCTTCCATGATGGTTCTATTCTTCCTTTCTGCAATCACATTCTATTGTGGATTGTAAGGAGTGGACAACTCCCTCTTAATCCTTGAGTCCTTACATAGTTCCTTGAACTCATTTGAAGTGAATTCTCCACCATTGTCTGATCGAAAAGTCTTGATCTTCATTTTAGTATGGTTCTCGATCAAGGCTTTGAATTCCTTGAACTTGCTAAACACTTCATCTTTATTCTTCATGAATTAAATCCATGTCTTCCTAGAAAATTCATCAATAAAAGAGACATAGTACACATACCCGCTTAGTGAGCTTGATGACATTGGTCTGCATACATCGGAGTGGATGATTTCCAAGATTCCTTTTGCTTTGCTCTCGCTACTTGGAAATGTCTTCTTTGTGTTCTTTCCTTTCGCACATCCTTTGCAGACCCTTTCATGTTTTTCTTGAATTTCTAGAAGACCTTCAACAACTTTGCTTGCAAGTGGTAGTGCTCTGTAATGTACATGTGCAAGCCTTCTATGCCAAAGTTCATTTGGTTCTACTGTGTCATGAACCAAAGCTTGATCTAGTTGGCCCTTCAACTTGTATAGACCTCCTTCTTGTTCTCCAATCACTATTGCATCATCAAAATTCTTTCCCTTTGGCCACATAAGAACTTGGCCATCTACAAAAGCAACCCTCATTCCTTTTGCATCCAATGCAAATATGGAGAGGAGGTTCTTCTTTAGTCTTGGAGCAAACAATACATTCTTCATATTCAAATACTTTCTAGAGTCTATTTTATAGAAGGATTCACCACTACCTTTTATTGGATACTGGTAGTCATCCCCAAGTTTCACCTTGTGATGTGACTCATGTTCAGATAGCTTCACAAATGATTATTTGAATCCCGTCATTTTCTTGGAAGAACCACTGTCTATAAGACAATCATTGCTTCCATGTGAAACAGTTCCCGTGAGAGCGGAGATTAGTACATATTCATTGTCACTTGAAGATTCATCACTCTCTTGTCTGATTCTCTTTGTGGAAGGTTCATCATCCTCTGCAGCATGGGCATGATGTCTTCTCTTGCTTCCCTTCTTCTTTAGATTTCTTTTGTTAGGATAGAATCTAGATATGTGACCTTTCTCATCACATGTGTAACATCTAATAGTATTCAGATCTTTTCTAGAGTGTGAGATCTTACCTTTGGAGTGATAATTACTCCTCTTGTTTTTCTTGGAGTGAACTGTGAGAGCTTGATCTTCACTACCCATGTTCTGTTCTCAAGCTGTTATCCAAGCTTCTTCTTGAGAGCATTCTTCCCATAGTCTGCTGAACTTGACTAACTTCTTTCTGGCACAGATTCCTTGAATGAAAGAGTCCCATGATCTAGGGAGACCATTCAAGGTGGTCATCACAATCTCTACATTTTCTACTTCTTCATCTACTGCTTCCAGCTGCTCCTTGATATGAGAAACCCTTGTAAAGTAAGACTGAATAGTCTCAGCATTCTGGATCTTCACATTCTTCAATTGTTTTCTCAAAGTCATCTTCCTGTTTATGTTCTTCCCTTCAAACAATTTGGTTAGGGCATCAAACATAGTTTTAGGTGTCTTGAAGGAGGACACCTATGGTATGAGATGATCCTTGATAGAATCAGCAATGATTCTCTTTTCCATAACCAACTTCTTCTTATGCAAGGCCTTAGCCTCATCTCCCTCTGGAACTGGAACCTACTCATTGATATAGGAGTCCAACTCATTCTCTTCCAGGACTAGGGAGATCCTATAATTCCAAGCTCGGAAGTTATCAGCTCCCTCAAGCTTTTCATCAAGCTTGGTATGATGAGACATATTAAACTGAGAACCTCAAATGGAAATACAAAATATTTAGATCTTACCAGGTCAAGATGTCAGATCTAGATTTGGAGCTGAAATCCTGAAGTGCTGGTTCAGTAGCAAATTAGGGTTTTGCTTTTTCAGATATCTGTCAACCCAAATGCCTTGAAATTTATCCCTAACTTCGATTTTGGGGAGGAGATCAATCCAGGCCTAGGCTCACTGAAAAATTCCTCTTTTGTGAGAAGTCCTAATTTTCGGCAGTAGTGTCGGGTCCAAAACTTAAAAACCTCAGAATTGGGTTTTGCTTCGACAGAAAGATGTGCCCTAAGGAGGAGAGTTATTCCACCTTAATTTTGCTGAAAATATGTGGAAGAAGATCCACAAACTAGGAATCCCTAGTTCCCCTAGCTGCACAATGTCTTCTTCTCAGGTTAGCTCTGATACCATGTTATAATTTCATCATTAAGCTAGCATTATATTTGGATCTTTACTGAGAGAATAACAAGCATAGCAATCAAACACAAGAGACAATGAACATAGTGTTTATCCTTGGGGAAACCATAAATGGTGAAAAACCCGCAACTTCCTTAGAGATAGAATCAACACCAAAATAGAAAATCCCCAAAACAGTCATTAGAGGAAATTTCAACTCAAAATGGGCCTCCTAAAATGAACTAATAAAATAATAGTTAAAATAATGAAATAATATTTATTAATTTTTGAGGAAGAAAAGAAAAAAACTACTTTTTTGTTTGTACTTTTGACATATCTCCCTGTGTTTTTACTCAAATTTCGATCGGGAGAGCTCATTGGATTCTGGATCCAACAAGTACCCACTCGGCATACTTTTGACAGACCCCGCTACCCCAAAAGCAAGAAATACCTGAAAAATGTGATGATGATGTCATCATCACATTTTTTCAGGTATTTCTTGCTTTTGGGGTAGATGGGTCTATCAAAAGTATGATGAGTGGGTACTCGTTGGATGTGGAATTAAATTCTGCATCCAATGAGCTCTCTTGATCGAAATTTGAGTAAAATCACTGGGAGATATGTTGAAAATACAAACAAAAAGTTTTTTTTTTCTTTTCTTCCTCCAAAATTAATAAATATTATTTTATTATTTTAACTATTATTTTATTATTTTCCTTAGGAGGCCCATTTTAGACCTCAAATTTCCTCTAATGTGATGATTATGATTTTCCCTTCTTCCTTTCCTGGAGTGTACTGTGAGAGCTTGATCTTCACTTCATTAGAGGAAATTTCAACTCAAAATGGGCCTCCTAAAATGAACTAATAAAATAATAGTTAAAATAATGAAATAATATTTATTAATTTTTGAGGAAGAAAAGAAAAAAACTACTTTTTTGTTTGTATTTTTGACATATGTCAAAAACACAGGGAGATATGTCAAAAATACAAACAAAAAAAGTAGTTTTTTTTATGATACCTATCCCCAAATTTATATTAAAAAAGTGTTTAAGACCTATACGGTATTTCAAATTTAAAGAAATCTCATTGGCTAACACATGATGACATGGAATTTGAATAAAAGTTAAAAGGCCCATTTTGAGTTGAAATTTCCTCTAATGAAGTGATCTCCCGACAGCAGTAACCTTCATCTTGTCTAGCCCCAGTGTCTTCTCCTTCCTCAAATATGCGCTACACTTGAGTGTGTATGATTTGTGTGATAAATAGAGACTCCAGTTCTCTATTTATACTAATCCTAACATGACTAAAACCTTACTAGGGCTGACCTCTACTAGGAGAGTCTAATAACCCTAGTGCCTTGGAACTGCGGGGACTTTAACCCTTAGACAATAGGAGGGTTACCCACAATGACTTGAAATGACTTGTTTACATGATAGACCTTCCCGATAGGAACATCGGGGCATGAAATAAATCAATTACATCCCATAATAAACATCAGGTTACAATATATAAGAAATACAAGTGAAATACATTTCGAAGTTACATATACATCAACAGTGGAAGGCCTAAAAAAGGTCAGAAACTGCCCTAGAAAGGAAGAGAAGGTGTCTAAGCATACTTAAATGTTACTCCCAACTTGCAAGAAGGACCTAAAACCTTAAATACACTGGAATAAAGAAAAGAAAACCTAAAAATAGACAAGGCATCCCCAGTGGAGTCGCTAGTTCTGTTTTGGAGGAAAGTGTTCATATGGCTGAGGGTTAAGAGGCCACCAACATACTAGGATCGTAACGATAGATGTATAAAGTTCTTCAAGAAAATATAAGAAAGATTCAAATGTAAGAAAGGCTCATGCCTAATCAATTGAATCCTGATCCAATATTTCCTTTATCCCTCCTCCTGCTCCTCAATCCAAGATACCTGCAAAACAACCTTCAACCTTCCTCAAAGCAATTTGACCATATATAAAGCAATGAAAATCAAAATAACATGAAACCCTAATATGATTAGCATTAACATATGACCTTAAAAAAAGGCATGACATACATTAGACAATTATTTGGAAAGGGAATAACATCACATCTTTATTATCAAGTGGAAGAAATACAAAGTTCACCTTCTCATCTTGTTAGGCACCTCACGAAACCTTGATTTGGATCTCTTGCTTCTCTTCTCCAAGGATCTTAGCCTCCAAGTTCTGCAACACAGGAATATGGCATCTAGGGAAATGGTAGGGGGGATGAGAGTCCCAATTCCACTAGCATAACAATGCAAAGGTTAAACCCCCTTTCATGGACCTCTCTCCCTCTCTTATATATCTTTCTAAAGAGTTGGGATCGAATAGGGATCAATTAGAACCGAAGGATCAGTTACAAAACCACCAAAACCACCCCAAATTAGAGAATTTCCATAATTTTATATTGTTTTGTCCATTTCAAGGGAAACTCCTAGGTTTTATGAAGTAGATTCACTATTGTTAAGGGAAGCTCACAGGTTTTCTTAAGAAAACTTGTGAGTGGGTCAAAAATATCCTTTTTAAGGTATTTCCATGCATTTTTAGGGGTTGGTGTCTTCTAGAAAGTTTTTCCTTGTTCAGATACCTTTCTGATAGTCTAGAGAAGAGGTCAAATGGATTACAGAACTCTATATATGGATCCTCTAATAAAGGTGTTTTTTAAGTGACTAACAATGATTTTTCATGAAGTGTCTTCATGGAAGTGTTGACATGCGACGAAAACATGTGAAAGTTGTCACATAAAGAGATGTGTCATTTTAGTATATAACACTAAGCCTATGCTTACGATTTTGCAATTAATCATGAAGGATAATTTTGGGATGGAATCATATTTCATACCTAATTGAATGTTTATCACGTGGTCCAATCCATTTTTCTATTTAAAGATGCAATTTGGATGTGGATGGATAGAGCGATAGAGAGACAGGCATAGATAGAATTCGTTGAGTAATAGAGTTCAGATAGACTGTTCAAACTAATAAATTTCTAAATTTATAGTGAGAAGGTCGAATGTGATAGTCACTTCGGTCATTCCCAGTGCGTTGAATTTGTAGCATGCTTCAGAAGTGGTTCCACTCAGCACATGAGGCAACTACTCATATTACGTGTTAAGGGAGATCCATGGTAGATATAAGTAGAATTGGTGTAGTCTGTTGTTGTAAGTAACATATAGAATATTTGAGAGTTATTTGTATTTATGTAAGTTTGTGAAATTTGAATAAAATTAATTAAAACGATCCCATTGGAAGCTACAAGCTAGAGACATAGTATAAACTGGATGAACTTCGTTATCAAGTTAAAATATTTAGTTATGGTTTGCATTCTTTTTATTTCCACATTCTGTTGTAATAATTGATATTTTAAAATCTTCCCCCAGGAATTTACTATTTAAAATCATTTGCACAGAATCACAAAATTCATGGTTAACATGATCTTGTAAAATTCTAATCAAGTTGGTATGAGGCTTGATTAACCAAGGAATTGTGAGTGTGCGAATGCTTATTAGGTCCAATATTAAATAAGGTGAAGGAAAAATTGATCCTTTCAATCAAGAAATTGGACATGCAACTCAAATGAAGAAAATGACATACAAATACCATGGAGTATATGATGAGAAGGCCTCTGCAAAGCTTTCTACCAGATGGAAACATGGTAGAAGAGTTTTTTTTTAGACTTCTGTTGTAAAGGAAAGTTTCCTATGGCTAGGGTTTAAGAGGCCATCAACGTACTGGGGTTGAAAGGTGGATGCAAATGTTTCTGCAAGCAAATATAAGCAAGTTTCAAAGATTAGAATGGTTCATACCTTAGAAAACAAAGGTTGATCCAAGCATCCCTTCAATCCTCTTCTTGCTCCTCTCACTCCTCTTGTTCTAAGAGACTTGCAAAACAAGTTATACCTTCCTCAAACCAATATGACATTTTCAAAATACGTATTTTTTTTTTACATTTTCAGGAGGCGTACGCAGGTTACAGAGACAACAGTTGTGTATACGAGGAGGTATAAGTGGGTTGCAGTGTAGAAAGTCACGTATTTAAGGCGTACGTTAGTATTATATATAGCAAGTCGCGTATGTACGCAAGTTTCCTTAAAGAAACTCATGTACACATAAAAAACTCATTTTTAGGGTACTTTTGGGCATTTTCAGACTTTGGTGTCTTCTAGAAAGTTTTAGCTAACTGAAATATATTTCCAACAGTGTAGAGATGAGGTCAAACAGAGTTACAGAATGCAATATATGGGTCCTCCAAGTTAGGTGTTTTCTCAGTGATTTTCAATGACTTTTATGAAGTGTCGTCATGGAAGTGTCGACATGCAACGAAATCATGGGAAAGTGGTCACAGGAAGAGATGTGTCATTTTGAGCTATAATAGATGCCCCCTAATGTATGAGGTTAGAGGGGAATACGATAGCCAAAATTCATTATAAAGGAAACAACTAAGTATGGAGAGAGAGTAGAGAATCCAAGATCAAAAGGCTCAAACAAAGGTACCTAAAAGAGAGATAAATGTCAAACAAAACTGATCTCTGGGACATACAAGTCCATATATAAAACATCACCATAAAGATACAGGCGGATTCAACATATGTATAACTGATGAAACTATCATGGTCCCTCAATATGCAAAAAGGTGCCATATCAAATCTAAAGGAGTCATGGCCATAAATGAAGAAGGTGGATCCATGCTCAACAATCGATAATAGCCACAAAAATACAAGTTGGATCTATGTCTCAGCCAAATGTCATATAAAGTGTAACAACGTCTTGCACAGCTTGGGAAATAGCAAAAATGCTAATGCTATTATCGGCCCAAGGTCTTCAATCCAAACCACCCAAAAAAAGGTACGAATACTAACCATGCAAATAAAGGAGTTGAAGTCGAACATGGAGGAAATCGTTTGATTATCGGTCAATAATGAGAACCGTTAACAAATGTGAGGGAAATCGCCATTAATTAAAATGGTCCCCAAGATACCTAGTACATTCTAACAAGTGTGAATACAAGGACTTGAATTCGAACACTTGAAGAATCCATCGAGTAGGAGACATTAAGGTATTCCCACTACCCAATAGCGAGGGAAATTTCCACTGATGACTGCAATCCCCAAGGTACTGTCGTAAAACTCTAAATCTCATCCCCAGAGCAAGATGTGTTACAGTCGATAGGAAGAGATCTGTTGGAAGGGAGGAATTAAGGCATCCTTCATCATCCAACATGAGGTAAATCAAAGACAAATTGGATTTAGAATTGGTATTGAATTTCATGACAAGGAACGTTGAAGACATGATGTAATGAACTAATACCAGGGAATGGCCAACACAAAAGGTCAAGGAAACTGTAGAATGGCTGACAAAGGTTTAATCCTTGAATAGTGAGCATGACACAAAAGTGACTTAGGAATATTTTGAAACAAAAGGACCAATGACAAATCTGCAATGTAGGAGACATTGACAAATTCCCCATATAATTGGAAAAGAGACCAATTGGAGGAGTAAGAAACTCTGAATCAAGTTAAGGTCAAAACACTAGCACCCAACTATTGATAGACTCAAAACGGATGCTTTTTTCAACGAAACAAGACTTCCTTCCATGATGTAAAAACCATGTGAATGAACTTCCCTTCCCCTCTTTCTTGTAAAGGTTTAACAAGTCCAAGAAATCAAACTTGGGACCATCTTCATTTTTGGCAAGCTCAAAGAAAAGACAGAAGAATGCTTGATAAACCACTGATTCGTGGATTTTACGAGCCCGAACTAGTACATGCTCGATGGTGTTTTCATAGTTTAGAGAGTCTGAAAACTCCAAAGAAGACTCCAGGTGGGTGCTTTTTCGTCCAATTTAGTCTCCTCGGGCTGGAAAAGTATAAAACATACCAAAGAAGAACTCTCTTAGCTTCCAAAGAAGTAAGGAACATATTTTTCGTATTTAGTTAGGAAGGTCCAAAAAAGGTTAAATTACCACCTACCCAATGCTCCTTCAAAAGAAGCATATAGCCTGAGTTTTACGAGTGTGAAGGAAGGCAAGATCACTTGGAAAGATCCATTTGATTACGAGAAATGGGGCTTACAACAATAAACTCAATGCTTTGTTCTTTAGGGTTCAATGAGCATGACAAGGACATAAAGCACACTCGAAATATTTTTCATGTTTTAGGTCCAGAGCACGAAAAAGAGAAAATGAAACTCATACCGGGGTTTCCTTTTCCATAAGTTTAGTCCCTCAAGTTCAGAAAAGTGATAAACATATTCCTGAGAATACTCTTCTCAATTCTGAAGAAAAGAGAGTTTTCCTTTCTCGTATTATTCCACATGGTCTAAGAAAGAGATAACCTACCACCAATGTGGATGCCTATTCACATATTCTTAACGAGCTTGAACGGACAAGTTTACTCAGCAGTCAAGTCTATTTTGAGGAGTAAGACTTGGGCCTAAAGAAACTCAATATCTTTCTCGTGAAATTTTAATGAGTCCAGAAAATTCAACTCGCGGCCTCCTTACTATTTTAACGAGCTCAAAGGAGAGCAGAAAGAATGCTCTAAATGCGAGGAGACGAGTTTCATAGAAAGGAAAAACTAGTTCCAAGCGCAAGGAACAAACCTATGCATAATGCAAGGAAAGTGAGCAAGATAAGGACACTCAAGGAATGTCTCATTAGGGTAAAAGGTGTCAAGTTGCAAAGGAAAAATGATGCAAGGCTGAGCAATGATGAGAACAAAGATGAGGGCTTATACAATGAGCTAAAAGCATGGAAGCTGACATCAGGCTCATAAGCACGAGAAGGGAACATGCAAATGTAGTTACAGCTTGAACAACAAGACAAGGATAGTAAATAGTTGTGAATCCAACTAAGAATCATGTCTCCAAGAAACAACAACATCAGGATCATATTCAGAAGAAAAGATCCAATGTGGGTCACTTTGGCAGAAACACATGCGACTTTGCTATCTTCTATAAAAGGTAAATTCAAGGTAGAATCAATTGAAGAAGATTATACAGTACCAAGGATTGAGGGTTTATAATCAGTAAGATCAACCTCAGAAGGAGAGAAAAAATCAACAAGGGAGATAGAGTCTGTAGGAACAATGTCACATGCCCCAATTTTGTAAAATAATGTTATTTGTTTTGAATTTATTCCAAGACATCATGTTAAATTTAATAATAAGTTGGAACTGATGACTCAGCAGAGTCAAAATATGTGGAATGTAATTCTGAATATTTTATTTTTAAATAAATAAAAGTGGAGACAACAGCTTGGGAGAGCTGTTAAAAAGAGTGTACTGGTCAAGTGGGTGGAAGGAACTAGGTGGAAAGCAAAAGAAAAGTGGCAGCATCCTCAAACACTTCCTATGTTGCAGGTGGAAACTTCCCTACATTTGGGGTCATGATCCCCCAAGAAAGTGGGATCAGAGCATGTGGCTCAATTAATGACAACTAACCCAAAAAGACCTAGGCAATCTTATTAAAAGTGCCCAATGTAGAGAGATGAGGCTGCTCATTCCAGGAGAAGAATCATTCAGGTGAATGTACTTCAAGGAATTCGTTGGGAAGGGAAATTAGAAGGAGGTGTTGTGAGGGGTAAACTGTAGGAACTTGATCTAGTACAACTTTGCAGCTGAGAGATCTTACTACTGTGAACAGAGTTGGTATTGAGTTTAAGGACTGGTACCTTGTTGATTGCTCCACCTTGTTCCAGCCAAGGAGAACAGAGCAGGCTCGAGGGTCCTGAGAAGTCGCTGTTTGAGTGCTCTCCAGGAGTTGGTAGGGAGGAACGGCCTCCCATTTCTGTTGTCATCCAGCTTAAAGAACAGGTTCTACTATCTATTAATTTCTGTGTTAAAGTTATATCTGTGTGTGAGCAAATGATGCATGTTTAGGATATGATGTAAACTTAGAGTGTAGAATATCTTAGCTTGTTTAATAATGAATATGTTCTTGATGAAAAATAAATCCTACATGTGTTTTTTCCCATCTGGAGTAATCCAGATCGTACTCTAGCACAGGTGGTGTATTTAAATGAATGAAGTATAATGTAAATTTAAAACAAAATGTTAGCTATGAATATTGGAATGTTTTCTTTCATTAGATATTTGGTTATCAGAAGAAATATTATTATGTACATAGAGTAGTGTTAGATCTAGACTGTGTGTGTTAGAATATTAGAAAAAGGAAAAGAAGTCATATCATTATACTAACAGTAGTATGTTCTGGTAGATGAATCATTCTTCTATACAGTACTTACTTCTGTAATCCTTTTATCTATATTGAAACAAAAGGAAAAGAAGATAACAGTTGAATGTGTAGTATTAGGTTAAATAAAAATGCCTTTTCAACTCTGTAGTTCATTTCTTTCCCTATTAAGGATAACTAGTGTATTTATAGCAATCTAAACTATGAGTAAGGATGGAAAACCTTGATTTAATTCTAAAGATAAAACTAATTGTTTTAAGATTGTTAGCTAGGTTATTTCATTTATGACTGATAATGTAAATAATTTACTCATCTTATCCAAGTGTACTTTCACAAGTTCTAAAGTTACTAACCTGTCTCCTAAGAAATGATTCAATTTAAACAAATACTACTATTTCTATAGAGAAAGGAATTTAGTTAAATGTTTATTACCCTTATTTTCTTAATAATTTCTAATGCCATAATTTAAATAGGGAAATATAGATACATAAAGATTCTTATAAATTATTTAGCATAGAAACCATAAGAGTATAACAATAAGATATTTTCTCATCCGTACACTTTATAAATAGACTAAGTGTAAGGATAATTTAATAATTATGGAAATAATATTTACTTATGAGTAAAATAAAATTCTTTTGAATTAATAAATCATTTAAAGAAAGTATTAGCAGGGTCGAAACCCTCATAAGATAAAACACTATAAAATATAATAATACATTATAATAACATATCAAGTAAACATAAACCCTGTACTTCAAAGATGTAACAATATAGTTACATAAGTACAAATCCAAAGCATTGGATTATTTATTTTTCTGAAGTTATCAAATATAAAATAATATTTACAATTCCATAAGAACAGAGGAAAATAAATTAAGATAACATAAATATAACATACAGTTATCTAAAACAGGTAATATTTAAATAATTTACAGAGTAAATTAAAATGTAATAGCTTATAGGAAAATCAATTAACAGAACATAAACATGCTCGATTAACGGAGCTTAATAACCCATTTTACGATATAAGAAATAGCAGAATAAACTATAGTATTATATTGTAATAAAAAGATAATTTAAAACAGTAGATACATCTTTACATAGCTGAGTTAGGGTAAAACCCTAATGTATCAAAAATTACAATAGAAGTATCAAAATAAGTGAGTCTAAGCTCTATATTGATGCCTCTCTGCTTTTAAGGGTTAACAGAGAATGGCTTGATAGGACTTCCGTCATTCTATACAAGTTTTACACATAACCAAAGGCAAAATCAAAATTTACAAGTTATGGCCTAAGCCAGAAACCCTGCATGTAGCAAGGGTTTGTCAACAATTAAAACAACGAACCAAGTTAACCCAGATAAAATAAAACCACGAGGGTCTTTGCAGGCCACGGTGACCAACCAACAAATGTTCCATAAGGAACTGTACAAGGATGAACTGCCATGGGATAACCAGGGCTTACCCGTGAGTAAGTTTTTGACCAAGCTTTGCACCGGCTACGTAGGAGGACAAGGTTGTCACCTGTGAGACAACCCACGTTGCTATTAATAATTTATACTTATAATTTAACAGAGATTTAAAAGAACAGAGATACGAGTAGTATTTCTTACCTGAGTTTCAAAGTAACATAGCCACCCACAAACAGGAGTGCCGCCACCAACACAAAGATAAACAAACCCTTCATCTGTTACAAGGAAGAGGGAGGTTACCAAATGAAACAACAACCAGTGACAACCAAGAATTGGAGTGACAAGCCAAGTAGACATTAAATCATGTGCAGTCACTACTTTCCAACCGAAGAGTTCACTCTACTAGAAACCCTAAGACCAACCAGATCACGAGTTGTTGAGTCACGGCTCTCACTACCGGGTTAAAGAAAAAGAGACTTTTACAGTCTGATAACCCTTTAATGAGCAAGCCGCAAAGGTTAAACCCTAAAGGAAAGCAACCACCCCAGTGCAAGCAACGAATACTCATTTACAGCTCTTCTCTATTAGTTTTCAGGGCAATCTTACGAGGTGCACGAGGCAAGAACCAAGATGGGAGACTAACATCTAACCAGATGCAGAATCGACATGATGGTCAAGACACAGTAGTAGAGCGGCCGGAGGCCCGAAAACGACAGAGAAAATAACAAAGACTAGGGTTCACAGTCTCCTTTTATTATCACAACGCTTGGCCATGGTGAATCCACGTACACATACAAATAATTTACCAAGCAGTGGGTAACCTACAAAGTCCCTGCATGCAATCAAATAAAATGATTTTTATTTCAATCATTTGGTGGACCAAACGTTCCACAAGGTTCTACACTCCCGGAGTTAACCAAGCGATGGACACTGCAACGTTATCAAAGGTTTAGGTTACTATATTTCTAGATTAATATAACTCATCTTGGGCGTGGACAATTCCACGACCTATCACCTTATGCAAGCAATGTATTCATCGAAAAATGATTATAATTCTATCAAGGGTTATGCCCACTTTAATAATTTGCAAAAGAAATTCATAAATCTTATTCATGTCAAGATACTTTTCTTGCTAGCTTATATCCTCGATTTTCCTTTGAGTACCTTTTAAAAACTATTAGGTTTGCAAATGAGAGTGTTAAGCCTTATAGTATCTATTGGGCTTGTCAATAAACTTTTGATGATCTTAATAACAAAAATGGACAATATCTTTCCAAGTATGTTATGTGTAAAAGAACTTTAGTTCTTCACTACTGACTTAACCCAATTGATACCAGTATATTAGTGTAGATATAATCCTCTTAAACCTCAAAGCTTTATAAGTTAGGTAAATAGTATAAAATCTCTTAACTACTGTGCATTATTTTCTTATCACAAGAATTAACAAAATTTTGTCGTGACGTGAATTGTTTATGGATATAGTTTAGGTAGACCCTTAAACTTTAAACCCCTTTGTCTATAACATGTGTGTAAGGAAAGTTTAAAGGCTTATACACATGATGACTTAGGTAAACATTGTTTAATATCCAAGACGTTAGTTTGCAACAAAAATTATAAATTACAAACTAGAGAGAGATAACAACTGTCGCCAATTACAGATAGGACAGAATCTCTTTTATATATATAAATCTTTGGCATCTTTAAAAAGAATAATAAACTATTTTTTTTTACTTCATAGAAGCATTTGAAATTGAAACAGCATATATTCTTTTTACTAAGCTATTATTTTGCAACGAACATATATCTGCATGCTTTATGAATATTGACAGGAAGCATTGGATTTTTCTTACCTGTAAATCTGTGAGATCAGGTAAACTTTCTGCGTTAGCTCAAAAGCTAAGTAAGCCCCAAAATCCAAGACAGTTCCACCTTCTTGTCGCAAATAAAAACAAATCAATAAACTGAAAAAGAAAAAGAATTATTCTATAAGATAAACTTAATCAAGTAAATAATTCAGACTATGAATTAACCAATCTGTTAATCAAATAACTTATAACTAATTATAACCGTTAGCGGACTGCATTATTGAATGTTTTCTGTATTTTCAAAATTTTAAATTTTTCGGTAAATTTGGGGTTTTGACATGTGGTATCAGAGCACAAGGTTCAAACACTAGGCCTTGATGCAGCCCGACTAGCTTTCATAGAACAGTAAATTAAATCATTATGCTAACGTATATTTTTTTTTATGTTAAGAACAAAAAATTGCATTTTTCTGAAGTTTAACAGGCAGGTATGGAAAGGCTGGGAGAGTATGCATAGGAGGAGTCTCCAGATACAGAAACAAGAAATTTACCCAGAGATCATATACCGGAATATGTGACTACAAATTCCTCAGAGCTGTTACAGACTGTAAAAGATTTAAAAATTGAAATGGAGTCTGTAAAGAGGGAGAATGAAAGGATTCTAAGGGCTCAAGAAGGGCTGAATCAGATCCTAATGGAAAATTTTCAAACCGAAGGAAGGGGTAGAAGGTCAGAATTTGAAGATGACAGTCATCAAAGAAAATCTAAAAAGATGAAGCATGCAAAAATTGAAAGTAGTTCGTCGTCTGAAGGGTTTGGTGAATGATAAAGTTACCATACTACTAGTGATAGTAGTGATGATGATCCGTATGACAAGAAGAGAAAATACAAACCATATGAGGAAATTTCAAGGGAATTCAAAAAGATAAAACGACCAACTTTTACTGGAGAGACTGAGAAGGGGGAGGAAGCAGAGTCTTGGTTGTCCGGGATGAAGAAGTACTTCCAAATATATAATTACTCTAACCAGTTAAAGGCTAGGATGGCTATATATAACCTCTCAGGAAAAGCTGACATATGGTGGCAGGACTTGAAGAGAGTCAAGGGTATAAGAGAGAAACAAGTTAATTGGAGTACCTTTAAAAGGTATTTCAAAAAGAAATTCATGTCTGAGCAGTATTACGAGGAAAGAGCTAAAGATTTTTATGAATTGAAGTTAGGTTCGATGACAATGAAGGATCTGAACAACAAATTCTTAAGTTTACTTAGGTATGTACCCTACTTAGTAGATGAGAAACCAAAAGTACAGTGATTCTTTAGCTGTCTATCGTATCATATTAAAGATAGAATTGAATATGATAAGCCAAAGACTTTGGAGGAAGCTATGAGGAAGGGTAACTTTTGTTTTGAGCAAAATCAGAAGAAAGAAGGCTTGGCTAATTGGAAGGCTAAGAAAAATAACAATCAGCCTAAATTTAAGAAGAAGAAATTTGTGCCTAACAGAAATTTCAAGAATAATACGACCAAAAACTATTCTAACAACAAGAATTTCCAGGGAAATAGGAATAGTACTCCCAACAATCCGAACAATTTTAAGGGCAAAGAAACTGCAAATAATCATGGCAATTTTACCAAGAGTTTTGAACGTAAAAATCCTGTTAAGTGCTGGGAATGTAATGGCCCACACTATGCTTCAGTCTATCCAAACCGAAAGAAGACTGTTAGCAGCATTCATACTGTACAAGAGGAGATGGCCGTTGGGGAACTAGCAAGGAGCATGCCCAAAATTAACGCAGCTTTGGAGAACCGACAAGTTGAATATCAGACTTCCATGGTGGAAGTAGAAGGTATGATTAATCAGACCCCTATTAATGCAGCTTTAATTGATCCAGGAGATAGTCTCAGTTATATTGCACCTCAGATAGTGGAAAAATGTAAGTTGTCTGTCGATAAGTTTGAAAATTCTTGGTTAGTTCAATTAGCCACTGGGGCTAAAAGAAAAATAACTTGTTTTGTGAAAGAATGTGCTTTACTTATGGATGAATTTGAAACTATTGTTGAACTTAATGTTTTTCCACTTGGCTCATATGATTTGCTGATTGGTATGGACTGATTAGAACAACATAAAGTAATTTTACACTGTTACGATAAAACTTTCACATGCTTAAATAATGATGAACAACTAGTAAATGTTAAGGGTATTCCTAGAAAAACTATGGTAAGGTAGATTTCTGCTTTACAACTTAAAAGAGCTGTTAGAAAAAGATGTAAAGCTTATGCAGTAACCATTACAGATGAGGAAGGTAAAACTAAAACAGATAAGTTAAAAATAGAAAATATCCTTGTTTTAAAAGAATATATTGATGTATTCCCAGAATAAATTCCAGGATTACCTCCGAAAAGGGAATTGGATTTCACCATTGAGCTGGTACCAGGTGCGGTAACTAGCTCAAAGGCCCCTTATCAAATGAACATATTAGAACTTAATGAGTTAAAATCACAATTAAAAGAGTTAATTGATAAAAAGTATATTCAACCAAGTGTGTCTCCTTGGGGGGCACCTATCATCTTTGTTAAAAAGAAAGACGGAAGTATGCGATTATGCATAGACTACTGTTAGCTAAACAAGATGACTATCAAAAATAGATATCCGTTGCCCCACATAGATGATCTGTTTGATCAACTACGTGGAGCCACGGTGTTTTCAAAGATAGATTTAAGGTCAGGATATCATCAAGTGAGGATTAAAGATGAATATATCTTCAAGACAGCCTTTAGAACAAGATATGGACACTACGAATTTGTCATAATGCCATTTGGGCTTACTAACGCCCCAGCTGTCTTTATGTGTTTAATGAACAATATAATGCATAAGTATTTAGATAAGTTTGTGGTTGTGTTTATCGACGACATCCTAATCTATTCAAAAACTGAAGAAGAACATAAAGAACACCTAAAAATTGTTTTGCAAGAGTTGCGAGAACATCAACTCTTCGCAAAGTTTAGTAAGTGTGACTTCTTTAAGGATAAAATTCAGTATTTAGGTCACGTAGTGACCAAGGAAGGAATTTCTGTAGATCCTGAAAAGATACGGGCAATCGAAGGTTGGTCGGTTCCTAAAGATGTGACGGATGTTAGGTCATTCATGGGAATTACCGGTTACTATCGGAGGTTCATTGAAGGCTTTTCAAGGATAGCAAATTTGATAACCTCCTTGCAAAAGAAAGGAAAGAAGTTCGACTGGAACCCAAAATGCGAAAAAAGCTTTAAGAAGTTAAAAACTTTACTTACTAGCACACCTATTCTAAGAATAGAAGATCCTAATAAAGAATTTGTAGTGTGTACTGATGCCTGTAATGATGGCTTAGGCGGTGTTCTAACTCAAGAAGGGCATGTTATTGCCTATGAGTCTAGAAAGTTAAAAATTCATGAAAAGAATTATGCAACATATGATCTGGAACTAGCAGCTATAATACACGCCTTAAAAATGTGGCGACATCACCTAATTAGCTGAAAATTTATTTTAATGACTGATAATAAAGGATTGAAATATCTTCTAGATTAGCCTAATTTAAATGCTAGATAAGCTAGGTGGTTAGCTTTTTTAAGCGAGTATGATCTTGAAATCTAGCATATAAAGGGTAAAGAAAATAAGGTGGCTGATGCACTAAGTAGAAACGCAAAGCTGAACTTTACAACAGCAATCAACACTTACGTTTCATACTTAGATGAATAGCTTAAAGAATGGGTAAAACAAGATGAAATTTATCAGAAATTGCAAACTAAAGCCAAGGAAGAACCTACAGAAAGCTTAATAAAAGGTTACAGTTTAAATAAAAATGAATTTTTACTATATAAAGATAAACTATATGTACCTAATGTACCTAAGTTTAAGCTGTTAATTCTGGATGAAATCCATAAAACACCATATTCAGGTCACCCAGGTTATCAAAAGACTATAACCATGCTAAGAAAAGAGTATTTTTGGCCAAATATGAAAACTGAAGTAGCTGAATATATTGCAAGGTGTTTATAATGTCAACAGGTAAAAACTGAACACCAACACCCAGCTGGTTTGCTACAGCCTTTACCTATTCCTAGCTGGAAATGGGAAGTGATTAGTCTAGATTTTATTACTGGACTGCCTAGAAATCAAGATCAGAATGACTCTATTATGGTAGTGGTTGATAAGTTAAGCAAGGAAACTCATTTTATACCTGTTAAAACTACTTATAAGGCTGCCAATATAGCTAATATTTTTCTAAAGCATATTTTTCGATTACATGGAGTACCAAAAGTCATAATCTCAGACAGAGATCCTAAGTTTACATGAAACTTTTGCAAGTCCTTGTTTAAAGGATTAAATACAACATTGAATTTCAGTACTTCCTTCCATCCTCAAACAGATGGACAAACTGAAAGAGTAAACCAGGTACTGGAAGATTTATTGAGAATATATGTGAAAGATCAGCCAGGTAAGTGGGAGGACTATTTACATCTAGTAGAGTTCACGTATAATAATAATTATCAGACATCAGCTAGATTCAATCCATTTGAAATTTTATATGGACGAAAATGTAATACTCCTATCTCTTGGAGTAATCCAGTAGATAGATTGGTGTTAGGTCCATAATTGTTGAAATAAATGGAGGAAATTGTGAAACAAGTGCAAGGAAATCTGAAAGTGGCATAGGATCAGCAAAAAAGTCAAACAGACTTGAAAAGAACTCCAAAGGAGTTCCAGGTAGGTGAACAAGTGTTCATCAAGGTAAGGCCCAAGAAGAGCTCTCTAAGACTGGGGAGTTGTGCAAAATTGGCACCTCGTTATTGTGGTACATTTGAAATTTTGTCTAGGATATGTCAAGTAGCTTATCAATTAGCATTACCACCTAACTTAAGAGTACATAATGTTTTTCATATTTCTGTTTTAAAGAAATATGTTCATGATGCTACTCATGTGGTTAATTGGAATGTTGTACAAGTGGAACCGGAAGGAGAATTTCTAGTTGAACCGGACTGTATCCTCGGGAGGAGGGAAATTACACTTCGGAACCACACCATTGGATAGGTGAAGGTGCAATGGAAGCACCTTAGTCCTGAAGAAGCCACCTAGGAATTGGAAAATAAGATGCGAGATGTATATCCAATTCTGTTCCAGGGGAATTCGGAGGATGAAGAATAAATAACATCGAGGACGATGTTATATTCTAAGGGGGTGTGTATGTCACATGCCCCAATTTTGTAAAATAATGTTATTTGTTTTGAATTGATTCCAAGACATTATGTTAAATTTAATGCTAAGTTGGAACTGATGACTCAGCAGAGTCAAAAGATGTGGAATGTAATTCTGAATATTTTATTTTTAAATAAATAAAAGTGGAGACAACAACTTCGGAGAGCTGTTAAAAAGAGTGTACTGGTCAAGTTGGTGGAAGAAACTAGGTGGAGAGCAAAAGACAAGTGGCAGCATCCTCAAACACTTCCTATGTTGCAGGTGGCAACTTCCCTACATTTGGGGTCATGATCCCCCAAGAAAGTGGGATCAGAGCAGGTGGCTCAATTAATGACAACTAACCCAAAAAAACCTAGGCAATCTTATTAAAAGTGCCCAATGTAGAGAGCTGAGGCTGCTCATTCTAGGAGAAGAATCATTTAGGTGAATGTACTTCAAGGAATTCGTTGGGAAGGGAAATTGGAAGGAAGGTGTTGTGAGGGGTAAACTACAGGAACTTGATCTAGTACAACTTTGCAGTTGAGAGATCTTACTGCTGTGAACAGAGTTTATATTGAGTTTAAGGACTGGTACCTTGTTGATTGCTCCACCTAGTTCCAGCCAAGGAGACGAGAGCAGGCTCGAGGGTCCTAAGAAGTCGTTGTTTGAGAACTCTCTAGGAGTTGGTAGGGAGGAACGGCCTCCCATTGTTGTTGCCATCCAGCTTAAAGAACAGGTTCTGTTATATTTTAATTTCTGTGTTAAAGTTATATCTGTGTGTGAGCAAATGATGCATGTTTAGGATATGATGTAAACTTAGAGTGTAGAATATCTTAGCTTGTTTAATAATGACTCTGTTCTTGATGAAAAATAAATCCTATCTATTTTTTTCCCCATCTGGAGTAATCCAGATTGTACTCTAGCACAGGTGGTGTATTTAAATGAATGAAGTATGATGTAAATTTAAAACAAAATGTTAGCTATGAATATTGGAATGTTTTCTTTCATTATCAGAAGAAATATTATTCTGTACATAGAGTACTGTTAGATCTAGACTGTGTATGTTAGAATATTAGAAAAAGGAAAAGAAGTCATATCATTATACTAACAGTAGTATGTTCTAGTAGACAAATCATTCTTCTATACGGTACTTACTTCTGTAATCCTTATATCTATATTGAAACAAAAGGAAAAGAAGATAACAATTGAATGTGTAGTATTAGGTTAAATAAAAATGCCTTTTCAACTCTGTCGTTCATTTCTTTCCCTATTAAGGATAACTACTGTATTTATAGCAATCTAAACTGTGAGTAAGGATGGAAAACCTTGATTTAATTCTAAAGATAAAACTAATTGTTTTAAGATTGTTAGCTAGGTTATTTCATTTATGACTGATAATGTAAATAATTTACTCATCTTATCCAACTGTACTTTCGCAAGTTCTAAAGTTACTAACCTGTCTCCTAAGAAATGATTCAATTTAAACAAATACTACTATTTCTATAGAGAAAGGAATTCAGTTAAATGTTTATTACCCTTATTTGCTTAATAATTTCTAATGTCATAATTTAAATAGGGTAATATAGATACAGAAAGATTCTTATAAATTATTTAGCATAGAAACCATAAGAGTATAACAATAAGATATTTTATCATCCGTACACTTTATAAATAGACTAAGTGTAAGGATAATTTAATAATTATGGAAATAATATTTACTTATGAGTAAAATAAAATTCTTTTGAATTAATAAATCATTTAAAGAAAGTATTAGCAAGGTCGAAACCCTCACAAGATAAAACAGTATAAAATATAATAATACATTATAATAACATATCAAGTAAACATAAACCCTGTACTTCAAAGATGTAACAATATAGTTACATAAGTACAAATCCAAAGCATTGGATTATTTATTTTTCTGAAGTTATCAAATATAAAATAATATTTACAATTCCATAAGAACAGAGGAAAATAAATTAAGATAACATAAATATAACATACAGTTATCTAAAATAGGTAATATTTAAATAATTTACAGAGTAAATTAAAATGTAATAGCTTATAGGAAAATAAATTAATAGAACATAAACATGCTCGATTAACCAAGCTTAATAACCAATTTTACGATATAAGAAATAGCAGAATAAACTATAGTATTATATTGTAATAAAAAGATAATTTAAAACAGTAGATACATCTTTACACAACTGAGTTAGGGTAAAACCCTAATGTATAAAAAATTACAATAGAAGTATCAAAATAAGTGAGTCTAAGCTCTATATTGATGCCTCTTTGCTTTTAAGGGTTAACAGAGAATGGATTGACACGCCTTCTATCATTCTATACAAGTTTTACACAAAACCAAAGGAAAAATCAAAATTTACAAGTTACGGCCTAAGCCGGAATCCCTGCATGTAGCAAGGGTTTGTCAACAACTAAAACAACGAACCAAGTTAACCCATATAAACTAAAACCATGAGGGTCTTTGTAGGCCATGGTGACCAACCAAAAAATGTTCCATAAGGACTATACAAGGACGAACTACCATGGGATAACCAGGGCTTACCCGTGAGCAAGATTTTTACCAAGCTTTGCACTGGCTACGCAGGAGGACAAGGCCATCACCTATGAGACAACCCACGTTGCTGTTAATAATTTATACTTATAATTTAACAGAGATTTAAAAGAACAGAGATACGAGTAGTATTTCTTACCTGAGCTTCAAAGTAACGTAGCCACCCACAAACAGGAGTGCCACCACCAACACAAGGATAAACAAACCCTTCATCTGTTACAAGGAAGAGGGAGGTTACAAAACACAACAACAACTAGTGATAGCTAAGAATTGGAGCAACAAGCCAAGCAGACATTAAAGCATGTGCCGTCACTACTTTCCAACATAAGAGTTCACTCTGCTACAAACCCTAAGACCAACCAAATCACGAGTTGTTGAGTCATGGCTCTCACTACCGGGTTAAAGAAAAAGAGACTTTTAGAGTCTGATAACCTTTTAATGAGCAAGACGTGAAGGTTAAACCCTAAAGGAAAGCAACCACCCCAGTGCAAGCAGCGAATACTCTTTTATAGCTCTTCTTTATCAGTTTTTAGCGCAAGCTTCCGAGGTGCAAGAGGAAAGAACCAAGATGGGAGACTAACATCTAACCAGATGTAGAATCAACATGATGGTCAAGACACAGTAGCAGAGCGGTCGGAGGCCCGAAAACGACGGAGAAAATAACAAAGACTAGGGTTCACAGTCTCCTTTTATTATCACAACGCTTGGCCACGGTGAATCCACGTACACATACAAATAATTTACCATGTAGTGGGTAACCTACAAATTCCCTGCATGCAATCAAATAAAATGATTTTTATTTCAATCATTTGGTGGACCGAATGTTCCACAAGGTTCTACACTCCTAGAGTCAACCAAGCGATGCACGCTGCAACGTTAAAAAAACTTTAGTATCAAAGGTTTAGGTTACTATATTTCTAGATTAATATAACTCATCTTGGGCGTGGAAAATTCCATGACCTATCACCTTATGCAAGCAATGTATTCATCGAAAAACGATTATAATTCTATCAAGGGTTATTCCCACTTTAATAATTTGCAAAATAAATTCATAAATCTTATTCATGTCAAGATACTTTTATTGCTAGCTTATATCCTCGATTTGCCTTTGAGTACCTTTTAAAAACTATTAGGTTTGCAAATGAGAGTGTTAAGCCTTATATTATCTATTAGGCTTGTTGATAGAATTTTGATGATCTTAATAACAAAAATGGACAATATCTTTCTGTAGAAGGAGAAAGTCGGCAAGTCGACTTGAATGAAGACCGATTTATTCGATCAACTGACTAAGTCGATGGGCCAACTTAGTTGATCAACCGACTAAGTCGATGGGCCAACTTAGTCGATCAACCAACTAAGTCGGTCGGCCCACTAAACTAGAAGATTAGGTAGGCTAACTAAAAGTCGTGTCGGTTCACCGAATTGACAGGTAGTTATTTTGTAACTATTTGTAAATTGTATATATTAGGCTGTTGAGCCAAATGAGAACTCAGTTCAGTTCTCAGCCTTATATGAACTCACTATAATGATATAATCTTTTTATCCTATATGTTCTTGTCTCTGCTTTATATTTATGTATGTTTTAGTATGTATTATTGGTAACCTTATGTGATCTGTGAGATTACAACACTTTCCAAGTATGTTATGTGTAAAAGAACTTTAGTTCTTCACTACTGACTTAACCGAATCGATAGTAGTATATTAGTGTAGATATAATCCTCTTAAGCCTCAAAGCTTTATAAGTTAGGTAAATAGTATAAAAAATCTTAACTACTGTGCATTATTTTCTTATCACAAGAATTAACAAAATTTTGTCATGACATGAATTGTTTATGGATATAGTTTAGGTAGACCCTTAAACTTTAAACCCCGCTATCTATAACCTGTGTGTAAGGAAATTTTAAATTCTTATACACATGATGACTTAGGTAAACATTGTTTAATATCTAAGAAGTTAGTTTGCAACAAAAATTATAAATTACAAACTAGAGAGAGATAACAACTGTCGCCAATTACAGATAGGACAGAATCTCTTTTATATATATAAATCTTTGGCATCTTTAAAAAGAATAATAAACTAATTGGTTTTACCTCATAGAAGCATTTGAAATTTAAACAACATATATTCTTTTTACTGAGCTATTATTTTGCAACGAACATATATTTGCATGCTTTATGAATATTGATAGGTAGCACTGGATATTTCTTACCTGTAAATTTGTGAGATCAGGTAAACTTTCTACGTTATCTCAAAAGCTAAATAGGCCCCAAAATCCAAGACAATTCCACCTTCTTCTCACAAAGAAAAACAAATCAATAAACTGAAAAGAAAAAGAATTATTCTATAAGATAAACTTAATCGAGTAAATAATTCAGATTATGAATTAACCAATCTGTTAATCAAATAACTTATAACTAATTATAACCATTAGCAGACTGCATTATTGAATGTTTTCTGCATTTTCAAAATTTTTAATTTTTTGGTAAATTTGAGGTTTTGACAAACAAACTCAGTATCGCAGGAGTTGAAAAATTAAACTCATCAGGATCACTGACTGTTTGTTCAAAGGAAGAGTCGAAAGACTCAACAAGACCAACATAAGAAGAAAGGTCATGCTTACTAGTAAAATCAGGGTTAGACTTAGTCATAATTGAACCAACATCCAATAGAAGATCAGACTGTATCAAAGGCTCTAGGAAGACTCCATCTGAAAGAAGGAGATCATTCGATATAGGACACATGTCTAAACTTTGAAATGGATTGATAGAGTGAAGAGAAGGCTCCACACTATGTATAAGATGAATCACCTGTTCAACTGCTGGGACCAAGTCCCGAGAAGGTAAGCATGAAAACAGAGGCATCTTCTCAGTAGAAATTGAACGCAAAGGACATGAGGCCACATAGTTTACCTATGGTGGGGTAGTGTCTATAGAAACACTGGGAATTGATAAAGGAAATACCTGGTCTCTAGTTGGGTCAGGAGAAGGATCAAGAAAATCCAACTGATCGATAGTGACAATTTCTTCTCCATGATTAAATTACATCGCACGAAAGAATGTTGACACCACAGCTTGCATGACATAGAAATAATCACGTCCAAGGAGCATATTAAAGTCCAAGGGGTCTTCTATCACCATGAAGTCAACTAAAACGGTCTTCCCACCCAAATTAATAGGTGTTTGAGTAAGAATTCCCAAGGCTATACAAGTTCTTCTATCAAACACTAGTAACTAACTAGCAGTCGACACAAGGATGGGAGATCCCATGCCTTGCCAAGCACGAGAAAACATGATACTAACTAATGCTCCTTCATCAACAATACAATGAGCAATAGTGTATGGTTCAAATTTTACCTTTATCTGGAAAGGTGCATCAGAAGGAAGGCACGACTCAACTAGGCTATCCCAATCAAAGGAAGCAATCCGAGAGCTTGGTGGGGGTTGATCCAAAACGAGTTCAGTGCCCCCTTGTTCAGTAAGTTCTGAACTGGCAGTGAAGAAAATGTGACTAGGAGACACTTCACTCTCCAAAGGAAAAGTGGGATTTATCGACAATGGAATTGATTCAACTGCTTCATGAAAGTCACTCTCCGAAGGGAGAGTGGTATTGACCAAAGGTGACATTGGTTCAATCACATTAGGATCACTCTCCGAAAGAAGAGTGGGATCGACCAAAGCTGATATTTATTCAACCACTTGAGAAACCAAAGGTTGAGTAGGTTGTTGAGAAAATATAGGTTGTTCAGAACAAGTAAATTCTTGATTCTTGGACCACACTCTTCGCACCTCTACGATAGCAGGGCACTGGTGAGTAAGATGATCTCCCTCACATAGCTTACAAGGGAACTTAAGTTTGCACTTCGAATGACCAGTTTTCTCAATAGTGTCAACATGACTAGCAGTGGCTGACTGTTTTCTCTCAACATGATCTATAGAGGGTGAGAGTTTTGCCCCAGCATGAACTACAGAGGCTGGGTGACTGGGTCCAACCTGACTAAGAGAGGCTATTTGTTGAGAGACTTCAGGATGTTCATAAATGGGATGACCATGAAACCAAACTCTTCACACCTCCAAAATGGAAGGGAATTTATAAGTAAGGTGGTCTCCTCCACAAAGCTTACAAGGAAACTTGGGCTTGTGTTTTGAACGGGTAGTCTTTTCAACAGTGTCAACATGACTCGCAATGGTTGACGGATTGTCTTCAACATGAACTACAGAGGCTGAGAGACTACCCCCAACATGACCTATAGAGGTTGAGAGACTGGGTCCAACATGACCTACAGAGGTTGGATGGGAACCACCAACATGAACAATAGAGGTTGAATGGTTAGGATCAAGATGCTTTGCAGCAGTTGAGTGTGTGCCCCGAGCATGAAATACATAGGCTGGGTGAATGGATCCAACATGACTTGTAGAGGGTGAATGGGGAGGTTCAACTTGAACATCAGAGGTTGAACAGGTGCCCTCAGCATGAACTGGAGAGGCTAAGTGACTAGATCCGACATGACCTGGAAAGGTTGGAAGGATCCCACCAGCATGATCAACAGAGGCTGGATGGTGAAGATCAACTTGACTTGCAGAGTTTGAGTGCTTATATCCAACATGACATGCAGAGGTTGGATAGGTGCCCCCAGCATGAACTACAGAGTCTGGGTGGTGAGGTTCAACTTGACTTGCAAAGGTTGAACTGGTTCCCCCTTTCTTATGTGCCTTCTTCCTATTCCTCCTTCTTTTACTCCTTTTAGAATGTCGGTTACTAGTATCAGTACTTTCATCGCATGAGGTAGAAGGAGGAGGAGAATCAACTATCGGTTAAAGGGAAGCAGTGTTTTGATGCCCTTGATATAAGGAGCTTAGTTTAGAAGCATAATGAGCATTCAGGACGGTTGGATTGGAAAACAACCACAATGGTAGCCCTAGGGTGAATCCAGGTGGATTCAAGGTGGCCATCAAGGGAACACCAACATTCCCCATGAGAGGAATAGTACAAGGAGTTCCCAGCATGGGGATCTCTTGGTTGGTGTTCAAAGGGGTGTTAGCCATACTTTCAAACTAGGAGACAAAGTTTGAGGTTGACAAGCAACCAAAAGTACAAAGCACACACCTAAAGGAAAACTAAGTACAGACAAACCACAGAGCACTCACTGAAATTCCTAAAGCCAAAAATAAAAATAGGTATAAGATATGGTTTCCAGAAGAAAGATGATAGACAGTTGCTTAGCGTCCCTGTAGATGTTCTTAGGCACAAGCGAAGGAATCACCCAATCGCCCTCCCACACCTTCTATCGGGGTTACCTTCCAAGCCCGTCCAAGGTCAACCAGAAATAGCCTTCCGATGTACTTGTGTATGAACCCTAGATGTCAAAGAGACTAACGGCTACCTTAACTATATTGATAGTCTAGGGAGATAGTCATAAGCCTAGTTCGTACGCATGGGTAGGGTAGCAAAGCCTGAAACCTTGTCTAAGACAAAATACCCAGATGCACAAAAACCCTGATCTACGCTTTGACAAGGAATCATAAGGTTATCTCCTCGGTCCAAGTCTCCACGCAGCCTCGTGCTTAACTCCCATTTGAGAGGAGCTTCCTAGATACAATCAACATAGAAGAGGATTTACCTAGTGATTGGCCAACTACGTCTAAAATTTAATACTTGTGGAGAGTTAAAACTCCCTAATCCACAAGTCTAGCCTAAGCTAGTTGGTGTATGACCCCATAAAATAAAACTTAATAATAATTTTTAAATGATATCGTTTATTTTAAGGGTTGTTTTTAGTCAGAGGGTAAATGTCATGAAACTTATGTGGTGTTTTGACTCAAATTTGAAACAAAATGACTAAGCAAAGATAAATGAAATGCAAAAAGAAAAAACTATTCTCTTTCTTTTCAAATAGAAACTTGAAAGCCACAAAAGAACAAATTATTTTTATTTTTATTTTTTTCAAAAGCAATGATATGCCATGCAATCTAGACTAAAAACCTAATCTGCATGCATATAAAGCAAACATGTGTTTTTGTCTTTTTCTTTTATAAATGCAAAAGAAAAACTTACCTACAAAGTAAAGTATGCAGATAACAATAACAAAGCAAAAGGAACTCTGCTATACAACCACCAAACAAACTCTAGAATGCCCTAAAGTTAGTATAAACCCTACTTGAAAGGAAGGCTTGCATAAAATACAAGTCAACTATTTTGGCATGGTGAAGTTAACCAACAAAAGAAGAAGGAAACAAACACCAATAAGCTTCTAAACTCAGACAAAGATCACTAACAGAGGCTAACTAGAAACATAAGCCAAAAATCATGCCAAGCAAAGGAGGTGGGGGGAAAGAGCAAAGAACAAACCCTAAATCTATAAAAAGGATTACCACATAGATAGAGAACAACCAAAATGGATGACACTAACTCCCTGGAGTCATGCACCTGTAGAGGACACCAAAATACCTACCAAACAACCCACAACAGCAGAAAAAACCACAAAAATGAGGGAAAAACATTGTTTTAAGGGCACACGCGGGTTGTACTACTGATAGGTCGCGTGTCATATGTGGGTTGACAATACAACAAGTCACGTGTACAAGCACATGTGGGTTGTACCACTGACAATTTGCGTATCATATGTGTGTTGACAGTATAGAAAATCACATGTACCAAACTGGACATGCGACTGTTTAGTCTGCAACTCGCGTATGGGTGGAAAAAAAATCCCCAAAAAGTCAAAAATTGCCTTAGGAAGGCATGGGAGGTGTTCTATCAGACTGATAAAGTGTTCCTAAGTGGCAAGAAAGACTTGAAACCTTGCAAAATACTGAAAGAAAGACAGAGAAACCCCAAACAGACAAGGATTTCCCCAGCAGAGTCACCAGTTCTGTTGTAAAGGAAAGTTTCCTATGGCTAGGGTTTAAGAGGCCATCAACGTATTGGGGTTGAAAGGTGGATGCAAATGGTTTTGCAAGCAAATATAAGAAAGTTTCAGAGATTAGAATGGTTCATACCTTGACAAACGAAAGTTGATCCAAGCATCCCTTCAATCCTCTTTTTTCTCCTCTCGCTCCTCTTGCTCTAAGAGACCCGCAAAACAAGTTATACCTTCCTCAAACCAATATGACCACATATAAAGCAATGATAATCAAATAAACATGAAATAAAAATCTGATTAACATCATAATATGATCATAAATAAAGATTCAATCACACATTGAACAATGATTTGGGAAGAAGAAGGACATCACATCTTTATTAATCTTGAAAACAAGTACAAATATAGCTTCTCTTCAAGTTGGGCACCTCACAAAACCTTGATCTAGTTCTGCTGCTTCTCTTCTCCAAGGAACTCAATCTCCAAGCTCTGCAACATAAGGAGAAAGCTTCTAGGGCAAATGTGTTGGCAAAGAGAGCTCCAATTCCTCCAGCATAACAATGCAAAGATTCAATTATCCTCTCATGGAGCTCCCTACCTCTATTTATATGCTTACTAAAGAGTTAGGGTCGAAGACAAATTAGTTACAACTGAAGGAGTCAATTGCATAACTACCCAAACTACCCGAATTTCAAAATACATATTTTTTGACATTTTCAGGGGGCGTACGTAGGTTACAGAGACAACAATCGCATACACGAGGAGGTATACATGGGTTGTAGTGTAGAAAGTCACATATTTAAGGCGTACATGAGTATTATATATAGCAATTCATGTACGTATGTGGGTTTCCTTAAGGAAACTCGCGTACACATCAAAAAACTCATTTTTAGGGTACTTCTAGGAATTTTCAAGGCTTTTGTCTCTTCTAAAAAGTTTTAGCTAACTGAAATATATTTCCAACGGTGTAGAGATGAGGTCAAACAGAGTTACAAAACTCAAGATATGGTTCCTCCAAGTTAGTTGTTTTTTCAGTGACTTTCAATGACTTTTATGAAGTGTCGTCATGGATGTGTCGACATGCGATGAAATCATGGGAAAGTGGTCACAAGAAGAGATGTGTCATTTTGAGATATAACAACTTCCAAAGGATATTGGAAAAGAAGATAAACAAGAATATGAGATAATCAAGTAGTACTTCAAAGAATAAAGGAAATGGAAGAGATCCTTCTTAGACTCCAGCATCTTCATCATCATCTTCTTCTAGTACCAGTTCTTCCAGTACTTCATTTGATGCACATAAAAATAATTTGGATAAATATGATCTGAATACACCATTTCTCAAATATTGAGATAAAGTATAATTTCCCATGTTTAATGGAGAGTTTAATGCTAAAAAATTGGATGACTTGGTTAGGAAAATAGAGGTTTATTGTAGAATCCAAAAGCTAGTGGTAGGTGAATCTAAAATCTAGTCGACCTCACTTCGATTTGGAGTCACCTCTCTCATATGGTGGGAGAAAAAAACTCAAGAGGGCCTACTTGTTAAAGGTAAAGTTATTTCCTCATAGTATGAGTTTGTTTTAGACATGAAAAAATGGTTCTATCCATTGGGTATACACAACCATCTATGATGGAGTGGAAGAATTATATACAAGGTAAGGGACAAAGTGTGTAGGATTACACACACGAGTTTATAAATATGGATTTAGTGTTGCGTATTCCTCTCTATACTCAAGAAAAAATGCTTGAATACATAGGTGTATTGGATAGTTACTTAAAACATACAATATTAATGTTTAATCCTAACAGTTTGGATGAAGTGTGTGTCTAAGCCACCTATATCGAGTCCAAGGGGGAGAATACTATTGATAACGTTTCCAAAAATCCTTTCAAGGTAGGAGGAAACACATTTAAAATTAAAGGTAAAGGCAAGAAAAAAACTATCATGAAAATGGGAGGATGTAATTCCCCAATTCAAAAATTCCCAATAAAGCCAGAATTTTGGAAAAATTGTCTTGACTAATTTTGACCCAGGGGGATTCGAATGGATCAAGAGGGTCTCTAATTTGGTAGGGAATTATGTAGGGAGTATTAGGAGTCTTAAATTGACTCTATGATATTTTTATGACAGGTCATAGACATCCGCAACTCTAATTGGGCATGATGGCAAACATGGAAAAATTACTAGCACTTTATGATGCAATTCCCCCTAGGGTGTGGGGAGAAATGGCTCTCCAACTCCTACGAAACCCTCAAAATTTTCAGAAAATAGTATGGGGACTGTAATTATACTTCATTTACTTTTATTATATGTTGTCAATAGTTCTTAAATAGAGGATTAAATATTCATATTTGAATGCACAATTTCAGTGATATTTTCTTAAGGGAATGACGCAACAAAGCTCAACTTCGACTCATAAATGGTGCATATAATGGTTCATAACAGAGAAATATGAATATATACCATTGAAATAATTTTCATATCTCACTAAAAGCATATACAATTGACCCAAGTCTCCATATACATCGGATACACAATCTCCATTGAAGGGGAAAATCATCACATGGAAACTAGTCACAAGAAAGCTTGGAAATGTGGACATTTGCATATCTATTTATTCTGATTTCGACTTACAGATAATATGAAAATGATATTACAGAACCATAGATCATACATTATATCTTTGGCATCAGCTTAACTCAATGGGGTGCAACCACCATTCACAATAGTGTGCCTTCATAGAAAAACATGGAAATATGGAAGTGGAAATTGATAGAATGGGAGGGGAGGCGGGTAATGAACATCAAAATCCTCCTATATGCAATAAAAAAATCCATGAATCTCCAAATGAGGTGTATTAGTTGCCTCTCCCATGGCCATGTTGTATGAGAATATCTCTCTCTTGAAATTGGCTAACTAGTAGGGTAAGTGTGCACTCACCGTGCAAAGGACAAGATAATGCTCTCCAAATTCCAAAGGAAAATTCACAAATGATCAAAAGCCATTTACATTTTTCTTGAAATATTTTATAACCCTCCTAATGTCATCCAAGTTCAAATTAATTCCCATAGGATTCCTCCACCTCATCCTTGATGTTTAGTAACCTCCATGCCACTTGGCCTTCTTCTCACCCCTTCATCTTTCACCAAATTTGAATGGTTTCCTATAACTCCCAAATTCGACCTATTGGTGGATATTTTTATCCCTTTCATATATTTTTCATGTGTCATAAATCAGGTCTGTAATCAGTTCTGCAATCAGGTCATAGAATATTCCATCATTGTTGTCATAAAGCGCACAGAATCTAGCTCCACATGGAACCTAGTTTCTTCCTGGACTCTTCCTCTTCTATGGGGAGTTACTCCTCCTCACCCATTCGAATAATTGGGCTCATGATATGTAATTTGATGACTCTTCACCTTTCAAGAGCCTTACATCACTCATAATTTCAAATTTGGGATTAAGTCATGACATGTGTAAAGAGGAATCTAGCCACCCAAATCCTGCATGGACCTCCAAATGTCCTTATGAAGAAATTCCACTTTATTTTCTCCATATTTATTATTTGTATGACCAAAATTAATTTGTAAATGATAAACTAAGGTTATATTGGGTCCCATACCTCCCTTATTGCAATATTTAGTGCCTCCTCCCCCCACCTAGGGAACTAGTAGGTGGGAGAAACATTGTCAACTAGTAGACCTATTGGAATGGGGACATGACAAAGGGGAAAAAACCACATGCATGAACTACTAGAAAAAGGGTCATGACACATCCAAGTGTTGGAAACTTCACTCGAAACTCAATCTATAGAAGTTTCAAAATAGTCAAGACAAAAGGAATACCATTGCTACTATACAACACGATATGGGATCAGAATATGGAGATCAGAAAATAATAGAAGCTATGGGTTTTCAAGGTAAATCTTATTCTGATTGTGTTTCAAAATATGAACCTATTGTTGATGAAAAGAAAGGGAGTGAACTATTTTATATAAGGGTGGTTTCGAAGCATACCAAAATTGTTACATTATTTGATAGTGGATCACAAGGTAACTTGATCTAAGAAGAAATAGTTAAAAAGATTGGTTTGGAAACTAAGCCACACCCCAAACCATATCCACTTGGATGGGTTTGTGAAAATGCACAACTTCAAGTTACCAAGCAATGTAGACTCAGGTTTTCTGTAACCTATAATTTATGGATGAAGTTGATCTAGATGTGGTTCTGTAATATATATATGGTATTGTATTAGGCATTACTTATATTTATGATAGGAAATAAATCCTTTACAAAACAAATTCCACTTGTTCAAATATGGAGCATAATTTATATAGTAAGATCCCATTGCATGAAAAGAAATATGTCACTTGTCTCTGTTGGACATATGAAAAGGCTCATAGCAACAACAAGATTTTTTTTTCATGATTATTAAACCCAAAGAAAGTGATAGTAATAATGATTTTGAGGGATGTGATCCTTTGCAAAAACATGATTTAATTAAAGTTGTTTCTAACTAAGATGGGATATTTCAAGAGCTGCAAGGATTATCTCCTAATAAGGAGGTTCAACATGAGAATTAGTTGTTGTTAGATTCTACATTACCTAACCTTGGTTTATACAGGTTATCAGTAATTGAAAACGAAGAAGTTAAGAAACAAGTACATGAATTGGTTGGGAAGGGGTTCATACATTCCATCTCTTCACCATGTGGATCACCCATTGTACTTGTTCCAAAGAAATATTGAATGTGGCATTTGTACATGGTTTATAGATCATTGAACATAATCACGATAAAGAATCAATATCCTCTCCTCATATTGATGATATTTTAGATCAATTCAAAAATGTCGTTTATTTCGCTAAGTTAGACTTGCGAAGTGGCTACCATCAAATTATAATCCCTAAAATTGATATTTGGAAAAATGTTTTTAAAACTAAACAAAGTTTATTTGAATGGATGGTTATGCCCTTTGGGATTTGTAAATCTCTCACTACATTCATGCAAATTATGAATGATTTATTTATCCCATTCATTGATGGATTTGTAATAGTCTACTTAGATGACATCTTGATATTCAGTCGAACTTGAGAAGAACATGTCAAGCATGTAATATAGGTCTTGTCTATCTTAGTAAGGGAGAAATTGTATTTGAATATGTCCAAATGTGAATTTGGAAGGACGTGTTTGGTTTAATTGGGTTACATTGTAGGGGATGGTGAATTGAGAATATATCCCTCTAAGGCTGAGGTCATTCACAATTGGCCCAAGGCCAATAATGTAACAGAAGTTAGAAGCTTCCTAGGATCAACATAATACTAGAGGAATTTTATTGCTAACTTCTCATTCATTGATTCTCCTTTACATGCTTTGACAAGTGTGAAACATGTATTTCAGTGGGGAGGAAAACAACATAAGTCCTTTAACACTTTGAAAGAAAATATCAATATAGCACTAGTTGAGGCATTACTAGATCTACACCATCCATTTGAAATTGAGTATGATGCTATTGGTTATTCCATGAGGGGAGTCTTAATGCAACATAAGAAACCTATATGCTATCATTCTAAAACATTCTCTAAAGCACTAGCTAACTATCCTACATATAATAAAGAGATGTATGCATTTAAGTACAAAGTGTGAAGAAGTGGAAACATTATTTAATGGGTAAAGAAACAATCATAGATACTAATCACCAACCATTACAATATCAATAGTCACAAACTAAGCTACAACAATCAAAATATTTTATATGGATGTGATTTCTACAACAATTTCATTTAGTTATCAAATGTAAAAATGGAATTCATAATAAAGTTGCTGACATGTTATCAGGACCTCCAAAATTGTAACTATTTTTTTGAAAAATTGTCCATTGGCTCATGAAAGTTACATTGAACAATATCTAAGGATGAATACTTCAAATATGTGTATGATTATTTAATACATTGTACAAAAACTAAAAAATTATACTATAATATTCATGATAAGTTATTGTATCATCTTGGAAAAAATTGTATTCCAGAGAGTGAAAGAGTTCATGTAATTAGAGAAGCTCATACTTCTCCTATATCTTGTCACTTTGGTGTAGGAAAGACAACAGCTCATCTTCAAAGGTATTGTTATTGGCTTTGGATGAATGAGACAATATTCAAATATGTAAAGGGATGTGTAATGTGTGTTCCCAATAAGCCAAGTAATAGAAAATTGGTCTTGTACACTTGACTCCTTGTACCTTCTTGTCCGTGGGAAAGTGTGTCTATGGATTTGATGGGAAGGTCAGTTGTAGCAAAAATGATCCCATATTTGTAAAATATAGAAATCCAATTAGATTAAATAATGTGATTACTTGCTTATTTTCCTTAGTATTTTTCCTTGCTTTGATTGATTTAGTTCTAGTTTTTCTGCTTGAATAAACTTAAAGAATATTCGAAGAAAAATAACTTTTTCATTAAGCTAGTTCCAATTTGTAATGAACCAATTAGAAACAACAAAAAAAATGGTAATCAGAATTCGGTGTGATTACATTATTTTTTTTAACTTCCCCGATATTCCACCCACAAATTTATATTTTTTAATTTTCGGTAATTGGGAGTTGATGATTATTTGCGAAACATAAATTTTCAATCCCAAATTCCTGACTCCAATTAATTGGAAGTCAAAAGCTGATGAGAAATATTATCAAGTTATTTAGAAACTACCTGATTCCCGACTCTGATATTTATAGCAGTTTTAGGAAGTTGGAAGTCAGGGAGGATGCTTGATATTTTTGAATTTGTTCTCCGAATCTCGATCCCAAAATTTTATTATCCCAATTATTTTCAGCAATCCAAAGTTTGGGCATTATTGATGCATATGCCGCTTTTCCTCCCGATTCCCAATTTTAATGGTTTATTCATGGTTTTTTTCAGTGATCAGAAGTCAGGTGACTATTAACCATCACATTCATTTTTTCCCAGATCCCCGAATCCCAATTGTTTTGGGTCTCACATCAAAAACTCAAATTCAAATTTTGGCATGCACTATAATGTTTTAAGTATAGATTGCATTTAATGTTATTTATGGCCAATGATGGTTTAAACCGTTGATTTCTGACCATTAATCGTCTATTAAAACAATTCTATATAACCCTAATTTATCATTAACTTAAGAAAAATTGGAATTCATTACCATTTTCGCACAAAGTATTCATACTCTAGCATTGTAAGATTATCTGTAAGTGGGAATTTTTGCATTGTTTCTAAGCACTACTATTTTGCTTTTCAAGCATTTTATGCTTCCATTAGTTTTTTTTGGTTCTTATAATTCTAGGAATTTTGTGTGTTTTTATTGCATTGAAGAACTTCAATGAACACCATGGCTAAAAGACCCAGACCTTGGGCATGCCTACTTTTGATGAATTATAAAAATCAAACCCAACTAAATTAAATATTGTTGAGCTGGAGGAGCAACGAGATCAATAAGAATATATGATCTGATATATTACTCAATTGGATATCTTTTCATTTAGGTTGTTTATTTTGACTCCAACTCAACTTGGAGTTACCTTGCAAGTATTTTTAAATAGTTAGTTGAATATTCAGTCGAAAGAAGTTAGATATTTTTTATGTAAAGATCAATTACATCTAGAGCATGCCAATTACCTAGATCTGACCGAAATGTGGGATGTATATTATAAATGGAAGGATTTTCTTATTAATACTTCGTAGGGTATTTTGCATTCATGTTTCAGAGTTAGGATATTTTTCCTTATTTTGTGGATCTATCTTATCCATTTCATTGTATTTATTTGAATCTTTTGAAGAAGCAATGGAGGATACTCCGTGGAATCGTTGGTAGAATTTATTGTGCCATAACTTGTGTGAATTCTCTATCTTTTGATGAACTAGTTATGTAATTTTTTGCATACTTGTTAGTGAAAGGTGGAATAATTCCTGCATGTGATGATTCGACAAACTATATATAAAGTTTTCTTTATTGCTTAGTGTCCTTTTATTGAATCACATATTAATTTATTTCAAATGTGAATGATGACAAAGGTTCATTAACCATTCTATATTTTTCTATTATGATGAGCTAATGTTACAAGGTCACATGAATTTATTCATATGCTTCTATTATGATATATTTCCTCTGTATATTTTCAACATGAATAGATACTAACTCTAATTTAACAATATTTTTTATTTCAAAATTAACTATCAGTATCAAGTGATTTATATTTATATTTGATTGATTTTCAATAGTGTCCCGATTAACAACGTAATCAAGTACCACACCTTTAAACAATTCCCTGTAGGTTTCCCTTCCTAGATTTCTTAACCAAATAAACTTTGATTTAATTATAATTTGTTTTCCTTTTAAGTTACTTTCAACAACTTCCATAATAAAATAATAAGTCTCCTTTTCTAATTAGCAAACCCTTAAATCCAATGAAGCCTTAAATCTTTTGGACTTAGAAATAGGAAAATTCCTTGTGAGTATTTTTTGAAGTTCTTGGATCAGATTACTTTCCTTGCATTGATGACCTGGACCAATTCTTAGCATAAAAAAATGGCGCTATAAGGAGGTCCATAACAAATTAATGGCTACAAGTCATAAAAGGAAATCTCCTCCTCGTTCCTCGATTTCCACTTGTAGTCATTCAAACCCGGATGTCACATCCATTGCTACTGCAAATTCACATCATGAATATATCTCAAACCCACTTTCCCTATCCACAAATCATGTAGGGAGTTCTACCATCCTCACAATGCTACTAGAGGATTTGGAACTATGTTCCTAAGTTGAGAATGCTCAACGTGTTTTAGAGCGATCTTA
This sequence comes from Pseudotsuga menziesii, assembly GCA_001517045.1. Classification (NCBI taxonomy): domain Eukaryota; kingdom Viridiplantae; phylum Streptophyta; class Pinopsida; order Pinales; family Pinaceae; genus Pseudotsuga; species Pseudotsuga menziesii. Next base: position 201,083 of record LPNX010092150.1, on the reverse strand, counting down.
GGAAAGAATTACCAGATATCAAGAAATTCAAGAGTTACTAGCCCGTCATCTTGGGGCCTCTACTAAAAATACTGAAAATAACACTGAGAACATTGTGACCCCTTCAGAATCATAATATATTTCCCAATTGGATTCCCCAACTCAATCTTTGCATGATATTTTAACGGTACAATCATATTTTTACTTTTCTACCAATCCTGATTTTTCTTTGTTCGAAAATATTTCATCTTCCATCAATCCAAAGTTTATCCCCGAATTAGTAGGACCATACCAACTTCCATCACCACCTAATTCTCCTCCGAGTACTCCTCACGGGGACAAATATAATGATATTCTGATGAACACCATGTCTTTAACACATAAGAAAATACCTAGGACAAAGAAGAATACCACTAAATGGATGATAATAAAAATATGCCATGGATCTATCAAGATTCCATGGTTGTAACTAGTGTACAACATCCACTTCTAAAAAAACATGAATTTTTTTACCCAAGTTTGATCCTCATAGCAATCAGTCAATCGATGATCATATAAAAAACGTTTATGTCAGTTGTTCATTTGTGTAATGTATTACATGAAGGCATGGTGTCTCAGATGTTTCCTTATACCTTTGAGGGTAAGGCTTCAACTTGTTATTTCGCTTTACATCCCCAAACTATACATTCATTGAACTGATTTCACAAACTATTTTTGGAAAAATTAAGTGACTATAAGACACCAAAGGTCCTAGTAATGGTGTTGTCTACTATGAAGATGCAAAATAAAGAAAGCAATAAATACTTTAATCAGAGTTTTTTAACGCTTAATAAAAATCCTAACAAAATATCTGCCAGCCAAGAATATTTTTGAAGAATATTATATAAAATCCCTTCCAACTCCTTTATCCATGTGGGTAGAAAAATCACACAAACCAACTTTGCAAGAATATTTCTATGAGGCTATCTTGGTAGAAGAATACATGTTGAGTCTAAAAGAAAGTCCCGATGTTAACATTGACCAACCTACTACCTCTTGAAGGAAAACCAAACCCACAACTTTTAATATCCCTTATCTGATATTAGATCAGAATATTAACTCTGATGCTATTTTAATCAAAATTTTAAATGAAAATTTGTACTTAATAAGCCAACTCTTGAAACTAGGAAAATAAGGGAATGCGGATGATAATTTTTGAAAATAGGCCAGTGGGATGATGGGAGAAACCAAGTAAAATTTAGGATATATAAAGTATCTTACTTAAAACATTTAAATTAGGGAGCATTTAGGTTTCAGAATCATCTCCGTTGAAACCTACTTCCACACTTCTGGGCCACCAAACCATGCAACTAGGAAGAAATTTCACATCCAATAAAACAAGGGTTTATGCAAGGTTAATAGGTTCTATAATAATGGTAATAATCCTAAAATTAAGTTTCATATAGTCAATAACAGTTCCGGAATGATTTGGTGTTGTTGGGAAATATTTGGGAAAAGCTAGCAGTTTTGACTCGGTGAGACCCTGCGTAAAGAAGGTTGTCCAAACAAGGTATGCAATAAACTAAATATATGTATGAAGGTTGGGATTGGTAGTGGGGTCAGCTAAATTCCTATATAAACTTTTGGAATTTCATTTGGATGCACATGAATTCCAGAATGTAAGAAACTATAAAACTAGTAAAATTACCTATTCAACTAGGAAGGGTGTGCAAAAATCAATGAATTTCATACTAGATTAAACTTAGATATGATAATGATGAATTAAAGAGACTAATATATCATAATTTAACATATAATAACATTTAATACTTCCTCTCATGGCCATTACTTCATTCTTATTGCATAAACTAATAAAAAACCCCATCTAGTGGGAAAATAAAGGGTCACTCATGAAAACTTAACATGAGATATCTCTGGAACATAAACCTTACTGAATTATAGAAGTATTAAGAGTGGATTTAGACTGAGAATATAATGAAGATGTTTGTATTATTTATCTCCCCAAAAATTGGATCCAAAACTGAGGGCAGGAGGCCCAAATCTAACACCAAGCCCAGGATTGGAGCGTAGGTGAGGTTCCCTTCACTGGAGATCGTCTTCAATGGATGGATTGGATGATGTAGTGGTATGATATGAATATTAGGGTGCTGATACTTTTCTTAAAATGGAAGGGGATAAATAATATAGGGGAAGGTACTTGGGGTGCATCTCCCAAGATACTGAGGCACAACAATCAATATGAAGTTGGGATTCAGTCAACACAAGATCATTCATTAACCAAACTAAGAAATGGAGCTCCAATTGTATTTAATTAAAATTGGGTGACTGTTGATGAAGTCAATCACTTATTGAGCAAGTTACCACTTTTTAAACCCTAACCCTATCCACATGGTGCACCCTCCTTGAGAAAATAGCATGTATGAGACAAGAGAGATGTTTCCCTGTCATCAACCTTTATTCAATTTAGAAAATGTGCTCTCCTTAGGCCCAGAGTTGAATGATTTTTCATTCACAAACTTATATCCACATATTTATTTGCACACTAATTAATAATGATAATAAATAAAACCAAGTACATTCCTCCTAAATAAAAATTTAATAAAATTCCCTAGGTTAATTATTTAATGCATATTTTGACCCCCTAGGTGTTAAGCAAAGTAAACACTTTTGATGTCCCTTCAAGGGAGGGACATGACAATCCTCCCCTCCCAAGTCTACTTGTAGTCAAGCAGAAGCACTCCAGAGTGCTGCAAAAATTGTCCACCATGTTTCTGCTGCACCACTATGATCATAGTCATCTATTTAATGACCACTTCTTTTAACAAAATTTTCAACCCAGTTAAGGTAACTGAGTAGAATTCCTGGATCCCATTTCCTCCTCTGTAACGATCCAAATATTACTTTCTCCTTTGGAAATATGCCATTCCCAAGAATTCCAGGGTCCCATGGTTTTATATTCCTCCTTCCAAACATCAATAACAACAACAAAATTTTATCATCATAGAAAATGAAAATCATGATGTGGAAATCATAACACCACACTGAAAATTGAAAAATCTTGATGCAAAATTGGAAATATTTGAGACCTCCCCACCCAACATAAAATTCATTATGTGCTTGATGCACACAAGAACTGAAGCTCACAATTTTTTTATGCAATGACATAGGTGTGAGTCCCATGTCCCAAGAAAATGATAGGCATCCTCCAACAACAATAGATTCCCATGTGTCTCACAGAAGATGTAGGATGTGTCTACTAAAACTCCAAAAGTTATACCCTCCAAGGTGCATAACTCAAACAAGTACCTATCCTTCCCTTCTGTGGATGAACAAATCCTCCAACTATTATATCCATATGGGAATCTTATTGATTTCCCATGTGCATAATCCCAATGGATCAACTCTTTGCCACTAGTCATGCATCACCACCATGAATGGAGGAATCATAGATAGGAAATGGATGCATTTTATGCTGCTAAGAAGGGGGTGGTTCTCTCAACAAATCCCCATGGATGAGTGTGGGAGCCTCCTACTCCTTACTTGGCACCAAAAGAAATAATACCTTCACCCAGTTATCATTCTCATGTGTTGTAGTTGTAGTAAAAGGTGTAGAAGATGGAAAGTCATGAAGCAAATTGAAACTTTGGTAATACCCATCCACCAGGAAAATGGGTGAATCCTTGAATCCTTTGACTGGTTCATAATTTGAACCATTTTTTAATTTTCGGTAATTGGGAGTTGATGATTATTTGCGAAACTTAAATTTTCAATCCCAAATTCCGGACTCCAATTTATTGGAAGTCAAAAGCTAATGAGAAATATTATCAAGTTATTTAGAAACTACCTAATTCTCGACTCTAATATTTATAGCAGTTTAGGAAGTTGGAATTCAGGGAGGATGCTTGATATTTTTTAATTTGTTCTCTGAATTTCGATCCCAAAATTTTATTATCCCAATTATTTTCAGCAATCCAAAGTTTGGGCATAATTGATGCATATGCCGCTTTTCCTCCTGATTCCCAATTTTAATGGTTTATTCATGGTTTTTTTCAATGATTGGAAGTTAGGTGACTATTAACCATCAAATTCATTCCCCCCCCAATCCCCGAATCCCAATTGTTTTGGGTCCCACATCAAAAACCCAAATTCAAATTTTGGCATGCACTATAATGTTTTAAGTATAGATTGCATTTAATGTTATTTATGGCCAATGATGGTTTAAACCGTTGATTTCTGACCATTAATCATCTATTAAAACCATTCTATATAACCCTAATTTATCATTAACTTAAGAAAAATTGGAATTCATTGCCATTTTCGCACAAAGTATTCAGACTCTAGCATTGTAAGATTATCTGTAAGTGGGAATTTTTGCATTGTTTCTAAGCACTACTATTTTGATTTTCAAGCATTTTATGCTTCCATTAGTTTCTTTTGGTTCTTATAATTCTAGGAATTTTGTGTGTTTTTATTGCATTGGAGAACTTCAATGAACACCATGGCTAAAAGAACCAGACCTTGGGCATGCCTACTTTTGATGAATTATAAAAATCAAACCCAACTAAATTAAATATTGTTGAGCTGGAGGAGCAACGAGATCAATAAGAATATATGATCTGATATATTACTCAATTGGATATCTTTTCATTTAGGTTGTTTATTTTGACTCCAACTCAACTTGGAGTTACCTTGCAAGTATTTTTAAATAGTTAGTTGAATATTCAGTCGAAAGAAGTTAGATATTTTTTATGTAAAGATCAATTACATCTAGAGCATGCCAATTACCTAGATCTGACCGAAATGTGGGATGTATATTATAAATGGAAGGATTTTCTTATTAATACTTCGTAGGGTATTTTGCATTCATGTTTCAGAGTTAGGATATTTTTCCTTATTTTGTGGATCTATCTTATCCATTTCATTGTATTTATTTGAATCTTTTGAAGAAGCAATGGAGGATACTCCGTGGAATCGTTGGTAGAATTTATTGTGCCATAACTTGTGTGAATTCTCTATCTTTTGATGAACTAGTTATGTAATTTTTTGCATACTTGTTAGTGAAAGGTGGAATAATTCCTGCATGTGATGATTCGACAAACTATATATAAAGTTTTCTTTATTGCTTAGTTTCCTTTTATTGAATCACATATTAATTTATTTCAAATGTGAATGATGACAAAGGTTCATTAACCATTCTATATTTTTCTATTATGATGAGCTAATGTTATAGGGTCACATGAATTTATTCATATGCTTCTATTATGATATATTTCCTCTGTATATTTTCAACATGAATAGATACTAACTCTAATTTAACAATATTTTTTATTTCAAAATTAACTATCAGTAGCAAGTGATTTATATTTTTATTTGATTGATTTTCAATAGTGTCCCGATTAACAACGTAATCAAGTACCACACCTTTAAACAATTCCCAGTAGGTTTCTCTTCCTAGATTTCTTAACCAAATATACTTTGATTTAATTATAATTTGTTTTCCTTTTAAGCTACTTTCAACAACTTCCATAATAAAATAATAAGTCTCCTTTTCTAATTAGCCAACCCTTAAAGCCAATGAAGCCTTAAATCTTTTGGACTTAGAAATAGGAAAATTGCTTGTGAGTATTTTTTGAAGTTCTTGGATCAGATTACTTTCCTTGCATTGATGACCTGGACCAATTCTTAGAATAAAAAAATGGCGCTATAAGGAGGTCCATAACAAATTAATGGCTACAAGTCATAAAAGGAAATCTCCTCCTCGTTCCTCGATTTCCACTTGTAGTCATTCAAACCCGGATGTCACATCCATTGCTACTGCAAATTCACATCATGAATATATCTCAAACCCACTTTCCCTATCCACAAATCATGTAGGGAGTTCTACCATCCTCACAATGCTACTAGAGGATTTGGAACTATGTTCCTAAGTTGAGAATGCTCAACGTGTTTTAGAGCGATCTTAGGAAAGAATTACCAGATATCAAGAAATTCAAGAGTTACTAGCCCGTCATCTTGGGGCCTCTACTAAAAATACTGAAAATAACACTGAGAACATTGTGACCCCTTCAGAATCATAATATATTTCCCAATTGGATTCCCCAACTCAATCTTTGCATGATATTTTAACGGTACAATCATATTTTTACTTTTCTACCAATCCTGATTTTTCTTTGTTCGGAAATATTTCATCTTCCATCAATCCAAAGTTTATCCCCCAATTAGTAGAACCATACCAACTTCCATCACCACCTAATTCTCCTCCGAGTACTCCTCACGGGGACAAATATAATGATATTCTTATGAACACCATGTCTTTAACACATAAGAAAATACCTAGGACAAAGAAGAATACCACTAAATGGATAATAATAAAAATATGCCATGGATCTATCAAGATTCCATGGTTGTAACTAGTGTACAACATCCACTTCTAAAAAAACATGAATTTTTTTACCCAATTTTGATCCTCATAGCAATCAGTCAATCGACGATCATATAAAAAACGTTTATGTCAGTCGTTCATTTGTGTAATGTATTACATGAAGGCATGGTGTCTCAGATGTTTCCTTATACCTTTGAGGGTAAGGCTTCGACTTGTTATTTCGCTTTACATCCCCAAACTATACATTCATTGAACCGATTTCACAAACTATTTTTGGAAAAATTCAGTGACTATAAGACGCCAAAGGTCCTAGTAATGGTGTTGTCTACTATGAAGATGCAAAATAAAGAAAGCAATAAATACTTTAATCAGAGTTTTTTAATGCTTAATAAAAATCCTGACAAAATATCTGCCAGCCAAGAATATTTTTGAAGGATATTATATAAAATCCCTTACAACTCCTTTATCCATGTGGGTAGAAAAATCACACAAACCAACTTTGCAAGAATATTTCTATGAGGCTATCTTGGTAGAAGAATACATGTTGAGTCTAAACGAAAGTCCCGATGTTAACATTGACCAACCTACTACCTCTTGAAGGAAAACCAAACCCACAACTTGTAATATCCCTTATCTGATATTAGATCAAAATATTAACTCTGATGCTATTTTAATCAAAATTTTAAATGAAAATTTGTACTTAATAAGCCAACTCTTGAAACTAGGAAAATAAGGGAATGTGGATGATACTTTTTGAAAATAGGCCAGTGGGATGATGGGAGAAACCAAGTAAAATTTAGGATATATAAAGTATCTTACTTAACACATTTAAATCAGGGAGCATTTAGGTTTCGGAATCATCTCCGTTGAAACCTACTTCCACGCTTCTGGGCCACCAAACCATGCAACTAGGAAGAAATTTCACATCCAATAAAACAAGGGTTTATGCAAGGTTAATAGGTTCTATAAGAATGGTAATAATCCTCAAATTAAGTTTCATATAGTCAATAACAGTTTCAGAATGATTTGGTGTTGTTGGGAAATATTTGGGAAAAGCTGGCAGTTTTGACTCGGTGAGACCCTGCGTAAAGAAGGTTGTCCAAAAAAGGTATGCAGTAAAATAAATATATGTATGAAGGTTGGGATTGGTATTGGGGTCAACTAAATTCCTATATAAACTTTTGGAATTTCATTTGGATGCACATGAATTCCAGAATGTAAGAAACTATAAAACTAGTAAAATTACCTATTCAACTAGGAAGGGTGTGCAAAAATCAATGAATTTCATACTAGATTAAACTTAGATATGATAATTATGAATTAAAGAGACTAATATATCATAATTTAACATATAATAACATTTAATACTTCCTCTCATGGCCATTACTTCATTCTTATTGCATAAACTAATAAAAAACCCCATCTAGTGGGAAAATAAAGGGTCACTAATGAAAACTTAACATGAGATATCTCTGGAACATAAAACTTACTGAATTATAGAAGTAATAAGAGTGGATTTGTACTGAGAATATAATGAAGATGTTTGTATTATTTATCTCCCCAAAAATTGGACCCAAAACTGAGGGCAGGAGGCCCAAATCTAACACCAAGCCCAGGATTGGAGCGTAGGTGAGGTTCCCTTCACTGGAGATCGTCTTCAATGGATGGATTGGATGATGTAGTGGTATGATATGAATATTACGGTGCTGATACTTTTCTTAAAATGGAAGGGGATAAATAATATAGGGGAAGGTACTTGGGGTGCATCTCCCAAGATACTGAGGCACAACAATCAATATGAAGTTGGGATTCAGTCAACACAAGATCATTCATTAACCAAACTAAGAAATGGAGCTCCAATTGTATTTAATTAAAATTGGGTGACTGTTGATGAAGTCAATCACTTATTGAGCAAGTTACCACTTTTTAAACCCTAACCCTATCCACATGGTGCACCCTCCTTGAGAAAATAGCATGTATGAGACAAGAGAGATGTTTCCCTGTCATCAACCTTTATTCAATTTAGAAAATGTGCTCTCCTTAGGCCCATAGTTGAATGATTTTTCATTCACAAACTTATATCCACATATTTATTTGCACACTAATTAATAATGATAATAAATAAAACCAAGTACATTCCTCCTAAATAAAAATTTAATAAAATTCCCTAGGTTAATTATTTAATGCATATTTTGACCCCCTAGGTGTTAAGAAAAGTAAACACTTTTGATGTCCCTTCAAGTGAGGGACATGACAATCCTCCCCTCCCAAGTCTACTTGTGCTCAAGCAGAAGCACTCCAGAGTGCTGCAAAAATTGTCCACCATGTTTCTGCTGCACCACTATGATCATAGTCATCTATTTAATGATCACTTCTTTTAACAAAATTTTCAACCCAGTTAAGGTAACTGAGTAGAATTCCTGGATCCCATTTCCTCCTCTGTAACGATCCAAATATTACTTTCTCCTTTGGAAATATGCCATTCCCAAGAATTCCAGGGTCCCATGGTTTTATATTCCTCCTTCCAAACATCAATAACAACAACAAAATTTTATCATCATAGAAAATGAAAATCATGATGTGGAAATCATAACACCACACTGAAAATTGAAAAATCCTGATGCAAAATTGGAAATATTTGAGACCTCCCCACCCAACATAAAATTCATTATGTGCTTGATGCACACAAGAACTAAAGATCACAATTTTTTTATGCAATGGCATAGGTGTGAGTCCCATGTCCCAAGAAAATGATAGGCATCCTCCAACAATAATAGATTCCCATGTGTCTCACAGAAGATGTAGGATGTGTCTATTGAAACTCCAAAAGTTATACCCTCCAAGGTGCATAACTCAAACAAGTACCTATCCTTCCCTTCCGTGGATGAACAAATCCTCCAACTATTATATCCATATGGGAATCAACTCTCTGCCACTAGTCATGCATCACCACCATGAATGGAGGAATCATAGATAGGAAATGGATGCATTTTATGCTGCTAAGAAGGGGGTGGTTCTCTCAACAAATCCCCATGGATGAGTGTGGGATCCTCCTACTCCTTACTTGGCACCAAAATAAATAATGCCTTCACCCAGTTATCATTCTCATGTGTTGTAGTTGTAGTAAAAGGTGTAGAAGATGGAAAGTCGTGAAGCAAATTGAAACTTTGGTAATACCCATCCACCAAGAAAATGGGTGAATCCTTGAATCCTTTGACTGGTTCATAATTTGAACCATCTTGTGCCTCCTCCAAAAAATATACATCTTTCACCTAGAGGCATCTCCAAATCTATATGAAAAAGTGCAAGTGCTTGGTCTCCATTTTGTTTTCTCTCAAATTCTTCAAGGACATACAAATCACAATGAACCTCCTGTACATATGTACAGGAGGTATATGATGGCTGAAAAATATATCTTTCTTTCTTCCCACATGTTCGTACAATGTCAGTCACAACAAAATTTTTATTGCAGAAATAAAATTCTTAACCTCCCAGGGTCTTCATTTCAAATGTGTCTCTATCCACCCAATCAATAAATGAAAAAGGAATTTTATTTATTGACCCATATGGAATTTGATCAACCACCTCCTATGGATAATATTGTACCATCCATAAGGGCATGGTATAAAGTGTATCTTTCCAAGCATGCGTGTCAGATAACCCTTTATTGATGCAAGCAATTCTAGTGCATCCTTGATCCTCTATTTCAGTGATATATTTATCTACCCAATACATGAATAGATAATCATTTTTTCTTGATGATTCACTTGGAATGTCCTCAGCCATATTTCCCATATATAATAACACTTCATCCTTCCTCCCATTATCAATGATTTCTTGGCCAATATTTTATTCCTCATAGCTTTTCACAAGCACTTGCAAATTTGTTCCTTCCTCATGGTTGTCCTCCACATGAGGTCCCTTGAATACATCAAAAGTAGTTCCTACCATGTGCATATGATTATTTTCCATGTAAGATAGGGGGTGTATAAAATTCAACTCCCTTTGAAGTTGAACAACCTGCAACCTTGACTCATGAAGATCTTCTTGAGTTCTCTTCAAGGAATCATATGTAGTCTCCCAATTATTATGGAGTCTTTCATATCCTTCTATTTCCTTCCTAAATTCACAATGGTACATGTAATCCATCATGATGATATCATCTCTATAAGATATTAAGTTCATATAGATCTCCTTCATCTTGGATATGCCTTCTTTAAGTGCTATGCACTCTTCCAGAGATGCTTCTCCTTGCATCTCTCCTCCAAGAGCTTTCCAACAACATCTTGCCACCAAGGCATTGATGTCAACAAAGTTGTTCATGGATCTTATAAGATTCTCTCTATCCTCCTTTAGTGATCCAATCAAATTATGTGGCTCACAAAGAATATCCTCCACCAAGTTTTATTATTATAATATTGGCATATAATACCATTTTTCTTGTGGCATGGATACACAACATAAAACTCATTCTCAACATACAGGTCAACTTTTGAATCTTCTACAAAATCACCTCCATGATGGGAACTGGAGGGTAATTATAAAATTTGCAATGAGATGTGATAATTTCACAAATAATAAAGTATGTCATACCTTGTCATTTGATCTTCATCATCTTCTTGGAAGGATACTATGGAAAAATTCTCAGGTTCACACCCAAGTGGTGTGGCCTTGTCTTCTTTTTTATTTTGTGGCTCAAGAGGTAACTGTAAATATGATTTGTAATATTCTTTTGGATTTGATATAAAATATGTCTCTCCACCCATGCATGAGCCAACATCCTTATCAGTGGTATACATATCACCCTCAAATAATTTGGAAGTGCATTCTCCTTTATTTTCTTCTTCCGTGCATTCACCTTGTAGTGAATTGCACTCCACCTCAGGAATTTCTTCTTCTTCCTCATTTCCATAATCCTCATAATTAAGGATTGTATTTCCATCATTTTCATAGTCATTTTGGAGTTCCTTATGCTCCTACAAGAGTAGATCTTGAAGTGTGGATTCATATCCCATACTGCTAAAAAGCTAATGATGGGCTACTAGGTCTTTAGTTGTGCATGGTTCCTCTTCAACATTTTATTCACAAATTTCTTCCCTCATGCAATCAATTTGCAATAAATTGCATTCCACCATGATATTTTTTCCACTTTCTTCACAAATATTTTATGTAGAGAACTTGGAAAGTTAGACTTCTTTTTATTGCAACCTTTGCTCCACTTCTCTGCACACATTGTTGAAAATATGTTCTATTCTTTTTTGATGTGAGTTTCCAAAGGAATCCATATTCCTAATTAATATTCCAATATAATATTTGGAGATCTTCTGAAGAGATAAGAACTCCTGAATCTCTTTACTTAATGTTTAATATCTTAGGAGGTACTCAGAAGCATCAACGTTTAGTGCCTTTCCTCCAATGACCATTCTGTCATCAACAATATTGAGCTCTAGTGGATTCAGTCGTTTGATCTCTATCCACATAATGTAATATGACAAGTAATTTTCATAGACATTAGTAACCTCATCATCATAATAGGATGTTTCCTCATCATCCCATTCAAAATTATCACTAGTTGGTGCTAGTCTTATGGCTACAAATTCCTTCGTTCTCAGAAGAGGTGACTTGCAATCCTATTCAACAAAGATCCTACTTTCCACAGGATGGGACAAGGAAAGAGATATCATACCATTGTAATATCTGTGATATAATACCATATCAGAATATTAACTCTGAATTAATTATAATCAAAACTTTAAATGAAATTTTACACTTAATCAATCAACTTTTGAAACTAGGAAAATAAGGGAATGTGGTTGATACCTTTTGCAAACAGGGAAGTGGGATGATGGGAGAAACCAAGGAAAATTTAGGACAGATAAATTATATTCCTTGACACATTTAAATCAGAGACCATTTAGGTTTTGGAATCAACTCCGCTGAAACCTACTCCCACGCTTCTCCATCACCCAACCGTGCAACTAGGAAGAACTTTCACATTCAATCAACCAGGGGTTAGTGAAAGGTTCATAGGTGATATAATATTGGTAATAAGCCTCATATGAATTTTTATACAGTCAAGAAGAGTTCTGGAATGATTTGGGGATGTTGGGAAATATTTGGGAAAAATTGGCAGTTTTGTCTTGGTGAGACCCTACGTAAAGAAGGCTATCCAAATAAGGTACGAAATCAACGAAATATATTTATGAATGTTGTTATTGGAAGTGGGGTCAGTTAAATTCCTACAACAAATTTTTTAATTTCATTTGGATGCACAGAACTTCTAGGATGTAAAAAACAGTAAAACTAGTAAAACTTACCTAGTAAACTAGCAAGGGTGCACAAAAATGAATGAGTTCCATACCATATTAAACTCATATATGCTAATGATGAATTAAAGAAACTAATATATCATAATTTAACTTATAAAAAAATTTAATACTTCCTCTCATGGCCATTACTTCATTCTTATTGCATAAACTGATAAAAAACCCAATCTAGTGGGAAAATAAAGGCTCACTCATGAAAAATTAACATGAGAGCTCTTTGGAACAGAAAAATTACTAAATTACAGAAGTCATAAAAGTGGATTAATATTGATCATATAAATAAGAGGTTTGGAGGACTTATCTCTCCAAAAATGGGATCCAAAACTGAGGGCAGGAGGCCAAAATCTAACACCAAACTGGGGATTGGAGCGTAGGTGAAGCTCCATTCACTGGAGCTCATCTTCAATGGATGGATTGGATGTTGTAGTGGTATGATATGAATCTTAGGGTTATTATAATTTTCTCACCATCACCTGGACTGAAAATGGAAGGGGATAAAGAAGAGAGGGGAAGGGACTTGGGGCGCATCTCCCAAGAGACCGAGGCACAACACTGAATATGAAGTTGGGATTCACTCAAAAAAAGATCATTCATTAACCAAACTGATAAATGGAGCTCCAATTGTCTTTAAATAAACTTGGGTGACTTGTTGAGCAATTCAATCATTTGTTGAGCAATTTACCACTTGGTAAACCCTAACCTTAGCCACATGGTGCACTCTCCTTGAGAAAATAACATGTATGAGACAAGAGAGATGTTTCCATGTCATCAAAATTCATTCAATTTAGAAACTACGCCCTTCTTATGCCCATAGTTTCCTTCTTTTCCTATGGCAACTTTTCTGCACTGCTTGATTTTGTAACTAAACCTAAAAATGGAAACTACACCCTCCTTTGGCCTAGAGTTTCCTGGTTCTCCTTATGACAACTTTTCTACACTTCTTCTTTTGTGACTGAACCTATAAATGGAAACTGTGCCCTCCTTTGGCCTAGAGTTGCCTCTTTTGTGTCTAACTATTTTTTCTTGGATTTCAATACTTTCCCTTTTTTCTGTCTGCTTGCTTTTGTCAATCCTTTGATAGTTTCTAATTATCCTCTTTGGAAAGTTGGCTTGCCCAAGTGTTCCCTCCTGACATGGAAACTTGTTTCCACATTAATTAATAATGACAATAAATAAAACCAATTACATTCCTCCTAAATAAAAATTTAATAAAATTACCTATGTTAATTATTTAATGGTATTTTGATATCCCTAGGTGTTAGGCAAGGTCAACACTTTTGATATCCCTTCAAGGGAGGGGCACGACACAACTAAATTAATCATCCAAATAAATACCAGAGTTCATTAGATCTTGAAATCCTTCAAAAGGTCTTACAGAAAGAGTCCAATGAAATAGTCAATCTAAAAAAATGCAATTGAGGGCCCATCTAATAAAGGATATTTTATATACCCTTATATGAGGCCTTATCAACCACCTCATAATAATAAAAACACCTCCTTCTAAGGGGATGAAAATTGATGATGTAGTCTCTATACTTAGATATTTTCTTGCAGAACCACACCCCCCCTCTGAGAACGTAGATAATAATTTCACTGAAGATGCTGAAGAAGATTAACATTTTCTAGAAGATCCAAATACCCAATCCCTAAATCATTTTTTAGAACTTCCTAGAAATGATCAAGAGGATGACCCAGAAACAGTTTATGCAGTTAAACATCCCTATAACACTCATGGAAAGGGTCAACAAACACACGTCGTAATCTGTTTACATCTAATTTTTTTAATAATCCATATGCAGCACCCAATGTCACTTTTCATAAACACACAACCAGTTTTACCTTGATTATGATCCTATGGAAGAATTTAAAAGGTGTAAAGCTAATATGTCTCTTTTTGAAATATTGAAGATTCCTCAATCAGGAATAAACTTGAAGATAGTTTGGCTTCTAGAAAACAAAAAACTGTTGAAAACAACAAATTAGAAACTCATTTTAATGAAAAGACTCAATAGTCCCATGTCACGTCTTCCATTGAGAAAAAGGTAAAGACACCACCTTTCCTATTATCATTTCAAATTTTTAACTGGAATGTTCATAAACTTGTGATATATTCTGGTGCATATAAAAGTGTAATGTTATTTTCTATTTGTCAAAAACTTAATGCAAAAATGTAATATTATCCTACAGAGATAATGCCACTAGATAGATCCAGGGTAAATTTTGTAGGAGAATTGAAAAATGTCTTGATTAGACTCTCCTCATACCCTTGGATCTATCAAACCATTGATATCATTGTAGTTTATGTTCCTGAGGATTATGGAATGTAATTGATCCATGTTTGGTCTCATAAAATTAAGGGTTATTTTCAAACTAACTGGTCACATTTATGGCTTCCATACAATGGTAATTTGAATAGAATTAACGTAGAAAGAGAGCCCTACAAAAAAAAAAAACTATTAATCTTGATGATCCCAGTGAACCTATATTGCTCCTGAATCCCAACTCAAGCAATTACACCATTGACACATTTTTTGGAGACCTACCTGCAAACATATCCCATTTTTCCCAATCTAAAAATCAATCATAGGTAATAAATTTTTCCCATATTGAACCTTTTCTTTCTATGTTACATAATGTATATAATGTGAATACCAATTTTAGGTTAGATAAAATATATTGGACTTTTTGTTTTATGGTTCCATATCCAAAGAGGTATCTATAGAGATGGTTGTGTCTTAATTGATCCAAATTGCAATAAAACTATGATAGCTAGTTGTTTAGAATTCGAATTTACAAATTATGTAGCTGAATATGATGCATTGATTAAAGGCATTAAAAATCAATCGATCTAAAAGATAATATTATCAAAGTTTTCAGTGACTCCGAGGTAATTGTTCAAAAAATAAGGAACATGATTCATTGTGTTTCAACACATTTAAAAACTTATTAGAGAGAGGTATGGGACTTGATTATCAATGTGAATATTTTAATATAAATTATGTTCCCAGATCATAGATATTTGATACCGACTTGATGGCCAATGTCACTTCTAAATTGATACCTACGGAAGGTTTTACACTCGACTTGTTCTCTATTGAATAATGTACATGACTTCAATTCCCAATAACATAACAAACTAGAAGCTTTTTTAGGATGATCGAGATATTTTATATTTCCTCATAGCTCAAGACACTTTCAAAGTGATAGCTATCGATGAAGATATTCATGATCAATATTTGTTGGAAATTCAAAACCCTTTTTGATATGCTTTAGATTCATGAACAACTACTACTTTAATTCCTAGGTTAGTTTTGGGACTTGAAAACTTTTACTATTTACATGATAAATTAAAAAAGTTAACAAATTGTAAAACTAATAGTTCCTGTATGAATTATCAAAATGTAAATTTGGGAACTTAAAAAATCCTCAGAACATCAACCTAGGCACATAATGTACACTTGTCAAAATAGATACTTTAATCATATTATTTAAATAATATAAAGATCTTTTTGTATAGTCATGTGATGATTTGAAAACATTTGATACTAACATCATGATGTTAAGTTTTCATATGATAGACTAGATTCAATAGTATTCAATTCAAAATCATAGTAGCAGCATATCAAGAATCACTGATAGAAACAAAATCACAAGATAGACATAACATTTATCCTAGGAAACCCTCAAGGGGAAGAAAACCCAACAAAAACTTCCCCTGTATAAGATGTACAAAAGACAACCCCAAAAACATGTGTTCTCCTCCTTCTGTTATGTCGAGTCTCTCTCCTATGCACTACACAAGTGAGTGAGTCTATGTTCAAATAAGAACAACAGCTCCTCTATCTATACACATGTGCCAACTTGAATTTTTCACTAGACAGGTCGGCCCCAATAAACTATCTGGTCCGACTTCACCTAGGAATACTCAAAAACAGTATATTATATTATTTATAAGGGTACTAAATACCCGACACAAGTGGAGGCTTTACCTCATGACTCTATGATGACCAAATACAATAGTAACACCCCATCGAAGGAATAATAACACCTCCCATGGGTTACATCAGTAAAATAAATTTATAATATCCTTTGAAGTTACAATATTTCAACACCCCCCCTTAACGAGAAGGTTATTCTATTGACAACATCATCACAGACTATAGGAGAATATAGAGACAGTTACAACAATACATCGAGGTAATACATCTATACGTCACAGGAAGTTTTCCACAATCAGTAACTAGGGAAATTACTCTTCATCTTTTGCATCACAAGTCACATGATCACTTGATCCTTTCTTTGCAACAACACTTTGATATTTCAATCCTTCATAGAAACACTTCGATATTATAGATCCTTTGCAGTGTTTTGATCCTTTGTAGCAGCATTTCAATCTTCTCAATCCTTTGCAGTAGCACTTCGAGCTTATGTAGTAACCTTCTGATCTTCTTGATCCCTTGTAGCAGCACTTCGATCCTTTCAATCCTTTTGAAATAACACTTTGATCCTTTCGATCCTTTGCATCTGTACTTCAATCCTTCTTGATTCTTCTCAGCCGCACTTCGATCTACTTGATCCTTTTCCACCACGCTACCTGCAGTACAGATGATCTATTTGTGGGATCATCAATCCCGATCACTTTAGTACATAAGTCCAAGGATGATGCAATCCTAGATCAGCATGATCCATGAAATCGACCAGCTGAATAATCTACTACTAAATTTAGATCTCGACCACACCCAGAGTCGGCCCTATCATCCGTGAGGACTCATCATAGACAATCCAAACCACACAGGTTAGGACCACTCACAAGTGGGTGTTATACTACAGTATCTAGACTCATGTGTAGATATACTCTACCATGTAAGAGTATTGTCTGCAGAGCATATATCAACCGCATTCAAAATTTCGTCCCAACGTAGAACATCCATACCACGCAGGTTAGGACCACTCCCAAGCAAGTGTTATACTATGATGTCTGCGAGGACTCATCATAGAGCATCCATACCACATACGTTAGGACCACTCTTAAGTGATTGTTATTCTATGGCATCTACATATGAATGTAGGCATACTCTCCATATAAGAGTATCATCTGCATAGCATATCTCGATTGCATATAACATGTCAATCCTTTCATCCATGAGGGATCATTGTAGGTCATCCATACCACTGAGGTTAGGACCACTCATAAGCGAGTGTTTAAGCTACGGTATTCACAACTGAATGTGAGTATTCTCCATACAAGAGTAACATCTTGTAGGGTCATCCTTTAACTAGTAAGGACCACTCTCATGCACAGAGTGTTATACCTGCTATCCCCAAGAGAGGATACTATTGTCCACAAATAAATGTCAGACCATTATCACCTTCATTCATCATTGATGTCAATCTCATCATTACTCCCCCTTTCTTAGGAAGTTTCATATGATCAACCTGCTCCCCCTTTGTCCGATTAGGGTTCATATCTTCAATATGATTCTTCCTTTTTGAAGAGGGGTCCAACAATTGTAGTCCCATCATTCTTCCTTTGTGTGAGGAAATTCCTTCCGAACTACACCAAGCTTGTCACGAAATTTTTTTTTGTTCAAGACAGAGGCTTGGTCAGTATATCAACAACTTGTTCATCGGTACCCACATACTAGAGCTTGATGCCTCCCTTTTGTACCATATCCCTTATATAGAAATATAAGATTTATATATGCTTCGATTTGTCATGGAACACTGAATTTTCTGTCATGTTTATACAACTCTAGTTGTCATAGAAAATTACTGTGGTGTCCACCTCCATGTCAAAGATTCCTGACATCCGTTTCTAAAGCCATATCGCTTCACAACAAGTGAAGCAAGCTGTGATGTGCTCTTCCTCAGCTATACTAAGAGAAACATTGGACTGTTTCTTACTAAACCATGAGATCATGGTAGATCCTAGACAGTAACATCCACCGGAGGTGCTATTTCTATCCGTGACACTTCCTGCCTAACCTGAATTCGTATACCCATACAAATTGTAATCAAGATCTCTCCCATAGTACAGTCCCAAATCAATTGTAACTTTTAGGTACCTCATCACA
Source organism: Pseudotsuga menziesii (assembly GCA_001517045.1). Classification (NCBI taxonomy): domain Eukaryota; kingdom Viridiplantae; phylum Streptophyta; class Pinopsida; order Pinales; family Pinaceae; genus Pseudotsuga; species Pseudotsuga menziesii. Next base: position 182,322 of record LPNX010092150.1, on the reverse strand, counting down.
TGATTTGCAAATATCAAGTGAACCCATCTAGTTTTAACTAGATACTGACTCAAGGTGTTCACAACAAAGCATATATCTGGCCTTGTGTTCGTCAGATACATTAATGGCCCAATAATCTGTCTATAGTGAGTCATGTCCACTAGCTCGGATGTCTCATCACACAACAACTTTAAGTTGGTGTCCATGACTTTACAATCCAACATATCAAATATTTTCAATATTTCTACTACATACTTTCCCTAATTTAGAAATATTCCTTCTGGGATCTGCCACACTTCCAGCTCTAGGAAATAATGCATCAATCCAAGATCTTTCATCTCGAATTCTTCAGCTAACTTCTTCTTGCAATCCTCAATTTGTTTCTCATTTCCAATAAAAGATATATGATCCACATACAACAATAGTATCACTGGTCCATCATCCATAATATTCGTATAAATATTAGGATCATCTTTACTCTTGGTAAAGCCCATGCTTGTCAAGAATCTATCTATTTTTCCATACCAATATCTAGGAGTTTGCTTCAATCCATAGAAAGCCTTTTTCAACTTGCATACATGAGTTGCTATGTCTTCGACTTCAATCCTTGTGGTCGTTCGATGTAAACCTCTTCCTCAATCACACCATTAAGGAAGTCTATCTTTACATCCATTTGGTGTAAGTCACATTTCTTCATGGAAGAAAGTGCCATGATAGTTCTGATGGAAGTGTACCTTTCTACTGGAGCAAATGTCTCTTCATAGTTAATCCCCTCTTTCTGAGAGAATCGTCTAGCCACAAATATTGCTTTGTACTTCTCAATACTTCAATCTGCATCATGTTTTATCTTGTAGATCCATTTCGAAGATACCATACTCTTGTTTTCTGGTTTACAAACAATATCCCAAACATCATTCTTCATGATCGACTGGTATTCTTTTGTTATTGCTTCAACCCATTCTTTCTTCTATGCAAATACCTCATAGTTGGTGGGTTCTTGGTCTACAAGACCACACATAAAAGATACATGACTGGAATATGGCTTTGATATTTTGCTGGTTCTTGTGGAGCCTTCTAGTGCTCCATATCTTTCTGCTTCTTGTATGATTTCTCTTACCGAAGTAGGTTTTATATTTCGCGAGATATCCATAGTAGGGGACTCCTGAGGCTCTATCATGTCATGATCTTCTGATGCTACTATTTTAGGAGTTGGTTCAGATTCTGTCCTTCTAGGAGATACATCTTCTTCATGTACTTCTTCAAGCTGACACCTTCTAGATTTCTTAAGAGTTTCCTCTTCATCGAAGGTTACATCCCTACTAATATCGATATGATGGAATCCTGAGATGTATATCTTGAAGGATTTGGAGACTTCACAGTATCCTACAAATATTCCCTTCTTACAAGAAGGATCCAATTTGGTTCTCTTCTTTTTTGGAATATGTACATACACTGGACAACCAAATATCTTGAGATGGCTTACTTAAGGTTTCTTTCCGGTATACATCTCTTCAGGAGTCTTCAATCCAAGAGCACCATGAGATAATCATTTTGCACATATACGGCTATTCTTGCAGCTTCAGCCCATAGGTGCATAGGGAGGTCTTGGTCATGAATCATAGTCTTTACTGCTTCCATGATAGTTCTATTCTTTCTTTTTGCAACACCATTTTGTTGGGGATTATAGGGAGTGGTTAGTTCCCTCTTGATTCCTTCTTACAAAATTCTTCAAATTCCTTTGAAGTGCATTCTCCACCATTAACTGATCTCTGTGTCTTGATTCTCTTTTCTAACTGGTTCTCTATCAAGGCTTTGAATTCCTTGAATTTCCCAAACACTTCACTCTTATTCTTCAAGAAGTGTATCCAAGTATTTCTTGAATAATCATCAATAAATGCGACATAGTATTTATATCCACTCAAGGATATGGAGGGCATAGGACCACATACATTAGAATGGATTAGTTCCAATGTAACTTTAGTCTTTGTGTCACTTTTCGGAAAGGGATCCTTGTTGTTCTTTCCCTGTGCACATCCCTTGCAGGTTCCCTCATGTTCAATCTTCAAATATGGTAACCATGTTACCACCTTGCTCACATAGGGCAATGCTTTGTAGTTGGTCTCCTATGACACAATTCACTTGAGCTGGTAGTCTCATGGACAAGGGTTGTCTCTGGATGTCCTTTGAGCTTGTACAGTCCTCCTCTTCTTCTCCAATGACTACAACATCTTCAAGTGTCTTTCCTTTAGACCACATAAGTACTTGTCCATCTATAAAAGAAACTCTATATCCTTTCTTATCTAGAGTTGATATGGAGAGTAGGTTCTTTTTCAAACTTGGTACATAAAGTAATTCCTTCATATTCATGGAGGTCCCAGATTCAAGCTTGTAGCTTGATTATCCAATACCTTTGATGGGATATTGATAATCATCTTCCAATGATACCTTCTGGGGAGAGTTCTTCTCTTCACAATTTGACCGAGTTGTCTTCTTTCTTGTCATGTGCTGAGAGGCACCACTATCAATAAGCAATGTATCTTCTCCAGGTGTTACAGACCCAGAGAGTGTAGAGAATAACACATATTCTTCTACATATTCACCTCTAGTTCTCTCTTGAGGTCTTTCTTCATTCTCATCTTCAGCTAGATGAGCATGATGCCTTTTGTTGTTGTTCTTTGATGATGGACATTCTCTATCAATATTTCCTATCTTACAACAGTTGTAGCATTGATACTTTGAGTAATCCTTCTTCTTCTTCTTCTGGAATTTATTCGTTGAAGGCTTATGATTACTCCTCTTGAATTTTGATTGATTGATTTATTTAGTATGGGTAGCTAGATCCTGATCATCTTCTCTGATAAGAGATTCTCTATTGGATACTCTAGCTTCTTCATGTATGCAATATCCCCATACTATGTCAAACTTCATACTTTCTTTTCTTGCACATAGAGTTTGGATGAATGAGTCCCAAGGTCTAGTGAGGCCATTGAGAGCTGTCATAACCAATTCATCCTCATCAAGTATATCTCCAATAGCACTTAGCTTCTCTTTGATATAGGAGATCCTTGTGAAGTAATCTTGAATAGATTCTCCTTTTCTCATCTTGGTTCCCTTCAATTGAGTTCTCATATTCATCTTTCTATTGCTGTTATTTCCTTCATACATTATGAAAAGTGCATCATACATTTGCTTAGGTGTCTTCTTAGATGACACTTGAGGGATTAAGTGATCCTTAATGGAATCAACAATGATCCTCATTGCCTTGATTAGGTCTTGTTCATGCTTCTCCTTAGCTTCATCTTCTTCAGGTTCTGCAACTTCATAGGCTTGATGTACTTCTCAAGACCATTCTCTTTCATAATGAGGCCAATCATATACTTCCAAGCTAGGAAGTTTTATAGGCCTTCCAATTTGTCCTCAATCTTAATGCTCGGGGCCATCTTGTCCAGTAAGTCACTAAAAATTGAAATTTATCTAAATAAGAGATTGAACTTACCAATACATGCGCTTGGAGGAGGTGAGTTGGTTTATCCAACTTCCTTATGGAGATCCCTATTCTCCAGTATTCAATTACTACTTACAAGGTTGCAACACTGCAGATTTCCTAGTTCTGTTTCACTACAGTTTTTTTGGTTCACTACAAAACTAGGTTTTGGATTTTCCGAAGACCTATCCACCCAAAAAATATTATCTAGGTCTCAATATATGCGCTCTAGGAGGGCGCAAATTTCTATGCAAGCATATCTTCAAAACTCAAACTTTTGCAAAAACCCTACTTTCTTCCAGAGAGGGAGGAGGGAGAATTTCATCTTGTGAAAGCAGCTCTAATCAGGTTAGCTCTGATACCATGTTGAGTTTTCATATGCTAGACTATATTCAATAGTATTCAATTCAAAATCATAGTAGCACCATATCAAGAATCACTGATAGAAACAAAATCACAAGATAGACACAACATTTATCCTAGGAAACCCTTAAGGGGAAGAAAACTCAGCAAAAATTTCCTCTGTATAAGATATATAAAAGGAAACACCAAAAATAGGTGTTCTCCTCCTTCTTTTCTATCTCTCTCTCTTCTATGCGCTACACAAGTGAGTGATTCTATGTTCAAATAAGAACCATGGCTCCTCTATTTATGCACATGTGTCAACTTGACTTTTGCACTAGACAAGTCAGCCCCAATAAACTGTCTGGGCCTACTTCACCTAAGAATACTAAAAAATAGTATATTATATTATTTATTAGGGTACTAAATACCTGACACGAGTGGAGGCTTTACCTCATGACTCTATGATGACCAAATATAATAGTAACACCTCATCGGAGGAATAATAACATCTCCCTTGGATTACATCAGTAAAATACATTTAGAATATCCTTTGAAGTTATAATATTTCAACACATGCAACACATCATACCCATGAAACCTAATGTTAAGTCACATCAGCAAAAAGTTAGGAAAATGCATCCCAGCTTAAAGTCATCTATTAAAAAATAATTGGATAAAATTTTGTCCGTGGGATCATTTTTTTGGCCTGACACACTTAGAAGGTGGCCAATTTAGTCCCAGTGCATAAAAATAATGGATACATCCATCTCTATGTCGATTTTCAGAATCTCAACAGAGCTTCAAAAAAAAAATTTATTCGGTACCCCAATGGATCAAATTCTATAGACGGTATCACAATAAAAAAGGTTTTCATTATTATATGGCTTCTCTGGTTACAACTGGATTTTAGTTTCTCATCTTGATCAACTGAAAACTATGTTTAGAACACCATGGGGAACTTTTTCATACTGAAATATTCATTTTGGAATGATAAATGCAGGAGCTACATTTCATAGGGTGATGGACATCACTTTTAGAGGTTTGATCCAAAAATTTATTTTAATATTATTTAGATGGAGTTACCATTTTTTTCCAAAAAGAGACAAGACCATCTCTCACACTTGAGACAAGTATTGGAACAATGTATAAGGTATGGTATCTATCTCAACCCTTAAGGATCAATTTTCATCGTTACTAAAGGTAAGTTACCCATGTTCATATTATCTAAACATGGTATAATGATCGACCTTGAACGAACTCAGGTAATATCTCACATAAATTTTCTGAATTAAAAAATTATATGCAATCATTTTTAGGGAAAATTAATTTTCTAAGGATATTCGTTCCTAGTGTTTACCAAATTGCAAAACCCTTACAATAAATGATAAAAAAGGATGTGGTATTCAAATGGAATGAAGAATGGAAACAATATTTTTATATAACCAGGGAAGCTATTGTATACGAAACCTCTGATATAATGTCTCCTTATTTTTCAAAATATTTTATTTTATATACATATGCTTATGACAATTCATATGTTGCATTCCTAACACAGTGGAATTCTAAAGGTGATGAGATCCCAAAATCTTTTATGAGATCTACTTTAAAAGGATCCAAGATCAACTATCCAGAGGTTGATAAGAAAGCTTATGCAGTATACAAAGAAGTCAAACATTTTATGCCCTATCTCTGAAAGTTCCGCACTAAATTTATAGTTCCTTATTCAATAGTCCATAATGTATTAGTTTTTAGGGCACAAACGTGCTCATTGTATAACTACATTACAAGAATATGATCTGGATATTTGTGTTAAGTTTTCTTTAGATCTGATTAGTTTATCTAGGGTCTTTATCCGAAAGAATAACAAGTAAAACACCATGCATAAAATATAAAATATAAATGAGACACAAATATTTTCATTGGGAAAACCATAAAGGAGAAACCCCTACAAACTTCCTAAGAATAGTAAGATGATCAAAAGAAATAATAAGAAGTATTCAACATCTATATATCTCTCCTCCTTTGTCTCTCTCTCTCATGTGAACTTGAGAGTATGAGGTATATACAAATGAAGGAGAGTGCCTTCCTATTTATACCCTTTCAAGTCATTAACCAAACATAAGACTGGGTCCCACGTGTCTTCCCTAACAGGGCTGACTTATCCCATAGAGACTCCAAATAGACATTAAATGATGTTACACTAGGGACTATTTCCCCGACTTACAACATAGGTTGTACCTCAAGGTCTAGACACTATTATGACATCCTACAAGGGGTTAAACACATCCCCAATGGGGGTACAAAAACATACAATGATAATATACATCAGATAAATATGAAAAAGTTACAAATACATCAACCCTCCCTCTTAACTAGGAAGGTATTCTCTCTCTTCACAGTCATCAAAATATCTGGTCAAGTCTTCATCGCAGAGTCATCATCACGGAGTCATAGATTCATCATCATAGTTTCTGCCATCATATTCTTATTATTTATCATCGAACGATAATATCTGTCATTGAAAGTTTATACAGAGCTAGCCCTCTCTCGACTGGGTGTAGGCTTAGACCTCATCCAAGTCTTCATCACATCTCAAGAAAGCCATCTTGTAGGAATGGTTCGGGACCTTCTTTAGATTTCCACGAAAATAACTTGTGTCTCCTACCTTCATCTCATTGTATCCAAATCATCTATTTTTTCCTACAAAAAAAAAACAAAGAACAAAGCTTTATATGCAGACCACCCATGTTCTTTCACCATAGTAGTAATATAGGATCATTTTCACATCATTAAGATAGCCTACGGCTTCTACTATGTGAGAATATCCTAGGAGCACACTCAGTGCATTACGTCTTTGCACGGTCAACCTATGTTCTATCACTAGAACCTCCTAGGTTCACCTCTCGTGCTTCATGACCTTATCATCTCAACATGGGAATATATATATATATATAAGTACAGACTACAACCAAAAAAACTAATACATCAATACCTTTTACGTTCTATGGTCAACCTCAAGGACTTATTACATCTGAACAACCTACATCCATGATCTTTTACGTTAAGACAACCTTCAAGGCATATTAAATCCAAGTAACCTATGTACCACACTAGGTCTCATTTCACACTTGGACAACCCACATGACTTATTACATTCGAGTAACTTGCATAGCATGCCAGGTCTCATTTTACACTTGAATAACCTGACACTGGATGGATTACTTCCAAGGATAACCTGCGAGCTTGGTCAGGACTGATTACATCTGAGGAAAACCTATAGGAATGATTATGTCCAAGCATCTTGCCTCACCAGGATTTTTCATACTCGTACAACCTGTCACATTTCCCATGTGAGATATCATGCATCAACTATTTCTAGCATAGAACACACCAGGACTAATTACATCCAAGGATAACCTATGATATTCACCAGGACTTATCCAAGGATAACATACAATAATAATTATGTCTTAGCAACCTACGAGCTTCGCTGAGATGTTACCCTCAGACAACTTGTCTCTCTAGTTATGCTAGAATACATCAATCCCTCTTTTTAGGGAACTCGATTTGGATCACACCAGGTATATCTCTGAATTACTCAAAATGCATGCTTGCTAGAGGCTTAGGAAACACATCGGCTATCTGCTCCTTTGTTTCCACGTACTGGAGCTTCACTGCTCCTCTTTGTACTATATACCTGATATAGTGGAACTTGATCTCGATGTGCTTTGACTTGAAATGGAACATGTTAGCACCATGTTTGAATTTTTGAAATTATGGGCTCAGTGGGTTTGGAAGTGGTTATTTTTGAAAGATTTAATGAAAGTGCCTTTGAAATTAATGGGTTAGCATGATCTTCATCATAGGATTTTGGATGATGAAAATGAGTTTGATCTACGGTGGTAGATCACTCCGTCTTTAGAGCGTGTAGTGGAGGAAAGGAGGTAAACAATGATAAGATCGACAGTCCAGATGCAAGGTGATGAAGATCAATCATGGAAAGACATTTCACCAATCAGAGATGCGAGGTAATATTTGGTCTTTAGATTTGTGAAGTCAGTTAAAGGGGAGAAGCGTTGGAGGCTCGAGATTGACGCGAAGCTATATCGAGGGCCCTAAGGGACTCCTCTTGATAAACATGTGCAAAAGGAGAAACTTTTCCAAATCCTAGAATATGTTAAAGGGAGACAGGATCATACGGTTGAGATAAAGGTAGAGATAGATTTGTGGTCCTAGCCAATTTTTCGATATGAACTAGCACAGATAAAGTTGTGATCTCGAATCGTGAAAAGTGGAAGGGGCTACAAAGATCAACGGTCACGACACGAGGTCAGGGATGATTGACGGACATGGTAAATTACGTGATGTAAAGGTGCCCAATCATTTGTATGAGGGAAGATCGACGAAGTGTTAAGGTCTTCAAAGTTGAATGGTCCCAATGAAGGTAGTTTACTAATCAATCGTCGATGTCGCTTCTCCCGAATCAAACTGTGCAGGTGGTTAGTGTTGGATTCTGGTGTGAAGATGATGCGTACTGAATGCTCAAATTGCAAAGGAAAGGGTCCACATGGAGTTAAAAAGGTTTGTTCCTTCTGAGCTACAGAGTTGATGATAACTCGACTGAATGTATGGAGCGCCAACATGGACAGGATCAAAATATCGTGTGAATGGAAAAGGTAGGCATTCATGAACCCCTTAAGCATTTATGAAAATGGTAACAAAGGGAGGCTAGGTACACATATACAATGGATAAAGGGTGGGTTCAGATCGATGGTCTAGAATACTTTCAACCTGATAAAGGTCGTATCCTGGTAAGGTTTGGTATAGAAAGGATATCCTCACATACGATTTGATTAATAATCATATCCCTCGATGCCATTTGTGACATGCCTTAGGTGAAAATGATGTCCACGACATCACCTGCCCTCCCAACTCCAGAGATCCATCATGAGGATTACGTAAGAAGTAGTTGGAGATCATGAAACCTAGATCTTTGAAGCGGTGAATATGGTCTTTACATGAAGCAAAGGGATGCGGCTAGCCAAAACTGTTATGAATACTGCCATCAATGTAAGTGAAAGGATGAAGAATTTCAAGTACAAATTTCATGATTCATATGGACAGCAACGCAGCATCATAGGAGACGACATAACTAGATTCTCAACAGGAAATGGAAATCCCCACCCACGTGTCCACTCGTGTGTCATTATGATGACCAACTAAGGAGTATGTGATAATGATGACCAATCATCTCCATTTCCATCTTCATCACCCTATATAAACACCACCCTCCTGAGCCTCTGAAGAATAGGAGATGAGAAAACACCGAGGAGAAAATTCGGGGTGTTAATTTTCATAAGGCCTTGAGTTTTCTAGAAAATTGCAATGGTTGTTTGGTTTGAGAAGCTCGTCTGTCAGGGGGTGTTGATGGTTTGTGAACATGCGTTTACGTTCTTGTATCATCCTGGGTTTTAACACCAGGAAAATGCCAGCCATTGGGGGACAGATGTGAAGCACTTCAAGAGATATGCATGTTTTCAGATAGCCATACCTCCTGCTGTGTGGTGCCTAGGTTTTCATGTCCTGTGGGGGTCCCTCCAGAACCCTCGGATGCAGTCACTAACTCCAAAGCCCTGGTACATGGTGACCATGTTTATTAGCAACCAGTAGGAGTGAATGCTCATACTTGGGGGGTAGGTTTCCAAATTCTTCATCACCGCATTTGTGAATTCCACTTGCCAACTTTATCTGAGGTGGTGAGGAGGTCAAAGGCGCACCCCACTGTATTACCTGTAGGAGAGCCCACCTAGGAGGAAGTGAGGAGTACAAGAATGAAAATCCACTGTAGAGGCTAAGTTTCTACCAGGAGCAATGCAACCATTCTTCAAGTCCCCTCATATAACAGTGTTACCCGGAGAGGAGGGAGCTATGAAGAAGGATGAGCACGAAAAGGATATAAAATCCTTTTCCAACTCTGAAACCATGCAAAAAGGTTCCTTTGAGCATGAAACAAACACAAATGGGAAGGACACGCTGCTGACTCGACAAACATACAGGTTGTCGATACCAGTCAGAAATGATCCACCAAAAACATCTTGAGACGTCATTTTCATGACTTGCAGGCTCGGAAACAGAAATGTCGTGCTGCCACCTAGATCGAGCATGCACACTAGTTCCCCGATGTCTGTTTAAATAGATGTAAATCATGGCGGAATCACCATGCTCTAGTTGTTAGTTTTTTATTATGACTGTAAATAGTTTTAGATCCTATTTCGAGGATTAGCCTCGAGGTTCTGAGACATTATAAATAGGCTCCCCAGATAGGGGAGAGGGGTTGGGTTTTTAAGAGTGAAGAGGATCTGTGTTGTAATGGGTTTCATTTTTCTCAGAGATGAGTAAAATTGCAGAGGAGGAATGTTAAACCTCTCATGGTAGATATTCTTGTGCCATCTTTTTCTTCAATAAGTGATTTCTTTATGTGAATATTTATCATTTTTTCACTCCATTTTGTATTTACTTTCATGTTTGAGACTTAGTGTATATGGTCTGTAATTCATCTCGCATCCTATAAGTCCATTGTTCAAGCGTTTTAAAAACATTTTCTTCTAAAGTATTGCAGAATTCACCCCCGTTAGATGATTTGTTTGACAAGTTGTCTCCTTATGTCCGCTAATCAACCTGCTAATACCTCCAGATTGAAGAACCAGTGTCTATCTTGCCTCTATTTGCACATCTTCAGACTTCCTACCTCCTACAACCTACTTTTAGACCTGATTGTTGACTACATTGCCCAATAGTCTCTTCCATGATTGTCCCAGTAAACTTTATAAAAACAAACTCGTTCTAATCAGAAATCTGACCTTCTGACCATCTTGGATTGAATATTTTGAGTATGAAAACCTTGTAAATAGTGAGAGATCCCTCTCTGACTATATTAGGTCAGAAATACATACTAAAGTGGTTTCTTTTGTTACCTCGGGATTTACCTTTCACAACCTGGGCACATTCTGAGTGCTAACAAACTAGCACCGTTGCTGGTGATCGAAGTGTCAAATCCTCCCTAGGTATGAACGACATAGTTCCAGATTTGATTGTTGATGGTGAACATCAGTCAGACATCAAGTAGGTTGTGCATATTTCACCTGGTGACTCCATTCTCAGAGAATCTAGCTTACAGTGACTCCACTGGGTATATGATTCAGAGATACGTTTTTCAAAGAAAACTAGCAGGCTCTACTAGGGAAATGAGCTCATTATAAAAAAATAGAAATGCGTGATAAAAGGATAAGGTACTCAAGTTTTAGCTTTATCCAAGACATCTTATCTTTTTTTGTAAATATTTTACTATCTTTTCCTAAGCTTGTCAAAACAATTTTTCATTATGCATTGCACTCAAAACAAGACCATGAATATACTCTTGTATACCCTTCTTTATGAAATGAAAGTTTTCCATCACCCTATATGTTTGATTTTGATCGTGATATTTCATTCAAAACACATGACATTAAAGGCCACCCTTGTGAGCCTCATGAAACCTCAGTTGAAAATAATCCCATTCCACCTAGCTCTGTTTCTTCTAATATCCCAAACCAATACAGACCACTGCACTTACCTCTTTTTCTTCATGATTTTCCTACAAAACAATACAAGTGCCTTCCTAAGTTTTATGGAGAATCTGAGAACCTTACAGCTGAAAAACATGTACAATCCTTTGAAAATTTCCTTGACCTTTTTGAACTAGAACATGTTGATGTCTGCATGAGAGATTTTTCCCAATCTTTGCAAGGAGATGCTAAGGAATAGTTCAAGCACTTGCAGCCTGAATCCATCAGCACATGGGAAGAGTTTTCTAACACATTTATGAAATGTTGGGGTAAGAGAAGACCTTTGGACCAAATACTTTCACAATTCTATACCCTAAAGAAACAGGAGGATGAAACCATGTCTAGTTTTAACAGGATACTTTCAAGCTTTTACTATAACATGCCAAAGGGGATCGAGCCTCTTGAAAATGATGCTAAGCTTCATTATGCAGCTACCTTTCATCCTGAAATGTCATTTATTCTTTTGGAGAGAAAGACAGTCACATTGTAGCACATGTTTATGGATTGTTTGGAGGTTGAAGATAATCTTAGGATGTCTAAAAAGTTTTCGGACCAAGACAGTGGTGATAAAATAGAAAAGAAATTAAACTTGGTTGAGAAACATAAACAAAAAGAGGCATTCTCCATGCATCTCAAACCCTCTCTTAGTAAACAAGGAAATGATCATCCCAATGATGTAAAAGAAGTTGACTCTACTAATCTTTTTTCTAAATATTTCAATCATCCTATTTCAAATTATGGTAGCGATGGATTTAAAAAGGATTTTGGTATTCCCATATATGATGAATATGAGGATGAAAGCCTAGATGTTATACCTACAAAATCAGCTATGGAATAGAGATTTATTAGTGAAGAGAAGCTGATTGTAAGCCAAAGTCAGAAGGCCAAAAAAATAGAAGACAGTGAGCATGCTGAAGGTGATAGTTTACCTTTGTGTTATTCTTCATTTGAACTGATAAGGCGGAGACTTAAAGCCTCTAAACAGAAACATAAATTTGAGAATATGGTACATTTCATGAACTTGTTTGAAATAGAAGATGATGAGGATGAACAATCATGTAGTCAATCTCAGCTAATGGACAAATCAGTCGTTTGCAATGAGGCATTGGATCACAAAGAAAGAGGTGATGGTTCCCAAATAAATGCTTCTTTTAACCTTTCACATCCAAAAATTTCATCTCATCAAGAAGGATGGTGTGTGCCTAATTCTGCTGGAGAAAAGAATGATATCTCTGTTGAAGCATATAAGGAAGGTGATAGTATGCTAGAGGAGTTAGATTTTGGACATCCTTCCTTTGGTAGGAAAAGGACAGTGTATGTTGAGAGTTGTCATGTTTTCTATGATCCTGTGGCATAATACATGGAGAGTGTGGGTAATGGTAATGACTGGTTATATATCTACTGTAAAGATAAATTTATTTATTATAACCTTCTTCCATTAAGTCTGTAATCTTTGTGTTTTATCAAACATTAAGGGAGAGTTAGTTTATGGGACCGATTGCTTGATTGTATTCATTGGAAGTCAGAGTTACTTGATTGGGCATTTGGGATCAATTAAGTAGGATAGGTAGGCATGAATAAGCTCGACTTGCCGAGCATTTTCTTTCAACATTTTTTGGTTTAATTTCATTTTTAAAAACATTCCAGTACTGGTTAAAGTGTGCAGTTACAGTCATTATCAGTTTTCAGAGTGTGGCCAGGTGACAGTTAATGGAGTGACAAGAATTGTTTTACAGAGTAGTTCAATTTCTGGTTTAGCTCAAAGCAGATTGAAGGTTTCAGAGAAAGACTGAAAGCAACCCAATGAATCTGACACCTGGTTTACAGGGTTCTTTGCTACCTCGCTGGGAGGATATCATCCCTAATGGAGCCAACTGTTAGCACCATGTTTGAATTTTGAAATTATGGGCTCGAAGGGTTTGGAAGCAGTTATTTTTGAAAGATTTCATGAAAGTGCCATTGAAATTAATGGGTTAGCATGATCTTCAACTCAGGTCATTGAATGATGAAAATGAGTTTGATCTACGATGGTAGATCACTTTGTATTTGGAGCATGCAGTGGCAGAGAGGAGCTAAACAATGATAAGATCGACGGTCCAGATGCAAGGTGATGAATATCAATGATGGAAAGACATTCCTCTAATCAGAGATGCGAGGTAATATTTGCTCTTTAGATTTGTGAAGTCGATTAAAGGAGAGAAGTGTTGGAGGGTCGAGATAGATGCAAAGCTAGATAGAGGGCCCTAAAGGATTCCACTCAATAAACATGTGCAAAAGGAGAAAATTTTCCAAATCACAGAATATGTTAAAGGGAGAAAGGATCGGATGGATGAGATAAAGGAAGAGATAGATTTGTGGTACTAGCCAATTCCGTGATCTAAACTAGCACAGATAAAGTTGCGATCTCGAATCACAAAAAGTGGCAGGGGCTACAAATATCAATGGTCGTGACATGAGGTCGGGGATGATTGATAGACATGGTAAATTCCATGATGTAAAGGTCATATCCTGGTCAAGTCTGGTACAGAAAGGATATCCTCATGTACAATCTGACCAATAATCATATCCCTCAACACCATTTGTGACATGCCTTAGGTGAAAATGATTTCCACAACATCACCAGCCCTCCCATCTCTAGGTATCTGTCACAAGGGTTACATAAGAAGCAGCGAGAGATCATGAAACCTGGATCTTTGAAGTGGTGAATCTGGTCTTTACACAAAGAAAATGGATGTGGCTATCCAAAACCGTTATTAATACTGCTGTCAGTGTAAGTGAAAGGGAAAAGAATTTCAATTCCAAATTCTGTGATCCATATGGATGGAAATGCAACATCATAGGAGACAGCGTAACTGGATTCTCAACAGGAAATGGAAATCCCCACACACGTTCCCACTCGTGTGCCATTATGATGATCAACTAAGGAGTATGTGATAATGCTAACCAGTCATCTCCATTTCCATCTCCATCACCCTATATAAACACCACCCTCCTGAGCCTTTGAAGAACAGGAGATGAGTAAACGTTGAGGAGAAATTTCGGGGCGTTAATTTGCATAAGACCTTGAGTTTTTTGGAAAATTGCAATGGTTCTTTGGTTTGAAAAGCTCATATGTCAGGGGGTGTTGATGGTTGGTGAAAATGCCTTTACATTCCTATATCATCCTGGGTGTTTACACCAGGAAAATGCCAGCCATCGAGGGACAGATGTGAAGCACTTCGAGAAATATGCCTATTTTCATATAGCCATACCTCCTGTTGCGCGGTGCATGGGTTTTCATGTCCTGTGGGGGTCTCTCTAGAACCTTTGGATGCAATCACTACCTCCAAAGCCCCAGTACATGGTGACCATGTTTAGCAGCATGGTGACCATGTTTAGCAGCGACCAGTAGGAGCGAATGCTCGTACTGGGGGGGTAGGTGTCCAAAGTCTTCATCACCGCCTTTGTGATTTCCACTTGCCAACTTTATTTAAGGTGGTGAGGAGGTCAAAGGTGAACCCCACTGTATTTCCTATAGGAAATCCCACCTAGGAGGAGGTGAGGAGTACAAGAATGACAAGCCACTGCAAAGGTTTGTTTCTGCAAGGAGCAATGTGACCCTTCTTCAAGTCCCCTCATATAACAGTGTTACCCGGAGAGGAGGGAGATGTGAAGAAGGCTGAGTATAGAAAGGATATAAAATCCTTTGCCAGCTTTGAAACCATACATAAATGTGCCTTTGAGCATGGAACGAACACAAATGGGAAGGACACGTTGCTGACTCAACAAACAGATAGGTGGTCGAGCCCAGTTATAAATGACCCACTAGAAATAGCTTGATACGTCATTTTCATGACCTGCAGGCTTAGAAATAGAAACATCATGCTGCCATCACTCACCCACACTAGTTCTATGATGTCTATTTAAATATATGTAAATCATGGCGGAAGCACCACTCTCTAGTTGTTAGTTTTTTATTATGACTGTAAACAGTTCCGGATCCTATTTCGAGGATTAGCCTCAGGGGTCTCAGACATTATAAATATGCTCCCCATAGAGGGGAGAGGGGTTGGTTTTTCAAGATCGGAGAAGCTCTGTGTTGTAATGGGTTTCAGTTTTCTTAGAGATGAGTAAAATTGCAGAGGGGTAACGATAAACCTCTCATGGTAGAGATCCCTGTGCCAGCTTTTTCTTCAATAAGTGATTTCTTTATGTGGCTGTTTATCCTAATTTCACTCCATTTTGTATTTGATTTCATGTTTGAGCATTAGTGTATATTGGACAGAATTCATCTCGCATGCTCTAGGTCCTTGGTCAAGCATTTTAAAAACATTTTCTTCTAAAGTCTTGCAGAATTCGCCCTCATTAGGTGCTCTGTTTGACGGGTTGTCTCCTTCTGTTCGCTAATCAACCTGCTAATACCTCCAGATTGAAGAAATGGTGTCTATCTTGCCACTATCCACGCACCTTCATACTTCCTACCTCCTACAACCTACTTTCAGACCTGATTGTTGACTCCATCACCCAATAGTCTCCTCCATGATTATCCCACCAAACTTTATAAAAACAAACTCGTTCTAATAAAAAATTTGACCTTCTGACCATCTTTGATTGAATATTTTGAGTATGAAAACCTTGTAAATAGTGAGAGATCCCTCTCTGACTGTATTAGGTCAGAAATACAGACTAAAGTGGTTTTTGTTGTTACCTTGGGATTTACCTTTCACAACCTGGGTACATTTTGAGTGCTAATAGAACACTTTATTTTTCGACAGCTTCATGAAAATATGATTGTTGTAGAAGATACAAGTCACATCCAACTGGAGATCAAATAATTCAGACAGTATCTTTCACTACCACGCTTCCTCACAACTAGCTGATAAAGCACCAACATACTCTGCCTCAGTTGTACTCAATGCCATAGATGATTGCTTCCTGTTGAACCAGGAGATCATGTCAGATCCCAAACTGAAGTAGAAACCTAAAATGTTATTCTTGTCAATGGAGCTACCTGCCCAGTTTGAATCAACATAATTGTGTAGGTTAATATTATAACTCACATCATATTTGAGCCCATAATCCACTGTACCTTTTAGGTACCTCGGAAAATGATTTGTAGCTATCAGGTGAACATGTCTCGGATCCATCGGGAGCTGGCTCAAGGTGTTCACCATAAATCATATGTCTGGTATCATATTCGTCAAATACATCAATGAGCCAATAATATGACAATACATTGTGGCATCGACTGAATCAAATGAAGCATTGCTTAGAAGATTCAAGTTAGATTCCATAGGTGTGGCTATCCTTGCGTTCCAACATTCTGAATCTATATAGAATATCCATTGCATACTTCCCTTTCCCAAGGAAGATTCCATCTGCACTCTTCCACACCTCCATTCCTACGAAGTAGTGCATCATACCTAGGTCTTTCATCTCAAAATTTGTAGCAAGTCTCCTCCTTGCATATGTAAGGAGTCCCTCTTCGTCTGTCAGAAAAAAATCATCGACATATAGTAGGAGTATCACAGGTTTTTTGTATTCCACCTTGAAGTAGAGTTTGGAATCCTCTTTACTCTTGGTAAATCCCAAGCTCATCAAGAATCTATCGATCCTTTCGTACCATGTCCTCGGTGCTTATTTCAATCAATACAAGGAATTCTTCAATTTGCACACATGGGTCTTCCTATCATGTGTCTCGAATCCCAGTGGTTATTCCATGTACACTTCATCCTTGATTACACCATTCAAGAAATTTGTCTTGACATCCATTTGGTGTATTTTCTATTTCATAACTGATGCCAAAGAAAGTATGGTCCTAATGCAAGTGTACCTTTCCACGGGTGCAAATGTCTCTTTGTAGTCTATTCCTTCTTTCTTTGAGAAGCCTCATGCTAAGAACCTTTTCTTTTATTTCTCGATGCTTCCATTTGCAGCATGCTTGATCTTGTAGATCCACTTTGAAGTCACTACATATTTCTTCTTTGGTCTCAGAACAATATCCCAGACATCATTCTTCATGATCGATAGATATTTCTCGATCATAGCATCCTTCCATTCTTTAATTTCAACAGTCTCTTCATAGGTGGAAGGTTCTCTGTCAATGATGTCACATAGCAGGGTGACATAGCTATTGTAGGGATTTTCCCTCTTTCTCTCTCTATGTATTCCCTCTAGATCGCCATACCTTTTAACTTCTCGTATGAGCTCCCATGCCCATGCTAGTTTCCTCTTGTGGGAGTCCTTCTCAAGGAATGTCTCTACCTGCACTTTTGGTTCTATCATGTGGTGATATTCATGGTATTCTAGAATTGCTTCTCCAATTTCCATATCTCGAACTGTCATCTTTTCAGGTTCCTTGACTTCTGGGATAGGAGTCCTCTTGGATCTGAAGTATACTGACTCTTCATCAAAGGTTACATATCTACTGATTTCAATCTTCTTGAATCCTAGGAAGTATATTTGCTAGGAATTTGATGTATCACTGTAACCTATGAATATACCCTTCCTCCTAGAAGGATCAAGCTGGGTCCTTTTATCCTTTGGGATATGTATGTACAAAGGGAATCCAAATGTTCTCAGATGGCTGACTTCTAGTTTCTCTCCTGAGAAATTCTCTTCAGGAGTCTTGCTGTCAAGTACTCGATGAGGAGTACAGTTTGTACATACACAGTTGTTCTTGATGCTTCCTCGCAAAGGTGCATAGGAAGATCCTAGTCATGCAGCATATCTCCTGTTGCTTCCATGATGGTTTGGTTCTTTCATTTTACAACCCTGTTCTTCTGAGGATTGTATGGAGTGCTCAACTCCCTCTTAATCTCGGACTCTCTGTAGAGTTCCTTGAATTCATATGGTGTGAATTCTTCATTTTTATATGACCATAGAATCTTAATCTTCCTATCAATATGGTTCTCGACCAAGGTTTTATATTCCTTGAACTTAAATCTTCACTTTTCCCTTTCAAGAAATATATCCAAGTATTACGTGAGAAATCATCTATAAAGGAAACATAGTACACATACCCTCTTAATGAGCTAGAAGACATGGGTCCACATACATCTGAGTGTACTAATTCCAGTATTCCTTTAACCTTGTTCTCATTGCTGGGAAATGTATTATTCACATTCTTTTCTTGTGCACATCCTTTGCAAATTCCTTCATGCTTTTCCTGGATCTCTAGAAATCCCAAGACTACTTTTCTTGCCATCGGTAGTGCTCTATAGTGCACACGTGCAAACCTTTTGTGCCACGGTTCACTTGGTTCAATTGACTCTGAACCAGTGCTTGTTTAGGCTGTCCCTTTAGCTTTTACAAGCCTTTGTCTTCCTCTCCAATCATGGTTGCATCCTTAATTGTGTTTCCTCTGGGACACATTGAAACTTGGCCATCAACAAAAGAAACCCTATTTCCCTTTGCATCTAGTGTGGATATGGTGAGAAGAATATTATTCAATCCTAGAACATATAGCACATCATGCATCTTTAAAGATTTCCCGGAGTTAAGCTTGTATGAAGCTTCTCCACTCCCTTTCATGGGGTATTGATAATCATCTCTAAGTTTCACCTTGTGAGCTGACTCATGTTCAGACATATTCATGAATTATCCCTTGTATCCCGTCATGCGTTTAGAAGCTCCACTATCCACAAGCCAATCATTGCTTCCATGTGTCAGATGGTGCGAGTATGTGTTGATATTAGCACATACTCTTCATTCAAATAATCCTTATAATGTCTGAATCTTATGTTTGTTGGTTCAACATCTTCATAAATATGAGCATGGTGTCTCCTTTTCCTAATGGCATAATCTCTTACAAAATGTCCCTTTTCATAACAAGTAAAAAACACCTCTATGAGCCTCTAATAATAACAAGTAAAACCAGATGCATAGGATATAAAAGATACACAAGACACAAATATTTTCACTAGGAAAACCACAAAAATTTCCTCACAATAGTAAGATGATCAAAAGAAGTAATAAGAAGTATTCAACAGCTATCTATCTCTCCTCCTTTCTCTCTCTCTCTCTCTCCCATGCGAACATGAGACTGTGAGGTGTGTATAAATGAGGGAGATCACCTCTCTATTTATACCCTTTCAAGTCATTGATAAAACATAATACTGGGGCCCACATGTCTTCTCTAATAGGGTCAAATTATCCCAAAGAGACTCCAAATACACATAACAGAATGTTACTCTAGGCTTAAACATCCCAAAAGGGTTTAAACACATCCCCAATGGGGGTACAACAACATACAATAACAATATACATTAGAATATATTCTGAAGTTACAAATACATCAATAATTCGTCCAACCAAAACTATTCATGGACAAGAAAGAGAGAAATCCAAGAATAAATTTATCAACATCAACAATTGGTTAAACATTGGTTTGATAAAAAAATACTCCTCTCAAAGAGAATTTTAGATAGAATACCTTGGGCTAAAATGGGATAAGCCACATGAAGACATCGATGAGCATACCAAATTCCAATGCTTGTGGTTGGGCCATTTACTATTTCTAAACAATTAGACCCTGGCATTTTTTGATTGCAAAAACAAGAAGGTTCCCCTGAGACCTATCCACTAAATGCTCAATTTATGAAAAAAAATATTTTTCCTAGTTTGATTTCACTAGGATTGTACAAAGTATGGTGTGTTTTTATTTTGATTTGTTTTCAATTTTATTTTTATTCTTTCAATAAAGTGGCTTATTCGTTTCTTTGAGTCTTTCTTATTTCTTTGTAAAGTAAAAAGAATTCCTTAGTAGTTTTCACAATTTATGGAAGATTGTTAACTCAACAACTTCCTTTATAGACCATTTATCCAATGAATTTTTGAAATACTTTTACCACTTATCAATCCTCAATATTACTAGAATAATATTTGTGTATCTAAGTAAAACTATACTTATGCAGAAGGTTTTATAAATTGAATTTCTCTTTGAAAAGAATGCCCTTAATATAACATTAGTAATTATGTTCTATAGTGGTACATTTTTAAATCCTTTACGTCACTCCCATATCTTAAGGAGATTTTGTAATTCATTCCACATTCACTCAAATGGTTCTTGTTTTGAACAAACACACATCATTATTTGGATTATTTGGCCTAATTTACCACTTATCCTAAGCTATGAACTCTAAGATGTGAATGCATCATCAACTGGATCTTCTCCTTGAATCAGGGAACCTAACTAGGTCTTCTCCTTCAATCGAGGAGCCTAAACTAAGTCTCCTTCAATATAGGAGCAAATATGGGTTGATGTGCATGACATATGTACCCCAATCAATTAACTGGAGGTTGTTTCACCTACCTTTCAATTAAACTGGAGATGCAAAGGTGCCTTCCTCATCAATTAACCTATTTTTTGTTAATTTCAGTTAAATGGAGTGATTAAAGGCACCTCCACCTACTTTTGGTGACTCAGTTCAGTGCAGTTCATTTCATCTTACCTAAATGAAGTTACATATGCTCCCTCACCTAATTGTTGGCATGTAGTTGAGTTCTATTCAGTTAGACTCAGTCTAAACTTCCCCTAAGTTAGTTAGATTCAATTAAGGCTGAGTTAAGTGGTTAACTGATGTGTCGAGTGGTGTTTAACTAACAAGTAATCCACTCTCATGTAATCAATTTGAATGACCTCTCTAGGATTTGAATTGCATGGTTCTTTATGCCATTGTATTTCATTGTATCACTACTTCTGATTAATTATAAGCAAATATACAGCTGCAGCTTCTAATTGCATTGTTTCATGTCATTTCTGAGTAAAATTGATATGTGAAATTTATTGTAAGTTTCTGTCTTGTTTCTTAGATTGTTGTGAATCCAATTTTATATGTTATCAGAGCCATGGCAGGACAAGGCAATTCTTCTACAGGTTTCTTGCTGGATCTATGAAGAAATTTGAGCAAAATTGCTCAAAAACATTCCAACACTGCACTAGAAGCGGAGATTTTACCACATAATTCCTAGACAAACTAGCATTGTTGATCAATCTTGCTTGATTTTATAAGACAGGTTTGAAGAAAAATCCAAAAGTGCAGGATATTCGGCCTTATTTTGTCTATTTTGTGTGATTGTAGGTATCTCAAGCACTTCCATTGAATTCACTACAGCTGCATAATGGACTCCTCTTTAAGCAATATTCTCACTCCTTTCAACTATCATAAGTGGAAGGAGGATATTGAGATACAATTGCGCTCCAAAGGACTCCATAGAGTCACCAAGGATACAGAGAAAGATTCGAATGCATTAGTGGAGAAAACAAAATATTGGAACAAACTTGATGAAGCATATGGCTTTCTATGCCTCTCTATTTCAAAGGATCTTATTTTCCACCTCACTGTTTTGAAGACTCCCAACAAAATATGGGAACAACTTGCTACTCTTTTTGATAAGCAAGATGAATTGAGAATATATCAGCTGGAGAATGAGCTGATATCTCTAAATCCAGACAACTTTGATACCATGAATGAATTCTTTACCAAGTTTAAGCACTTGGTGCTCTAATTGAATCAATTTGAAGTTGAGAAGGAATATTGTCAGCTCATCCTTTCCATCGTTTCGAAACTTGGACCAGACTACTTTGTTTTTCTGTCCGCCTTTCATACCGAAAAGATTACAATTCTGAATTGGAAGATGCCAACCCTGAATGACTTCATTAGGCCTCTCACCAATGAGCATGATAGGATTTTTCAAATAGGAATCATCAAATCCTATAAAGATCAAGCCTTGTTTTCTGGAGGACCCAAAGCTTCGAATTTCATAGGGAAGAAAAAGAAAGAGAAGAAAAAGTTTGACCCTCCCTAGCAGAAGGAGAAAAACCAGCAATTGGATGAGCCCTCAAGATCAAGAAAGAAAAAGAAAAAGGGAAAATAAAATACCAAGTGCTCCTACTATAGAAGAGGATTTCATCCTAAAATCTCTTGCATGAAGATAAAAATTGATCAAATGACTCTTCTTCTTGAGAAGAACAACATCACTCTTCCCGAAGGTGCAAGGAAGAAGGATAATCAAGATCAAAACAATCATCCCAAAAGAGGACATGCACTTATGGATAATGTTTCAAATCCTATAGATATTCTCATTGAATCTGGTGCTTTGAATCATATGGTTGCATGCAAAAACTATTTTTCATAACTGTACTTTGAAAATTGCATCTCCTTCCACATGGGAGACGACTCTCAAGTCTCCTCACAAGGAAAGGGTACCATCCACCTAGAACATGGAAGTTTCAAAAATGTTCTTTATGTGCCCTCTTTGACTTCAAACCTGTTGCATGCATATCAAATGAAACACACAAGTTTTCCTAAAAGAGTAGTATTCATCCCGAATGAAGTGGAGATCTCAGAGATAACATCTGGAACTCATTGCTACAGGGATAGCGAATCATTCTACTAAGAACTATGAGTTCTCCAAATTTGTGCCTAATTCAAAGCCTAGTGAGGTCAGCTGGATGTGGCATGAAATGTTTGGACATCTAAATTTCAAATACTTGCATCAGCTACCAAATAATTCCATGGTGGAATTCCATCCTACAATCAAATCCTCCAAAGTGGTTTGCAAGGGATGCATAGTTGGCAAGCATCCTGAGCAAAAACTTGATCGAGGAAAAGCAAGCCGAGCTACATGTATTTTGGGGCCGATCCATTCTAATATCAAAAATCCAATGTCTACAACCTCAATGAATGGATTGAGGTATGTGCTCACTTTCATCGATTACCTTTTTAGATTCACATTGGTCTATTTTCTCAAGAAAAATCGAAAGTCCTTGAAAAGTTCATAGATTTTAAGGATTTTGTTGAGAATTCTACTGGAAGAAAGATAAAATATATCATATATGAAAATGGAGGTGAATGCATAAAATTAGATCTGCTGCAAATTTGTGCTCAAAGTGGAATCAAGATTCAGCACGTGATTCCCTACAAACCTCAGCAAAATGGTGTAGCAGAAAGGAAAACCCGGGCTCTAAAAGAGATGACAACCTATATGCTTGAAGCTAAATATTTGGGCTAAAGCCATAAATGTTTCTGCATACATTTAGAACAGGCTTCCTCATTGATCTATGAAAGGAAAAACACCTTTTGAAGCATACTTTGGTCAAAATTGGATGTGTCCAATTTCAGGGTTTTTGGGTCCACCACTTGCCCTCGAATTCCACTAGATAAGAGAAAGTATTTGCAACCGCAGAGTGTTCAATGCATATTCATTGGGTATCCTGAGGAATCAAAGGGATACAAACTCTTAAATATCAGAACTAAAAATATACTCATAGAGAGAAGTGTCCTCTTCAAAGAACCTCTCCAAGATTTGAAACTAGTAGAGGAAGAAACTGTTGAAATTCCCTCTCTTTCTGCTGGAGATTCTGGAGTTGAAAATGAAAGTGTGAGCTATGATATTTCAGATATGATGTCTAATATCAGTGATCATGAAATATCAGGTTCTGAATCATATCCGAATGATCCCACTCGTCTACCAAAATAGGCCAAAAAGACTCTCACTTCTGTCGGGTTAAATGTTGGAAATCCTGCTGATCCAAGGAGAACTCGGGAATATTTTCATAGAGCATGTATTTCTCTTTCTTGCATTAATTATTTTATTTCAGAGAAGTGCTTGTTATGGAGAGAAATTTACTATGGCTTGGGGGTAACACAATAGACAATATGACACCAGAAATCAATCATTCCCAATACACAAGAGCAGTAAGCAAATCTAACACTAAGGGATATAGAACCGTACCTTGTTTCAGATGGTTGAAGTAGATCCCCATTGAGCTTTTCCAATGCAATTTCAATTACAATTTTCTCTCAAAAACAACAAAAAAAGAAAGCATGATATATATAAATGTGCTAGCACTACTCTAGCATATATAATCAATCATGTATAAGCAATTAAATACATCTATGGATTCAATATTCATATTCCAAAATTTCTCCTCCTTCAATCTATCCAAGGGGTTCCTTATATAGCGCTCCAAATAGGTAATGGAGGATCGAATCTGAGCATTCTCAAGGAATTTGAAAGGACAAGATTCAATTTATTTGGAATCAAATGAGGAAAACTCCAAAAATATTTATAATTTTTCACACATCCCAATGTATGCGGGTTTGAGGTCAAAAGTTGCGTATACACGCGGGTATTTATTTAAAATTCATGTATAGGTATAAACAGACAATTTTTGGGAATGATATCAAAACATCAAAGTATAATATAAGTCCATGGGGTCCAACGAGTATGCAGAGGGACAGGGAATGCAATAGATGTCTGATCTACTTGGTGTGGTAAAATCAGCTATAACAGATGCCCCCTAATGTGTGAGGTCAAAGGGGTAACATGATGGCCGAAATACATTATAAAATCCATCCCAGAAGTGGAGTAATGAAGACCCAGGTGGAAGAACCATCCACTCATCAATAGAATACAATAATCAATCTCTGCATGTGACTGCAAAAACACGTATCAGTCTCGGATACATAAGAGTACAATGGCCATGAATAGGCATGATATACAAAGTGTCATGTGTGGTCATCACCATGTACAATATACAATGGATTAGGATATCCATAATGGATGAAGATGTATGATATACACTAGAAATAATGGAATCATGATCACGAGAGCTGAAATATCATGAATACTGGCACGATCAAGGAGGTAGCATACATGGGATGCCACCAAGATGGAAGGTCTTCTACACAAACTGCTATGAGTACATGTCCTACTATGCGAATAGATGTGTTGAGGTTGAACATAGTAATTCGCCGTCTGATTACCGGTCATTGATGTATACCATTAACAAACATGAGATAACCCACTGATAATGAAAATGGGAATCAAGATATAGAGTGCAATGTAACAAGTGTGAATAGACGTGTTGAGGTCTAACACTTGAAAGAGTCCATCGATTAGGGGACATTGATGTATTCCCAAAACTATCCATGCAAGAGAACCTACCATTGATGAATATAACTCTCAAGGCACTCAAATGACTCTAGACTCCTATTCTAGAATAAATGATTTGATGTCGATGGAATGGAATATGCTGGAAGGAGGGCATTAAGGCACCCCCCATTAACCAACACGAGGTACTCAACAAAGTTGTATAATGTGGAAGAACTCGCACAAGATGTGCACAAACCAATAACAGTACCAAGAATGGCCGACATGAAAATTCAAGATAACTAAGGAATGGTCGACTCAGGATTCAACTTCCTTCGAACAAGAGAATAAAGAAAGTGGTGAGTGAAGGTAGGTAGCATGGACTCGATATGCAAACTGGGAAATATCTGTGACACAGGAGGCATCAACAGAGGCTCCATGGGGACTAGAAGCGTAACCAGTCGGTGGAGATAAACTCAGACTAACAAGTACATCTCATAAATTCCAACTAACAACCCAACCAATGGATGTGATATATAGTTCTTTGTTCAAAGCTGACACAACTTGACTGCTGCCAAAGATAACATCTTTTCCTGTCCAACTCTTTATGTTTTTTTAAATTTTTTTGTACTTTTCCAGATATTTTGAAAATATTGAAAAAGAATAAAAGTTCTTTATAGTACATATCTAGGAGGAGACAGTAAAGCTATTTCCAAGCAATGGAACATACCTATGCTCAATGCAAGGAAACATGTGCACGATAACGACACTCAAGGGAAGGTCTTCTCCCGGTAAAAGGTATGATCAAGCTGCAAAGGATATGTAGAAGGCTTTGCTTTGCTATACATGAGACAAGATCGGGCTATATGGCTTATAAATATGAAGAAGGGAGCTGACATAAAGCTCAATAAGGGAAGAAAAACTCATGAAATGCAATTACAACTTGATATATACAAGGGAGTCCCTATGGGGAAAATCCAACATAAAGTTCAAGAGGAGTATGAAGCTCTTGCTCAAGGACATGGTGGGAATAAAAAGGGACTCCCACAACCTAAAGGAGGCAACTTAGCATGGGCACCAAATGAAAAAAAGGATCTAACTAGGGAACCCATGTATAGGAAAGCTCTACCATTCACATAATACCACTTCTAACAGCATCATGAAGGTTCTGTGATATCATGGAATGGGTTCGTACCTAAGGTTAAAATAAAATGGTCATAAGGTAATGCATAAATGCAAGCGGATGTGAAATCCTAACCTATATGATAGTTCGATAGTATACTTGTGATAGGAATGAACGGGTCAAAGTCTCATAGAGAGTGTACAAAAAATGGAACCTACATGACAACGCTATTAGTCCAAAATAGCTAGAAATAGTCAGTAAAGATTCCAAACTATAGGATATAGGGAGGATTGATCATGACAACTACAACCAAAGGAAACAGTGCGGTGGACAATGGGACATAAAAATGAATGTAAAGTGTAGACCCAACGTTCACGTATCCACTACGACCCCCATGAGGGTGAACACTAGTGTTAAGATTGGACGAGGGAGTGAAGATCCTCCATAAATGAAGTAGAGGATGGAATATGGCCATTCTCAAATCTATAAGAAAGGTAAGGGGCAGTGGTGCCCCCCAGTCCAACACTAGGGTCCTCACTAGGACCTGTAGAGGGTGATGGGATACTAGTAGTGATATCAGGCATGTTGAACATAAAAGGGCTCTAAATCAAGAGAACATAAATATTTCCAAGTAACCACGATCCCTAAAGCCAACTAGCACACAAAGAGAACACTCCTAAGAGGATCTACAACCAAAATACAAGCAAACCAAGGGAAGGATATGTGAGCTCCCGAATGCAAGCGGATGTGAAATCCTAACCTATATGCTAGTTCGATAGTATACTTGTGATAGGAATGAATGGGTCAAAGCCTCATAAAGAGTGTACAAAAAATGGACCCTACATGACAACGCTATTAGTCCAAAATAGCTGGAAATAGTTAGTAAAGAGTCCAAACTATAGGATATAGGGAGGATTGATCATGACAACTACAACCAAAGGAAACAGTGTGGTGGACAATGGGACATAAAAATGAATGTAAAGTGTAGACCCAACGTTCACATATCCACTACGACCCCCATGAGGGTGAACACTAGTGTTAAGATTGGACGAGGGAGTGAAGATCCTCAATAAATGAAGTAGAGGATGGAATATGGCCATTATCAAATCTATAAGAAAGGTAAGGGGCAGTGGTGCCCCCCAATCCAACACTAGGGTCCGCACTAGGACTTGGAGAGGGTGATGGGATACTAGTAGTGATATCAGGCATGTTGAACATAAAAGGGCTCTAAATCAAGAGAACATAAATATGTCCAAGTAACCGCGATCCCTAAATCCAACTAGCGCACAAAGAGAACACTCCTAAGAGGATCTACAACCAAAATACAAGCAAACCAAGGGAAGGATACGTGAGCTCCCAAATGCAGCAGGTATGTCTCTCCTAGGAGAGGCACGAGAATCCCATAGAATACAAGCGAATGTATGCAAACAATTATAGTGGCCCTTAGATTCAACGCTTAAAGAGACTTTACTGTCTGACCCCTACATGTCCAGGACACCTACAGAATAACCTCTTCAAGTACCCCCTGCGATACCTAGGTAAGGAAACTAAGGTCACCCCTATATAATGAATGCTCAGGTGGGCAGTCGCAGGAGGGATCAACCATATGGGAAGGGTAGCAAAGCTTGAAAGCATAGCTGGTACCCCAATGGTGCACCAATTGATACCTTAAAGGCCCCCCTAGATACAGATATGATCTTGGAAATATCTCTGGCACTCATAGAAAGTGACCAGGGGTCATCCCAATCACAATCATGTGCGCTACCTCATGCTCAACTCCTGTGTAAGATGAGCATCCCCAGAAGCACTAATTATACCAAGGATTTCACACTCTCACTTGGACAGAAACCTAATTGTTTGTGTTTAGTAGTCTTGGAGAATTGACTCACAATGAACTATTCCAAGACTCTAAATCCTAATCTTGTTGGTGAACCCTATAAAAGAAAAATGTGTAGCTCATTTTAATTAAGCGTTGATTTTAATGGCTGTAATTACTCAAATGGAAATGGCCATGCAACTAATGATAGTGTGACTTAGCAGTGAAATAAATGTGCACACCTGACAAACAATTACAAGTGCAATTTTGTCGAATGAAAAAATGGGGTATGCCACTACATGAGATGCATAAAAATTGATTCCTTTCCAAATGACAATGCAATCCTTCCTATATGAAATCCTAAACACAACTCTCATCCAATCAATCCAATGCAATTACCTCCTTAAATCCATATGTAAGATGCAAATAAGAATGAAACTATATAATTGTTTTGAAAATGCAATAAAATTCATTAAAATTCTTGGTCTCTATAGCAAGCATCAAACACAAGCCAAGCAAGACATCGAGACAAAAAATACTAATGCACTAATGGAAAAAAAAGGAGATAAATGACTAGAACTGCTTTCAAAGAAAAATCAATGAAAAAGCGGTCTCTGGTCACAAAAGAAGCAGTCAACAGATAACATCAGAACCCAGGAAGACCCAGCCACACTCCCAACCCACCCAACAACTTCTCACAACATCAAACTCAACCAAAAGGGAGGATGTACGTGACTGCACAAAGAACAGTTGCATATGTATGTGACTTTTAGCCAAAACTCTGCATGTATACATAACTTTTGGCCAAAAACCAATGTGTATACCTGACTTTTATCCAAAAACCTATGTATGCAGAGCATAAAGTGGTAAAAAGCAGGCCAAGGTTCAAACCACTCTAGGGGAGTGTTAATGGATGAACATACTACTAAATGTGACATAGAAACGGGGAGAAACAAAGAGCAATTCAATCACATTGTGCCCCCACACCCCAAAGAAAGACAAGGAACATCCCTAGTAGAGTCACCAATTCTATTACCGAGAGAAACTTCCTATGGCTTGGGGGTACCACAACAGATAGTATGACACCAGAAATCAATATTTCCCTATACAGAAGAGAAGTAATCAAATCTAACACTAAGGGATATAGAACCATACCTTGTTTTCGACGGTTGAAGTAGATCCCCATTGAGCTTTTGCAATGCAATTGCAATTATAATTTTCTCTCAACAACAACAAATAAAGCAAGCATGATATATATAAATGTGTTAGCACTACTCTATAATATATAATCAATCATGTATAAGCAATTAAATACATCCATGGATTCAATATTCATATTCCAAATGACATGAATTGGATAGGAAAAGATATTTCTATTAAAAAATCAGAGATACAATAGTGACAAACTCTCTCGGCACTTCTATGAACTGGAGAAACTGAGTCCTCCACCTGGGCCTCCACCACTTCAATCCTCCATCTCTCAATAGCAAGCTCACAAAGCAAAGGAAATCTTGGGAAGAACACTATGTGCTCCAAGGGACAAATGGATGTAGACTCGAGTTTAAGCAAAGCTGAGGCAACAATGGACTATAGTTTCCTTACTCTTCAATTTATTTTCCTTCGATGTATCCAAGGGGTTCCTTATATAGCACTCCAAAGAGGTAATGGAGGGTCGAATATGAGCGTTCTGAAGGAATTTGGAAGGCCAATAGTTAATTTATTCATACTCAAATGAGGAAAACTCCAAAAATATTTGTCATTTTGCACACATCCTGATGTACATGGGTTTGAGGTCAAAAGTTGCGTATAGACATGGGTATTTCTTTAAAATTCATGTATAGGTATAAACAAGCAATTTTGGGGGATGATCTTGGAACATCAAAGTATAATATAAGTCCATGGGGTCCAACGAGTCTGTAGAGGGACAGGGAAGGCCATAGATGTGTGATCTACCTGGTGTGGAAAAATCAGCTATAACATTGCTACATGATGATTGGATCTGATCCTAAGTCATATTATCATGCTTAGAATTATCCTTGATGACAAGCTGCAATGGATGAAGAATTCAACTCTCTTCGAAAACCTGCAACCTGGGAGTTAGATTCCCTTCCACCTGGGAGGACTTGTTCAATGAAAATGGGTATATCATACAAAGGTTGTTGCAGATGGATTAACCTACAAATATAAATCACAGCTGGTAGCAAAATTCTTATCCCAAGTCCAAGGAGTGGACTACACTAAGACCTTTGTACCGGTGGAAAAAATGGATTATATACGGCTAATATTCGCCATTTCTACATCCAAGCACTTGGAGGTGCACCATATGGATGTAAAAAGTGTTTTCCTTCATGGATACCTGAAAGAAGAGATCTACATGAAGCATCATGAAGGATACATATTAGATCCATCATTAGTTTGCAAGCTGCATAAATCCTTGTATGGCTTCAAACATGCCTTGAGAGCTTGGTACACCAAAATGGATTCTTTTCTGCTATCACAGAACTTTGAAAGATGTAATTCTGATCCAAATGTGTACTTGCAGCAATATGAAGTTAATTTTCTGATTATATTTCTATATTTTGATGATATAGTAATCACAATAAGCGCCCTTGCTTCAATCAGCTTCATAAAAACTGCTTTACATGAAGCCTTTGAGATGAGTGATCTAGGTCTGTTGAGGCAGTTTCTCGGGCTAGAAATAACTCAATAATTTGATGGGATTATGGTGACACAATAAAAATATGCTTCATACATGTTAATTAAGTTTAATATGGATGATTTTAATGCAACACCTTTCCCATTCCTCTCAGGAATCTGTCTTGAAGAGGGAAATACTGCTCCACGGGTGGATTCTACTCTCTACCGTCAATTGATTGGAAGTATTCTCTACTTGACACATTCAAGGACTAACATTTGTTATGTAATGAATTATGTATCAAGTTATATGCAGTAGCCTCATGAAATTCATTGGACGGAATCCAAGAGGATTCTACAGTACATGTAGGGTACTAGAACCTATGGCATTCACTATGCTACAGATTCTGAACTACACTTTGTAGGATTCACAGATTCATATTGGGATGTAGATAGCCTTGATTGGAAATCTACTTCCAACTATGTGTTCATGTTTGGTGGTGGGCCTACCTTATTCTCAAGCAAAAAGAATGCCACCATTGCACTATCTTCAGCAGAGGAAGAGTACCGGGGAGCGATCAATGCATGCATACAGACAGTTTGGCTTCAAGGTATCTGTCATTTTTTGTGACAGTCAAAGTGCTATCAAGATCTTGACATATCCGGTTCAGATATAGAGAACCAAACACATCGAGATACACATGCAATACATCAGAGAACTTGTGCATGACAAAACAATTGTTCTACAATATTTCCCTACGGATGAGCAAATTGCAGACATTCTCACCAAGAACTTCACTGAGAAGAAGTTCACTTACCTCATTTAACTGTCGGGGGTGAGTTCCATCATGGTGAATTCATATTAATCCTTTAGTGTTTATAAGTTTGAGGCTGGATTTTCTTTCCCACGGGGTTGTTCCTCTTTTCCTCACTTAGAATGTTTTGAGCATTTAGAGGTATTTGTTTTGTAAAAGGTGACCTATGGCCTTTGTTGTCGGGGCCCTATATTATTTTTACTCCTCCACATGAGTTTATATTAAGGGGGGTGTTGGAGTCATTATCCAACCACACATCATTATTTTATTTATTTGGCCTAATTTATCACTTATCCTAAGTTTTTGACTCAAACATGTGATTACATCATCAACTGGATCTCCTCCTTCAACCAGGGATCCTAACTGGGTCTTCCCCTTCAATCGAGGAGCATATATGAGTCTCATCCTTCAATCTAGGAGAAAATTTGGGTAGATCTACATGACATATGCGCCCCAATCAGTTAACTACAGGTTGTTTAACCTACCTTTCAATTAAACTGGAGACGCAAAGGCACCTTCCTCATCAATTATCCTATTTTTGGTTAATTTCAGTTAACTGGAGTGATTAAAGCACCTCCACCTACTTTTGGTGACTCGGTTCAGTGCAGTTCAGTTCATCTCACCTAAGTGAAGTCAGATATGAGCCATCACCTACTTGTTGGCATGTAGTTGAGTTCTATTTAGTTAGAATCAGTCTAAACTTCCTTTGAGTCAGTTAGAGTCAATTAAGGTTGAGTTAAGTGGTTAACTGATGTGCCGAGTGGTGTTTAACTGACAATTAATCCACTCTCATGTGATCAATTCAAATGATCTCTATGGGATTTGAATTGCATCACTCTTTATGCCTTTGTATTGAATTGTATCACTACTTTTGATCAATAATAAGCAAATATACAGCTACAACTTCTAATTGCACTGCTTCATGTCATTTCTGAGTAAATTTATATGTGAAATCTATTGTAAGTTTTTGTCTTGTTTCTGAGATTGTTTCGACTCCAATTTTATATGTTTATGGTCACCAAGCCAGGGATATGGCTTTCAACCTACAACTAGGAGATAGGGTATCTTAGTATGAGTCATCCTATTCATGATATCCATGTACTAGTGAATGGAACCACTATTAATTGGTTACCAAGACAAAGTGGTGGCTTGTAGTTTATCTCTTAAGAGAAATATTTCAATAAAAAATTAAATTCAAAAGTGTACATAAAAGACATGAGGTATTATCACAAGTTGTCTTTACCATTATCGTTTATTCTTGTGGATTAATGCTATCATCATCTAGTTACCGATCCAGGATAGTGCCTTTGGGTATTAACTTAAAGGACATGGGGTCTCATCAGAATGATTAGTTTATGTAAGTATTCATGAATGGCACTATGATCCGTAGGACCTCAACTTTAGTGCATTAAAAGTTTGTTGTAAAAGAATGCATGCAACAGGTTAATTAATGGACAGTAGCAGAAATTAAATGCTTAGAACAGGAATGAAAACAACAACACTGATAGACAAATACAAGGAAGAAAAACACAGAAACAGAGTCACAAACAGAAGTTGATAACGGAGTTCACCCCCTCCACTGGGCTACGTCTCCGGGTCCCTCTCCAATGGGTATCGATCCAATTAATGGCTTGAAATGGTACAAAATGGTTCTGGCATCAACTTCAGCAACTGTAAAACAGAATGCTGGACAGAAAGTCTTCAAGACTCCTCTCTGTGGAATTACAATCTGGTCTGCAAAAGATAAAGACCCAAAATGTAACGGAGAATACAGTTGACTCTTAATACAAACAACAATCTGGAACTATAGCGAAACTCTCCAAACTTCTATATCCGAGAGCCCCCTGCACTCCCAACGAACTCCCTTTTATACTCATCTTTTCCATTACAATGAGCAAAACATTCAAGAAGTGCGACTGTTCACCTCCCCTAAAATGCGGCCTCAAGACTGTTCATCTCCTTATCGACGTTACTCCAGCTGTGGCATAACTGCCAAGAAAAACTTACCAGCTATTACGAATAAGTTGTTCATGATGAAATCCCGCCGCAACGAAACTGTGCACAGACTGCCAATCGTTTGGAAACGTCCCCGCGTGAACGTATCGGAAGCCTTATTCATCTACTCTTCTGCCGTTGTGGAAGAGGATAAACAACGGCTCCGACGAACTCTATCGACTGTCGGCTGGTTTTCGAGTTGGAGGCTTTAGGTATTTTGGCTTCCGCAGTTGCGGATGGGGAACCACTTCTTTTTCCGACTCCGTCGAGTTATTTTGCCGATCTTTTAAGTTTTGGGCTTCCACCGTTGTAGCTGCCGAAAGCGTTGTTCTTCCGATCAAGCTTGTGCCCATCGTTGCGGCTACCGAAAGCCTTTATACTTTCGTCGTTGCGGCTGTCATTCCACTCCGACTTTCGATCCTTTCTATCTTCGTCGTTGCGGCTCTTTTATCACTCCGGCTTCCGAACGTATTTAAGCTTCCCCTCGTTGCAGAAGGGAAAAGCTTCCAACCTCTGATGCTGCGCACAGAGAAATGCTTGCAAACCCCGCCATTGCGGAAGGGAAAAGCTTCCGACTTCCGATCTGCGCGGCTTCTTGGTGTATCTGC
The DNA here is from genome assembly GCA_001517045.1 of Pseudotsuga menziesii. Classification (NCBI taxonomy): domain Eukaryota; kingdom Viridiplantae; phylum Streptophyta; class Pinopsida; order Pinales; family Pinaceae; genus Pseudotsuga; species Pseudotsuga menziesii. The sequence continues at coordinate 148,062 of LPNX010092150.1, read as the reverse complement.
CGTCCGATTTCCTTCATGCGTGGTTTCTATGAACCATGTACCATACTGGATCTTTACAGAGGAATAATTCGCCGGATCAATCCTCCCCATTGGAGAGCTTTTGGACCACCAAAATCCTGAATTATTCTTCAAGTAAGTGAGGGTAAAGTTCCCTCACTTTACCAATCTCCATCCATCTTGCTTTGCTAGGATGCATTCCTTTCAGCCCCACTCGAACGTACTCAGCATTCCCCCTTCGTGAAGTTCTTACATTTCTATCAAGAATAACATCATCCTGCAACTCTCTCATATATTCAGGTGCCAAATCATCAATTGAAGGAATCTATGTGTTAATTTTCGCATCCATGATCATAGGAGGCTCATACAGTTTAAGATTCTCAACATTGACAATTGAGTAAATTTGCATGTATGGAGGTAAATTCAAGCGGAAAGCATTAGTACCAATATTTTCCAAGATCTCAAAAGGACCATACCTGATAGGCTTAAGCTTTTTACCTTCACCTTTCATCCTTTCTTTGGTGATGTGTAACCAAACTCGATCACCAACCTGAAATTGATGATCAATTCGATGCTTGTCATGCTTGGCCTTGTACTTCGCCTGGCTCTTCTCCAACTGTTCTTGAACTTCCTGCTACACTGCTTGGATTCTCTGAATGAACTCTAAAGCTTTATTTGCATCATGATGTCCATCCACTGCATCTTTGCCAAAAGAGAAGTCCATCGGTGTTTTTGGCAGATAACCAAAACAAGTTTCAAAAGGAGATCTTTTCATGGAAGAATGAACGGCCTGATTGTAAGCATGTTGTATATACTACAACTGCTCATCCCAAAGTTTAGGATGCTTACTACAATATCCTCTGAGCAGCTGAACCACTGTTCTGTTTACTACCTCTATTTTCCCATCGGTTTGTGGATGAAAAGCTGTACTCTTCTTTAGTTTAGTGTCCATAAGCTCCCATAAGGTTCACCAGAATTTTCCCAAGAACCGGGAATCTTGATCAGATACAATAGACGTGGGTAGCCCGAAATGTACCCAAACATTTTGAAAGAATAAAACAGTTGTTTGTTCAGCAGTGATCTGCTTGTTACATGGCATTAAGATACACATTTTTCTAAACCTATCCACAACGACATATAGGTAATCATGCCTGTTCCTAGACATAGGTAGTCCCCCCTACAAAGTCCATATAAATACTTTCCCAAGGACGAGAAGAAACTGGAAGAGGAGTGTACAAACCCAATTTCCTATTGCTAGGCTTACTTGTTGCACACATAACACAACCCCTTATATATTTAGCTACTGTTTCTTGCATTTGAGGCCAATAACAATGATTCTGCAATACAGACAACGTTTTACTTACCCCAAAAATGTCCTGCAATCAATGAACTATGTGCCTCTCGGATCACATGCACTCTCTCTTTCTCTGGAATACAGAGTTTATCGAGATGATACAAGAGCTGTTCATGCACAAAATAGTTCTCTTCCCGTTTACCATGTATAAGTGATGCATATACTTTCTTAAAATATTTATCTTCTGCATACTATTCAATATAACTTTTATGTGTTAATGAACTGTTCTGAAGAATGATTGAAGCATTCATAGGTGGCCTTGATAACATGTCTGCTACTTTATTATGAATTCCGTTTTTGTACTTGATTACGAGATGAAACTGTTGCAAGAACCCCATCCATATTAAATGCCTACTTTGTTGTATTTTAGTTTGAGATTGTAAATATTGAAGTGGCTGATGATCAGTATGTATGACTGTCTCTTTTCCCATGATATAATGTTTCCACTTCTTCACACTCTGTACTAAAGCATACAATTCTTTGTCATAGGTCGGATAGTTACTTACCGTAGTAGAGAATGTTTCTAAATGGTAACAGACTGGCTTCCTTCCTTGCATCAAAACTTCTCCCATGGCAAACCTGCTGGCATCGGTTTTGATCTCAAATGGCTGCTGCAAATCTGGCAATGTCAGAACTGGTGCTGTGCTAATATTTTCCTTCAAAGTGTCGAAGGCTCTCTGATGCTTGCCTCCCCACTGAAAAATCTCTTTAACACTTGTTAATGCATGCAAAGGCGCGGCAATGGAGGAAAACCTAGAAATGAATTTCCTCCAATACTGAACTGCACCCAGAAAACTTCTGATTTCAGTAACGGTGTTAGGCCGTGGCCATTTTACAATGACAGCAACCTTGGCTGGGTCCACTTGTAGGTGGCCTCCACCAATGATATGGCCTAGATATACTAAAGAAGTTTTAGCAAATTCACATTTAGACATTTTTACATAAAGCTTTTCCTTTCTCAGTACATCTAAATTTTTTTTCACATGTACAACATGCTCTTCCCAAGTGTTGCTAAACACAAGGATATCATCTAGATACACAATTACAAAATCATCAATGAATGAACGAAAGACATCATTCATGACCCGCATGAAAGTAGCAGGTGCGTTACAGAGCCAAAAAGGCATCACAAGCCATTCATACAAACCCTGTTTTGTTTTAAAAGCTGTTTTCCAAGCATCATGCTCAGCAACACGGATTTGATGATACCCACTACGTAGATCCAATTTTGTAAAGTAAGTTGCATGTTTCAACTGATAAAGCAAATCATCAATGCGGGGAAGAGGATACCTAATTTTAATGGTGATTTTGTTAAGGGCCCTGTAGTCGATACACATCCTCCATGACCCATCCTTCTTTGGAACCACGACTATGGGAGAGCCACAAGGAGAAGTGTTGGGCCGGATGACCCCCTTCTCAATCAGCTCCTGAACCTGCTTCTTGATCTCCTCATTCTGCATTACAGACATCCGGTACATGGCTATGTTTGGGAGTGGCACATCCTGCTGCAAATGTATCTCATGCTGAATCTCTCTCTTCGGTGGTAACCCCTTCGGATCTTGAAACAAATCATCATACTAAAAAATGATGTCAATTAGTTCAGATTTATGCTTAGGGTCACATTCTTCAAAAGATTTAGAGACTTCATCATTTTTCATCTTAACCATCATCAACACAAAGTTCTTACTAGCATTTACCAACCTCTTCATTTGTCCTGCAGAGACTATTGCTAGATTGGTTTTTATCTTATGTGCTCGTACAATATATTCCATACCTTCTTTAAAAAGATGATACTTATTCTGATCTCTATAAAAGACTACTTTCTGGTCATACAAATATGGACTCCCAAGTACAATTCCACAAATGTCAAGTGGCACTACATCTAGTTCTACCTCATCCCTAAACTTTTCAGTAATTGCAAATTTTAATACACATTTCCTTGTAACTTGCAATCATGTATCATTAGTAACCCAACCTAGAGGATAGGGCTTTTCATGAGGCACAGTAACTAAATGCAATTTCTTAACCACTTCTTCTGATATCAGATTTACTTGTGAACCACTATCAAACAATGTATCAATCTTTGTGTGATTTGCAATGACACGAACATGAAACAGTGCACTTCTATCTTTATCATTTTGCTTAGAAGTAGATGGAAGACTTGTACTTGCACTAGAACTTGATTGTGCATCAATGGAAAGTGAGATACTTTTATCCTTACCTTGGATTCCGACAGCTGTAACTTTTGTTTCATCACCTGAGTCGGATCCTAAGTCTTGAATAGCTGTTGCAGTAGCTTTTGCTTTTCCTTTGTCTTTGTTTCCTCCGTACTTATTTGGCCTTAACTCCGGATGAAGTTTCCAACACTTGGAGACATCATGTCCCTTCTGACAATGCGAACACGTAGGCTTTTCACCTTCTTTCTTAACAGTAGCCATCTTCTTTTTCCCCTTATCTTTACCTTTTGATTTGCTGTCAGATTTAAATGACTTCTTCACAAAAGTATCATTAGCATGCTTACCCCTGGCTTCTAAATGGGTAGCTTGAACACATACATCATCCAAATTACTGGGATTAAACATTAACAAAGTATGCTTCAAATAAGAATGCATGCCACCAATGTACTTAAGAAGAGTTTCCTGTGTATCTAATGAAACATTCAATGCAATAGCCCTCTTTCTAAATTCATGAGTATAATCTTGAATGCTTTGTCCTTTATCTTGTCTAAACATTTTCCAATTCATGGTTAATTGCTGTATGTGACCTAAAGGATAAAATTGCTTCCTTAAGACTTCGATGAATTCATTCCAAACTGAAATAATTTTACCATTCTTTCGAAGATCTTGCTGAATCTTGCTCTCCCACCAAGTAAGAGCCATCCCACTCATTCTCAAAGTGGCCAACTAGATTCTGGAAGGGTCATCATTAATGCCCTGTACCCTGCAATATACTTCAAGCTGCTTGATCCAATTGTCTAATTTTTCAGCATCTACATCTCCATTATAGATAGGTAATTCAAACTTTACATCCAATTTGAAATAAGGCATATTAGGACTTGCATTATGAGAAGTATGAGAAGAAGAAAAAGTATGTTTAGTATCAAGAGGATCACCGTCACCTCCTACTCCTTTACCCTTTTCTTCTGGCTTCACTTCTGCATCTCTGGATGAAGATCCTTCTTCTTTCTTCTTCCTTTCTACTCGCTCTTCGAGTAGAAGTTCCATCATGGTTTTCATGCTCATAAAAGCCTCTAGAAACTCAGTTTCAGACATAATAGGTTTTTCCCATTCGGTATGTCCTTCTTCTTCCCCTCGTGGAGAAGACATAGTTCTTGAGAATGTTCTCTTGGAGCCAATCTCAGGATCTCCTTCAACTAATTCTCCTTCACCAAGCTTTAACCTGGACCTGGTAAGCATTCACAAACTTGCACAACAGTCAACCAGCTCTGATACCAAATATGATCCGTAGGACCTCAACTTTAGTGCATTAAAAGTTTGTTGTAAAAGAATGCGTGCAACAGGTTAATTAATGGACAGTAGCAAAAATTAAATGCTCAGAACAGGAATGAAAACAACAACACAGATAGACAGATACAAGGAAGAAAAACACAGAAATAGAGTCACAAACAGAAGTTGATAACGGAGTTCACCCCCTTCACTGGGCTACGTCTCTGGGTCCCTCTCCAATGGGTACCGATCCAATTAATGGCTTTAAATGGTACAAAATGGTTCTGGCATCAAGTTTAGCAACTGTAAAACAGGATGCTGGACAGAAATTCTTCAAGAATCCTCTCTGTGGAATTACAATCTTGTCTGCAAAAGATAAAGACCCAAAATGTAACAGAGAATACAGTCGACTCTTATTACAAACAACAATCTGGAACTACATCGAAACTCTCCAAACTTCTATATCCGAGAGCCCCCCTGCGCTCCCAACAAACTCCCTTTTATACTCATATTTGCCATTACAATGAGCAAAAATTTCAAGAAGTGTGACTATTCACCTCCCCTGAAATGCAGCCTCAAGACTGTTCATCTCCTTATCGACGTTACTCCAGCTGTGGCATAACTGCCAAGAAAAACTTGTCAGCTGTTACGAATAAGTTGTTCATGATGAAATCCCGCCGCAACGAAACTGTGCACAGACTGCCAATCGTTTGGAAACATCCTCGCATGAACGTATCGGAATCCTTAGTCATCTGCTCTTCCACCGTTGCGGAAGAGGATAAACAACAGCTCCGACGAACTCTATCGGCTGTCGGCTGGTTTTCGAGTTGGAGGCTTTAGGTATTTTGGCTTCTGCAGTTGCGGATGGGGAACCACTTCTTTTTCCGACTCCATCGAGTTATTTTGCCGATCTTTTAAGTTTTGGGCTTCCCCCGTTGCGGCTTCCAGAAGCGTTGTTCTTCCGATCAAGCTTGTGCCCATCGTTGCGGCTACCGGAATCCTTTATCCTTCCGCCGTTGCGGCTGCCGTTCCGCTCCGAGTTCCGATCCTTTCTATCTTCGCCGTTGCGACTCTTTTATCACTCCGGCTTCCGAACATCTTTAAGCTTCCCCCCTTTACGGAAGGGAAAAGCTTCCGACCTCTGATGCTGCAAATGGAGAAAGGCTTGTGATCCCCGCCGTTGCGGAAGGGAAAAGTTTCCGACTTTCGATCTGCACGGCTTCTTGGTGTATCCGTCGTCTGATTTTCTTCACGCGTGGCTTCTATGAACCATGTACCATACTAGATCTTTACAGAGGAATAATTCGCCGGATCACACTAGCACCAACTAATCACCAAGTCAATATAGTTCCCTTTAGTTTTCTTTTGAAAAATGAAATAATAACGATAAATATTTTTAATTATAAGTATTTTATTTATAACTTCAATCAATGGGATAAAAGCAATCCAAATGAACTAAGAGGAAACCCTATCAAGGATATGGACACATGTTGGTAGTAGAGGTAATGCTTGTGATATTGGGATTTTACTTTAATGCCACTTAGATTGATCTTTAATCTTGTTATAATCTTGATCATTCTTAACAAAGGGAAACTCTATGTATCCTTCCTCTATTTTATTCGCTTTGGTTTATATATGATTTATTTGTACTTATTGGTAATATTGAATTTGATTTTCTAAACTTGGAATTTTTTATAAGAAACTCTTGGATTTGTGTCCTGTAAATGTAGTCGTCTATGTTAGAGGTACCATAAGTTTTAGTTTAAACCTTCAAATACTTATTCATTCTCTTTTATGACTAGATAGAGATAACTAGTCCTTCCTAGTGAGCCTCTGTTTGCTGTAGCCACAACGATCCCGTATTTGTAAAAGATGGGAAACCCCTTATTTTAACTAATGTGGTTACTTTGTCATTTGCTTAGTCTTTTTCCTTCCTTTGATTAATTTAGTTTTGTCTTTTTCACTTGAATAAACTTAAAGAAGATTCAAAGAAAAATAACTTTTTCATTAAGCAAGTTTCCAATTTGTTAGCGAACTGATTAGAAACAACAACAAAAAATCGGCAATTAGAAGTTGGTGTGATTACATTATTTTGTTAAATTTCCCAATATCCTTCCCCCAAATTTATATTTTCTAATTTTTGGTAAGCGGGAGTTGGTGATCTTTTCTAAAAGCTGAATTTTCAATACCGACTTCCTAACTTTGATTTATCAAAAGTTGGAAGTCGATGAGAAATACTATCAATTTTTTTAGAAACTCTTGAATTTCCGACTTTGATATTTTTAGTATTTTTTTGAATTCTTAAGTCGGGGGGGATGTTTGATATTTTTTTTTTTCCCTGACTCCTGATCCCCAAATTTTATTATACCAATTATTTTTGGCAATCCGAAGTCAGGGAATTATTGATGCATATGTCATTTTCCTCGCGAATTGAAANCCCCCCCCCCCCCCCCCCGCCCCCTCCTTGATCCTTAACTCCCTACTTTTTCAGGTCCCACATTGGAAACTCAATTTCAAAATTAAATGTTGGCATGCACTATAATGCTTTTAAGTATAGATTGTATTTAATATTATTTATGTATAATGATGGTTTAAACTCTCGATTTATAATCATTTCCCTTGTATTAAAACTGTTCTATCTAGCCCTAATTTATCATTAACTTAAGAAAATTACTTGAACTCTATCATTTCAAGATTATCTTTAAGTGGGAATTTTTGCATTGTTTCTAAGCACTACTATTTTGATTTTCAAGAATTTTATGCTTCCATTAGTTTCTTTTGGTATTTATAATTCTAGGAATTTATATGTTTTTATTGCTTTGCATAACTTCAATGAACACCATTGGCTAAGAGAACTAGACCTTAGGCATGCCTACTTTTAATGAATTAGGAAAATTAGACCTAGCTAAATTAAATATTACTGAGGTGGAGGAGAAACGAGATCGATCAATAGATATGACCTGATCAGATATGACTCAATTATATATCTCTTCATTTAGGTTGTTTAGTTTTACTCAAACTCAACTTGGAGCTCCCTTGCATGGATTTTTAGACATCAAGTCGAAAATTTAGTCCAAATAAGTTATATATTTTTAATGTAAATCTCAATTACATATAGAACATGCCAATGAACCAGATCTGCCCTAAATTTGGGGTGTATATTCTAAATGGAAGGATTTTTTTACTAATCCTGCATAGGGTAGTTTTCATTCATGTCTTTGATTTAGGATATTTCTCCTTATTTTGTGTATTTGTCTTATCCACTTCATTTGACTCTTTTGATGAAGCAATGGAGGATACTCTGTGGAATCGCTAGTAGAATTTTTTGTGCCATAACTTGTATGAAGTATCTGTCTTTGGATGGACTAGTTATGTAATTTTTTGCATACTTGTTAATGAAAGGTGGAAGAATTCTTGCATGTGATTATTCAACAACCTATAGATAATTCTTTCTTTATTGCTTGGTGTCCTTTTATTGAATCATGTATTAATTGATCTCAAATGTGAATGATGAAAAATGTTGATTAATAATTCTATTTTTTTCTATTATGATGAGCTAATGTTGCAAGGTCACAAGAATTTATTCATAATATTTTGTTACGATATATTTCCTTTTTATATTTTCAACATGATGAGATATTGATTCTGATTTAACGATTTGTTTAATTTCATAATTAACTATGAGTAACAGGTGCTTACTTAATCAAATAAAGAATTTTCTTTGATTGCTTTTCAATAGTGTCTCGATTAACAATGTAATCAGGCACCATAGTTTTAACCAATTCCCAATAGGTTCCCTTCTTGGATTCCTTAACCAAATCTACTTTGATTTACTTTTATAAAAAAATTCCGTTTAAGTTACTTTCAACATATTCCATAATAAAATCATAATTCTCATTTTCTAAGGAGAAAACACTTAAATCCAACAGAGGCTTAAATCCATCGGAAGTGATTATGCCAAATTACTTAGAAATAGGAAAATTCCTTGTGAGTATTTTATGAAGTTCTCAGCTCGGATTGATTTCCTTACGTTTATGAACCAGACTAGTTCTTGAAATTAACATAGGGTTTCCTATGTTTAGGAATGGCCATGATTACTTGTATGTGGTTCTGGATAGGTTCAGTAAAATGTGCATTTTAATGCTTTGTAAAAAAACAGGTCACATGAGAGTTTAATGCTCAATTATTTTTCTAGATTGTCTAGGTTCATTTTGGGTTACCCACGTCCATTGTATTTGATTAGCATTCATGTTTAATTGGGAATTTTATGTCATCTTTGTGGGAACTTATGGACGCCAAGTTGGAAAGGAGTGTTTCTTTTCATCCACAAACCGATGGTTAGATTGAAGTAATCAGCCACATAGTGGTACATATACTCCAAGTATATTTTACTAAGAATTCTAAGCTTTGGGATGGGAACTTTCATTATACAACATGCCTAAAACCATTCTATTCACTCTTCCACACAAAATTCTCCATTTGATACATGTTTTGGAAATTTTCCAAAGTCTCCTTTAGACTTTGTCTATGGGAAAGATTATGTGTAAAATGGACAAGTTGATGCAGATAAATATTTGAAGTTCATCCAATAGATCCACTTAGTACACCATGTAGTACAAGAGCAATTATAGAAAATGTAGGCCAAATACAAGACAAGGCATGACAATCATCATGTGGATAATCATTTTCATCTTGGTGATCAAATCTGACTTCATATAAGAAAAGACTGACTTAAAGGTGAAGATAAAAATATTAAACCACTCAGGTATGGACCCTTCAAAATTTTGGATTGAATTGGTAATAATGATTTTCAATTAGATTTACCTCCATATGTGCAAATGTGTTCCATTGTGGATGTAGAAAAATTGAAATTATATGAACCTCCAATGATCATGGATCAAGAGGAAAACATTCATGTTCCTTTTATTGATGATTCTTCACCTAAGTATATTGATTAGTTGCTAGAAGAAAATATTCTTTACAGGAGGTTAATAACTTCACAAATAGGAGATGTGGAATATCTTCACGTGGGTCTTAAAGGAATGCATCCAAGCAAGTAATGATGCATAGAGACGTAAAGGATGAGGGAGTTGTGCCCTCACCTAATGACTGAGTAATTCTAGGATTTTAGTGATCCAAAATCTTGCAATGAGGATGTTTGATTCAGGTGGATCTCCCAAATGGCCAAAAATAAATATTTTCAAATGTTGTATAGAAGCACACAATTATAGATATGTCCAAGATATTTATGTTGATACTCATTTCATTATAATTGTACTCTGGACATGAAAGATAATGAATTCCAAAGTTTTGATAAAAATAAGTAAAAATGGTGACACATGGTATGTACGATGGCAACTTCTGATCTACGAAGTTGGGATCGAAACTGTTAAGAATCAGAAGTTGAGAGGAAAGTTGTTGATGTTCTTTTTCTAGTACCGAATTCCAACCTCTAGTGTCAAGATCAAAAAATTTGACGATGGGGAGTCAAGATGTTCATTATAGAAATTGTTTGGCTCGTGTTGAATTTCAACTTCCGAAGTTGGGATCATAAATTTGGAATATTATTGTTCTGATCTTTGGTAGTTTTGACTTATGATTTCTGACGTTGAAATAGTCTAGATAGACACAGTCAGGGCCAACATGTCGAAACTATAAAATTGGATAGGTCGATATTGAAGCAGTCAGTATCGGCATAGTCGAGATCACGATGGTATATTACAGATCAATGGTCCAACATAACTGATGGAAGATCTACATCAATGGCCAAGAATTAATCTTAAAATTATGTCTATGAATTTGGTTTTTAAATATGATAGAGATAATTTCTGATATTTGTGGTTATTGATTTTCACTAAACCTATGCCTTCAATCTTAGAATTGGTCATGAAGTATAATTTGGGAATGAAATCAGATTTCATACCCAATTCAACATGACACCTGTATATCAAAAAACCAATCCAGTTTGATATTTAAACATGCAATTTGGATGTGGATGGATAGAGGAAGAAAGATACAAACAAAGAAATAATTCTTTGAGTAACAGATTTTAGATAGACTATTCGAACTAAGAAAGCTCTAAATTGACAATGAGAAGGTTGAACGTGATAGTCACTATGGTCATTTCCAGTGTGTTGAATTTGTAGCACGATTTTGATGTGGTTCCACTTAGCACAAGAGAAAATTTCTCATATATTGTGTCATTGAGGTCGTTGGAAGAATTAAATAGCATTGGAGCAGTATGTTTTTGTAAGTAACAAATATAATCTATGATAGTTCTTTGCATTGATGTAAGTTTGCAACATTTGAAGAAAATTAAATAAAATAGTCCCATTGGAAGCTAGGATCCATAGACATAGTCCAAAGTGGACACACTCCATTATCAAGTTGCATTCTTCATTTATGGTTTGAATTTGTGTTAATTTTCATTCTTTTTATTTTCGCATTCTATTTTAAGAATTTCCATTTTTACAATATTACTCATACAATTTATTATTTAAAATAATTTACACAGAATTACGTAATTCATGGTTAACATGATTCTATCATTGAAAATCATCAAAAAACTCATTTAGGAGGAACTTTGACCAAATAATTTGTACTCCCTCAATGCATTGTGTTGTGGCTACAATAATTCCTGTTGAGACTTGGTATTGGATACTCTTCCAAAACATATTACATGCTAGGGTTTCAACTACAAATACCACATATATATCATTGATGAGCTTGACTAACAATCATTTGGTGTCTCTTTGGGTTCCATTTTTCTCCGTTATCTTCTTTGCAAAGGTTTTCTCCTACTTATTATCTAGAAGAATGCTCATGTATTCTACCCTAGTGGTAAATATAGTGATCTATTCTATTATATTAGCATAAATAGACACAAGTTTGTCGAAACACAAGAACCCTATATGTATACATGACAACAATGTATTTTTGCACAGTTTCACTTATAGAGTCCTTCAAAAATGAGGAATTTCTAGCAAATTCAGGATCCTCTACTTTTGTAATCCAACCTCCCATGTTTGAGGTTCCACTTTAACTGGATCCTTAGACTCTAATATGATCTATATGTTCAAGTAATTTTTGTCAACTAACTATGGAAACTTTTCTTCGTTGCTTAGGCCATAATACATAAACTGAAACTTGTACAACTTTCCTAGCATATCTTATTCAACGAGCACCCCCTCTAGAATGTTTGGTACTAGTACTTCCACCTCCATGTTTGCTACATTGACCGATGTTGCAGTAGGATTTCTTGGTGGAATATAGTCACAAGGGAACTTTACTAACTTCAATGCTGACGGCCCTGGTGTCTGTGAAGTCCCTTTATGCAAACCTACTGATGGTTTCTTTGATTTGCTTTGTCTCTTGGGTGCCATGGTTTCTATAGGAGAAATATTCAACTACAAGCCTTTCTCTACTTCTAGATTCACTCTATATTGTTCAGATTGTGATTGATGTCTTCTACAGTTGCTCATGGTTGCATTTATAAAAAATTTCGATTACTTGTATGAGAAGTTTGGTAGCACCTATTGTCATTATCGCTTTCCAATTTATCTAGATTCACCTTAATTTGGTCCAAAACTATTTAATTGTCATCTCCCACCATCGATTTATTATTCATATCACTACGTTATCAGTCATTAATTATTTTCATAAGTTTTTCACATGTGTGAAACTCCTTATGTGAGAGATCCAGTTTTCTGTAGTTTATCCCCATACTAAAATAAAGGGTGTACTTAAGGGATTATCTGCCACATGCCCCAATTTGCAAAAACAATTAAATGCTATTTGAGGAACATTGTGTTATATTTTATGCTAAGTTGTAATGTATGACCAAGTGGGGTCAAGAATAATTAATGTAATTCAGAACATTTTATTTATAAATAAATAAATGATGAGACAATAGCTTAGGGAAGCTGTTAAAAGAGTGTTTACTGGTCACTTGGTGGACAGGACTGGGTGGAGAGTACACTGACAAGTGGCAGCATCCTCACACTACTTCCAACTATTTGCAGGTGGCAACTTCCCTATATTTGTGGTCATGATTCCCCAAGAAAGTGGAATTGGAGCAAGTGGCTCATTAAATGAAAACTGACCTAGAAGACCTAGGCATCTCTATAAAATTTCCCATTGAAGACAGCTAAGGCTGCTCATTCTGAGAGGTGATCATTCAGGGTGAATGAATTTACTCATGAGAGATTCGATGGAGGGGATTACTGAAGTGAGTTTGAGGGGTTAACTGCTGAGACTAAACTTATTGCAGCTATTAGGCTGAAGTTCTTACTGCTATGAGTAGATTTGAATTAATGAGGTAATTGGACCAATCAGGTGACAGAAGGTCTTAAGGACATATCCTTCACCCAGTACTCTACCAGGAGGACCGGGAACAGGCTCAGGGGTCCTGAGGAATTGCATTCTAAGCTTCCTCCAGGAGTAGGTTGGTAGGAACAGACTCCTTAAGTTGTTTTCGCTTATCATTGAAAGGTTCTATTTGGTTTGATGTTATTTTATTTATTTACTGTCTTCAATAAAATGTTTACTAGTATTCAAATACAGGCATGTTAGTAATTAATTAGGGTTTATGAAGAAAGGGTAACTGTGTATTGTTGGACTTAGTAATTGGCATATTATGTTAGAAATAGTAGTAAATATGCTAAATGAGAGAATAAATAGAATTAGAATTCCATACTACATTTTTCCACGCCTGGCTCAGGTAGTACTCTAGTACAGCTAGGTGTTTAGGTAGATATGATGATTCTTTTACTCTGAATGAAAAATGTAGTTAATTTCTAGTCTAGTTTGCTTATGATTTATTCTGTAAAGAAGTAGTAAATACTATATGTATTAAATGTATTTACTTCATATAAGAACTAAACATAGGTATAGTAAACAGACTATCATCTAGGGTTTAGGTTAAGATAATTTTCAAAACAATCCTATAACATTTGATTCCAGACAATATTTGTCTCTGATTTAAGACAGAAGTTTCTACTGTAACCTAAATACAACTACCTAGGTTATTGAAAGATAAACTTAATCCTATTCTCAAGCTTGCAGTATTTACCCTAAATATTCCTTTATAAGAATCAAACAGCTATAAAATTTATTAAACGAAAATAATAAAACAGAGCTAAGAATTTTCCTTGTAAAATTTATTCTTTCACCGAACTGAAGGGTATACTTAAAAACTTACCCTTATGAGTCAAACAGAGTAATAATAGTACTCTTAACACAGTAAAATTTCCATGATGCATTGCACTGTAAATCCTTTTTAATTTACATGATAATAATTTTAAATAATACAATAACCATTTATTAGAAACAAAATCAAATAGGAATAAAATAGCTTATTTCCTTTAGAATTACAGGTTAAGACTCAGGCCTGTCCAAATTTTAACCAAAAGCAAAATAACATTATCAAACAGTAACCATACATTACTGACAGGTGAAAACCTTGATTTCATTTACAAATCCTAAATGATTCACAATCTTTTCTTACCTAGTAGAATCTATTTTAAAAACTAAAAATTAACTAGACAGAGGTTGACAACCTCAAAGGGTTTAGAGCTGAGCTCTATTGACTTAATTAAAAGAAGTTACATTGTTCATGCTGTAAGGCAAAAACACAAAAAAACCAGTTTCCATCACAGATACTAGATCCTTCTTCATCCCTGCACAAAGTACCCTCTAAGGGTTTCGAAATTTATACAGAAAACAAACAAGATTTGATACTTTAAGCTAACAGGTAACTGAGGCCGTGCCTTTTTCAACTGCAAGAACCAAACTTCCCACAACCACAACATTATGGAGGAAGAAACCCTCATTTGAAACTGTGTTGCAACTGGGGCTTACCATTTTGTATGCTCAATTGAAACTGAAGGGTAAGCTCGCTTCCACCTACGGAGCTGGAGCCGAGAGAAGGACCTGCAAGTTACAAACCTTTTTATGCATTTCAAAACCTTCTTAAAATTAGTAAAAACCTTTTGTAAAAGTCAATATAAATGAAATGAAGGTAAGTCTTTACCTGCTATAGTGTCGATTTGAATCTGAGGTGAAATGGCCACCCCAGGTCATATTGGCACAGTTCTAGAAGACAAGAAGACTTTGAGTCACCGCTACGAAGGAAAAACAAGAAAATTGACTCAACCAGACAACGGTATACTCCTGGCCAAAGCTATGATTGTTATCTTGCAGGTTCAAGACAAGCACAGCCCTCAAGCCCTGAAGAAAAACCAATATCCACTCTTACTGTAACTACTTCAACCATTAGAAAGACCAAAACCCACTCATGACCTCTCTCAAACAGTCACAACAATTGTTTAGAGAAGCAAGCTCTTAGCTTGAAGGTAGTTACAAATCTCCCATGGCCGCGAGCTCTCAGCTTGGACAACAAGACAAAGGAACCTTTGGTCTACAAAACAAATGCATAGGGTTTGGAGTTATAAGTCAACCCGTGTGTGGATGAAACTATCCCACGTGTCTTTCCAAATAATTTCTCCAGCATGGGTAAGTTCTATAGTTAACGCTGCAGCAAAGTGATTTACAATCAAACATTGATCATTATAAACCATACTTTGTTTATTATTGTCATTAATATATATCATTGCCATGGAGATTAACGATACATATGTTATAAAACATAATCTTAAGTTATGAAGTAATCCTTAGGCCTTGACATTTTTTTTAAATAGATTCTTTTGTAACTTCCTGTGCCAAGACTTGGTATAAAGATATTTCAAGTCTACTAATCAATATGCCTGAAGATTTTATTCATAGATAAGAGTGCACTCAAGTTTTATAGTAAAAGATACACATAAAAGGGATAAAGAGTACATCCTTTATAACATGAAAAGTATATAATGAAAAACCTAGATTAAGGTAAAAATGGTACAAATCTTTGGATTTAGGTCATAGGAGTTTTTAAAGTAACTCTTTTCCAGCAAAAATAAGCTAGGATGATGGATTAGGAATTTATGAAGTAGATCTTGTATATGATTCATTTTATTGATGCTCAAAACTAGAATCCAATGTATGCTTCAACTAAGCAAAGGACGGAGTACTATAAATGCATCTTAGTTAAAATTCAGATCAAGTTTGCTTTCAACAAAGTATATGGTGTTCTTGAACTCAAACCAACAGTAATTTGATTGCTTCCTTCGGCATAGTATCTGGAATGCATTTTATAACTATGCTAGTGCAGTTTGTTATACTTTCATTATGGAGTTGTAACAACAGAAAAAAAGATTAACTTTACCTCCTTGAAGACAAGCAGCATAATAAACATTTTCTAAGACTAGCATCTCAATCATGCTAGGGAAGTAGCTTCTCGACGTGATTTTAAATAACACCTTACTGGATCTTACATTTACTTGCTAAACCTGTAAGGAACTAGTATCCCAATTGAGTTAGCTGAACGCTAAGTAAACCCCGATCTCATACAAGAATTCTTACCTACTTGACGAAAGATAACCATCAGTACATCTAGCAGCAACAAAATGCAAGTCCTTTTCTAACTCTAATAGAATTACAGCTATTAAGTCATTAATAGCACTAACACAGGTTTTCAAGATTACACCTTTTAGTTTACAGGTTATTTTAAAGAAGCAATCCCATGTTCTTTTATAAACTGTTTCCTTTTTCGCTAACCTTTAGCAGGTACTTAGCTGTGACTACAGATATTTTATGTCACTCGAATTTTTTTAAATTTTTACTAATTTTTATGGATATTACATGTGGTATCAGAGCACAAGGTTCAAACACTAGGCCTGATTGTAGCTCAACTTGCTTATGTGGAACAGTAAATTTAAATAAATATGTTGATGTTGTTTTCTTTGAATGATACACCCAGAGAATTTTGTTTCTGAGTTAATTACAGGTATGGATAGATTGGATGAATATGCAGATGAGGAATCTCCTTACACTGAATGAGATAATATTTTAAAAAAACCTATACAAGAAGAGATAACTAATAATTCTTTGGAACTACTACAAACAGTTAAAGAATTAAAATAAGAGATGGAATCATTTAAGAAAGAAAATGAGAGGATTCTGAGAGCTCAATAGGAGCTAAATTAAATCTTAATAGAAAAATTTCATACTGAGGGAAAGGGTAAAAGAACTGAGTTTGAAGATATAGGTTATTAGCATAAAGATAAAAAGACTAAACAAGTTAAAAATGAAAGTATCTCATCTTCCGAAGTATATGGTGATTTATATATACAAAACTCTCATTATACTAGTGACAGTAGTAAAGATAACCACCATACTAGGAAAAGAAAATATAAACCTTATGAAGAAATATCTGGGGAGTTCAAGAAGATCAAGTCGCCAACATTTAATGGAGAAACTGAGAAGGGGGAAGAAGCAGAATCCTGGCTATCCGGGACGAAGAAATACTTCCAAATTTATAACTACTCTAATCAGCTAAAGGCCAGGATGGCTATTTATAATCTTATGGGAAAAGCTGATATATGGTGGAAGGACTTACAAAGAGTAAAAGGTATAAGGAAGAAAAACATAAATTGGAGTACATTCAAGAAATATTTCAAAAAGAAATTTTTATCTGAACAGTAATATGAGGAAAGGGCTAAGGAATTCTACGAGTTAAAACTGGGTACAATGAATATGAAAGAACTAAATAGTAAATTTCTAAGCTTGCTCAAGTATGTGCCATATATTGTGGACAAGAAACCTAAGGTACAACAGTTTCTCAGTTGTTTACCTTATCATATAAAGGACAGAATTAAGTATGAATATCCGAAAACCTTAGAAGAAGCAATGAGAAAAGCGAATTTCTGTAATGAACAAAATAGTAAAAAGGAGAGTATGGCCAACTGGAAGGCCAAAAGGAATAATAACTTTGAACAGAAGAAGAAAGAGTTTGTGCCTAATCGAAATTCTAAAAATAATAACACCAGAAATTTTCCTAGTAATAATTTCCAAGGGAATAAAAGTAATTCACAAACCAATCAAAATAATAAAAGGAATAAAGAATTTGCCAACAACCACGGTAACTATACAAAGAACTTTGAATGAAAGGAACCCATAAAGTGTTGGGAATGCAATGGTCCGCATTATGCATCAGTCTGCCCCAATCGAAAAAAGACTGTTAGAAACATACACATAATACAGGAGGAGATGACTATTGGTGATCTAGTGAGGACAATGCCCAAGATCAATGCAGCATTAGAGAACCGACAAGCAGATTATCAGACTTCCATGGTGGAAGTGGAAGATAAGATAAATCAAATACCTATATCTATTTTAATTGATCCAGGAGCTAGTTTAAGCTATATTTCTCCTAATTTAGTAGAAAAGTGTAAGCTTCCAGTTGAAAATTTTGCAAGTTCTTGGTTAGTTTAGCTATCTACTGGTGCAAAGAGAAAGGTAATTAGTTTTGTAAAGAATTGTGCAGTAACTATGGATCAGTTTAAAACTTTTGTTAATTTCAATATGCTACCTTTAGGTTCATGTGATATATTAATTGGTATGGATTGGTTAGAGCGGCATAGGGTAGTCTTGAATTGCTTTGATTAAACCTTTACTTGCATAAATAACAAAGGAAAGTTAATAAATGTAAAGGGAATCCCTAGGAAAACAGTCGTAAGGAAGATCTCTGCTCTGCAGCTTAAGAGAGTTGTTAGAAAAGGCTGTAAGGCTTATACAGTAACAGTAATCGATGAAGAAAACATTCACAACATAGATAAATTACAATTGGAAGATATACTGATTATAAAGGAATATTCAGATGTATTTTCGGAAGAAATTTCGGGATTGCCTCCAAAACAGAAATTAGATTTTACTATTGAACTGGTACCTGGTGCAGTGCCCATTTCAAAAGCCCCTTATCAGATGAATATACTAGAATTAAATGAACTTAAGTCACATTTAAAATAACTTATTGATAAGAATTACATTAGAACCAGTGTGTCTCCCTAGGGGGCACCTGTCATCTTTGTTAAGAAGAAGGATGGAACTCTACGACTATGTATAGATTATCGTCAATTAAATAAAATGACTATCAAGAATAGATACATGCTACCTCACATAGATGATCTGTTTGATCAACTACATGGAGCCACGGTGTTTTAAAAGATTGATTTACGGTCTGGATATCACCAGGTCCGAATCAAAGATGAAGACATCTTTAAAACAACCTTTAGAACTCGATATGGACATTGTAAGTTTATCGTTATTCCCTTCGGGCTTACTAATGCTCCAACTATTTTTATGTGTCTGATGAATAATGTAATGCACAAATATCTGGATAAATTTGTGGTCATATTTATTAACGACATCTTAATTTACTCCAAATATGAAGAAGAACATAAAGAGCACTTAAAAATTGTTTTTCAAGGGTTATGAGAGCATCAACTTTTTGTGAAATTTAGTAAATCTGACTTCTTTAAAGATAAAATCAAGTATTTAGGTCATGTGGTGACTAAAGAAGGAATTTCGGTTGACCCCGAAAAGATAAATGCAATCAAAGATTGGCCAGATCCAAAGGACGTAACTAACGTCCGATCATTCATGGGGATTACCAGTTATTACCGAATGTTACGAAGATAAATACCTATGGCTTGGGGTACCACAACAGACAGCTTAACTCTAGAAATCAATCCTTTCCTATATGCAAGATAAATCAAACAACTAACACTAAAGGATCTCGATTCGTACCTTATTCCAAACGGTTGATGTAGATCCCCATTGAGCTTTACAACTCCAGCTTGAATTGATAAATTGCTTCCTCAACATTCAATAAACAAGACAAGCATGCTATATATAATTGTGTTAGCTCTACTCTAGCATATATCATCAATAACATATAATCATTTCAAATCATCCATGGATAAAATATTCATTCAAACACACATTATTGGACAGGAAAAGATATTTTTATTAATATAAAATCAGAGATTACAATGAATACAACCTCTCTCGGCAAGTCTGGGAATCGAAGAAACCAAGTCCCCAACTTGGGCCTCAACCACTTCAATCCTCCATCTCTCGATAACAAGCTCACAAGAAAAAGGCAAGCTTGGAAAGAACACAAAAGTGCTCCAAGGGACAAAGGGGATGCAAACTCAAGCACAAGTTCCGGCAACAATGAACTATAGTTTTCTTGCTCTCAATTCCTCATATGCCTTCAATGTATCCAAAGGGTTCCTTATATAGCTCTTCAATGGGGTAATGAAAGGTTGAATCTGAGTGATCTCAAGGCATATGGAAGGCCAGGTGACCGGTGAGTCAGATCCACATCAAGGAAAACTCCAAAAGAATTTGGCCTTTTAAACACATCCCGATGTACGCGGTTTTAGAGGTCAACCCCGCGTATATACGCGATAAAGGGTTTAAAAGTCGCGTATGGAAATTTAAGCATGTTTTTAGGGATGATCTAGGAAACATCAAAGGAACAAAAATGGTCCATGGGGTCTAAGGAGTCTGCATAGAGACAGGGAAGGACATATAAGTGTGATTCACCATGTGTGGTAAAATTAGCTATAACACCAAAGGTTCATTGAAGGGTTTTCAAGAATTGCAAATCCTATAACCTCTTTGCAAAAAAAGCGGAAGAAATTTGATTGGAATCAGAAGTGTGAAGACAGTTTTAAAAAGTTAAAAACATTATTAATCACCGCACCAATTTTAAGAATTGTTGACCCTAATAAAGATTTTATAGTATGTGTTGACGCATGCAATGACAGTTTAGGTGGAGTATTAACTCAGGAAGGACATGTCATTGCTTATGAGTCTAGGAAACTGAAGATTCATGAGAAAAATTATGCGACCTATGACTTAGAATTAGTTGTGGTCATACATGCCTTAAAGATGTGGTGTCTTCATTTAATTGGATGGAAGTTTATATTAATGACGGATAATAAAGGATTGAAATACTTGTTAAATCAACCGAACTTGAATGCTAGGCAAGCTAGGTGGCTAGATTTTCTAAGTAAATACGATTTTGAAATTCAACACATTAAAGGAAAGGAGAATAAGGTTGCTGATGCATTAAGTAGAAATGCAAAGCTGAATTTTACAGCAGCCATGAGCACTTATACAACAAACCTGGAAGAACAAATTGAAGCTGGAATAGAACAAGATGAAAATTACCGTATATTACAAGCAAAAGTAAAAGAAAATTTAATAGAAAGTCTAAGTACAGGGTACAGCTTGAATGAAAAAGGATTATTACTGTATAAAGACAGATTATACATACCTAATGTACCTAACATTAAGCTATTAATTTTAAACGAAATTCAGAAAACTCCTTATTCAAGGCATCCAGGTTATCAGAAAACTATAACCATGCTAAGAAAAGATTATTTCTAGCCAAACATGAAAAATGAACTGGCAGAATATATTGCTAGATGCTTTGAATGTTAGCAAGTAAAAACCAAACATCAGCATCCAACTAGGCTACTTCAGTCATTACCTATTTCTAGCTGGAAATGGGAGATAATTAGCCTTGATTTTGTCACAGGATTACCTAGAAATCAGAACTTAAATGACTCAATAATTGTAGTGGTTGACAAATTAAGGCATCCCATTTTATACCTATAAAAACTAATTATAAAGCTGAAAATATTGTTGATATTTTCTTAAAACAAATGTTTTGGTTGCATGAAATACCGAAGGTGATAATTTCAGACCGAGACCCTAAATTTGCAGGTAATTTTTGGAAATCTTTGTTTAAAGGATTAAATACTACGTTAAACTTTAGTACCTCTTTCCATCCTCAAACTTATGGGCAAACTGAAAGAGTAAATCAAGTATTATAGGATCTACTCAAAATGTATGTAAAGGAGAAACCAAGTAAATGGGAAGATTATTTACACCTGGTAGAATTTGCTTACAATAATCATTATCAAGCTTCAGCTAGATATAGTCCTTTTGAGATTTTGTATGGAAGGAAATGCAATACTCCCATCTCTTGGAGCAATCCAATGGACAGGTTAGTATTAGGACCTGAATTATTGAAAGAAATGGAATTAATTGTAAAACAGGTACAAGGTAATTTGAAAATTGCGCAATATCGACAGAAAATCCAAGCAGACCTTAAATGAACTCCAAAGGAGTTCCAGGTAGGCGAACATGTTTTATTAAGGTGAGACCCAGAAAGAGTTCTCTAAGGCTGGGTAGTTGTGCCAAGCTAGCACCTAGATATTGTGGTCCTTTTGAAATATTGTCCAAGATCGGATAGGTAGCATATCAGTTAGCTCTACCACCAAATCTAAGAGTTCACAATGTTTTTCACATTTATGTATTAAAAAGATATGTACATGATACTACTCATGTTATTAATTGGAACGATGTGTAGGAGGAACTCGAAGGAGATTTTCTGGTGGAACTAGATTGTATCCTCGAACGAAGGGAGATCTTGCTTCGGAACCGCACCATTGGTCAGGTGAAGGTGCAATGGAAGCACCTTAGTCAAGAGGAAGCCACCTGGGAATTGGAAAGTCATATACATGATGCATATCCAATTCTATTTTAGGGTAACTCTGAGGACGAGGAATAAATAACATCGAGGACGATGTTATAATTTAAGGGGGTGTGTATGTCACATGCCCCAATTTGCAAAAACAATTTAATGCTATTTGAGGAACATTGTGTTATATTTTATGCTAAGTTTGTAATTTATGACCAAGTGGGGTCAAGAATAATTACTGTAATTCAAAATATTTTATTTATAAATAAATAAATGATGAGACAATAGCTCAGGGAAGCTGTTAAAAGAGTGTTTACTGGTCACTTGGGGGAGGAGACTGGGTGGAGAGTACACTGACAAGTGGCAGCATCCGCAAACTACTTCCAACTGTTGCAAGTGGCAAATTCCCTATATTTGTGGTCATGATTCCCCAAGAAAGTGGAATTGGAGCAGGTGGCTCATTAAATGAAAACTGACCCAGAAGACCTAGGCATCTCTATAAAATTTTCCATTGAAGAAAGTTAAGGCTTCTCATTCTGAGAGGTGATCATTCAGGGTGAATGAATTTACTCATGAGAAATTCGATGGAGGGGATTACTGAAGTGAGTTTGAGGGGTTAACTACTGAGACTGAACTTATTGCAGCTATTAGGCTAAAGTTCTTACTGCTATGAGTAGATTTGAATTACTGAGGTAATTGGACCAGTCAGGTGACAAAAGGTCTTAAGGACATATCCTTCACCCAATACTCTACCAGGAGGACCAGGAATAGGCTTGGGGGTCCTAAGGAATTGCGGTCTAAGCTTCCTCCAGGAGTAGGTTGGGAGGAACAGACTCCTTAAGCTATTGTCGCTTATCATTGATAGGTTCTATTTGGTTTGATGTTATTTTATTTATTTACTATCTTCAGTAAAATGTTTACTAGTATTCAAATACAGGCATGTTAGTAATTAATTAGGGTTTATGAAGAAAGGGTAACTGTGTATTGTTGGACTTAGTAATTGGTAGATTATGTTAGAAATAGTAGTAAATATGCTAAATGAGAGAATAAATAGAATTTGAGTTCCATACTTTATTTTTCCACGCCAAGCTCAGGTAGTACTCTAGTACAGCTGGGTGTTTAGGTAGATATGACGATTCTTTTACTCCAAATGAAAAATGTAGTTAATTTCAACTCTAGTTTGCTTATGATTTATTCTATAAAGAAGTAGTAAATACTGTATGTATTAAATGTATTTACTTCAGATAAGAACTAAACATAGGTATAGTAAACAGACTATCATCTAGGGTTTAGGTTAAGATAATTTTCAAAACAATCTTATAACATTTGATTCCAGAAAATATGTGTCTCTGATTTAAGACAAAAGTTTCTACTATAACCTAAATACAACTACCTAGGTTATTGAAAGATAAACTTAATCCTATTCTCAAGCTTGCAGTATTTACCCTAAATCTTCCTTTATAAGAATCAACCAGCTGTAAAATTTATTTAAGGAAAATAATAAAACGGAGCTAATAATTTTCCTTGTAAAATTTATTCTTTCACCGAACTGAAGGGTATACTTAAAAACTTACCCTTCTGATTCAAACGGAGTAATAATAGTACTCTTAACACAGTAAAATTTCCATGATGCATTGCACTGTAAATCCTTTTAATTTACATGGTAATAATTTAAAATAATACAATAACCATTTATTAGAAACAAAATAAAATAGGAAGAAAATGGCTTATTGCCTTTAGAATTACAGGTTAAGACTCAGGCCTGACCAAATTTTAACCAAAAAAAAAATAACATTATCGAACAGTAACCATACATTACTGACAGGTGAAAACCCTGATTTCATTTACAAATCCTGATTGATTCACAGTCTTTTCTTACCTACTAGAATCTATTTTAAAAACTAAAAATTAACTAGATAGAGATCGACAGCCTCAAAGGGTTTAGAGCTGAGCTCTGTCGACTTAAGTAAAAGAAGTTACATTGTTCAGGTCATAAGGCAGAAACACAAAAACACCAGTTTCCATCATGGCTACTAGAGATTTCTTCATCCCTGCACAAAGTACCCTCTAAGGGTTTCGAAACTTATACAGAAAACAAGCAAGCTTTGATACTCTAAGATAACAGGTAACCGAGGTCGTGCCTTTTTCAACCACAATAACCAAACTTCCAACAACCACAACATTATGCAGGAAGAAACCCTCGTTTGCAATCAGGGATTACCATTTTGTATGCTCAAGTGAAACTGAAGGGTAAGCTCGCTTCCACCTATCGAGTTGGAGCCGAGAGAAGGACCTACAAGTTACAAACCTTTTTATGCATTACAAAACCTTCTTAAAATTGGTAAAAACCTTTTGTAAAAGTCAATCTAAATGAAATGAAGGTAAGTCTTTACCTGCTATAGTGTCGAGTTTAATTTTAGGTGAAATGGCCACCCGAGGTCGTATTGGCACCGTGCTAGAAGACAAGAAGACTTTGAGTCACCACTGCAAAGGAAAAACAAGAAAATCGACTCCACTAGATGAAGGTATACTCCTGGATGAAGCTCTGATTGTTCAGTTGCAGGTTCAAGACAAGCACAGCCCTCGAGCCCTGAAGAAAAACTAATATGCACTCTTACTTTAACTACTTCAACCATTAGAAATACCAAAAACCACTCATGACCTCTCTCAAACAGTCACAACAATTGTTTAGAGAAGCAATCTCCCAGCTTGAAGGTAGTTACAGATCTCCCATGGCCGCGAGATCTCAGCTCGGCCAACAAGAAGGAGGAACCTTTGGTCTGCAAAACAAATGCGTAGGGTTTGGAGTTATAAGTCAACCCATGTGTGGATGAAACTATCCCACATGTCTTTCCAAATAATTTCTCCAACGTGGGTAAGTTCTATAGTCAGCACTGCAGCAAAGTGATTTACAATCAAACATTGATCATTATAAACCATACTTTGTTTATGATTGCCATTAATATATATCATTTCCATGGAGATTAACAATACATAGGTTATAAAACATAATCTTAAGTTATGAAGTAATCCTTAGGCCTTGACATTTTTTTTAAATAGATTCTTTTGCTAACTTCCTGTGCCAAGACTTGGTATAAAGATATTTCAAGTCTACTAATCAATATTCATGAATATTTTAGTCATAGCTAAGAGTGCACTCATGTTTTATAGTAAAATATACACATAAAAGGGATAAAGAGCACATACTTTATAACATGAAAAGCATATAATGAATAACCTAGATTAAGGTAAAAATCATACAGATATTTGGATTTAGGTCATAGGAGTTTTTAGAGTAACTCTTTTCCAGCAAAAATAAGCTTGGATGATNTATGATTCATTTTATTGATGCTCAAAACTAGAATCCAATGTATGCTTCAACTAAGCAAAGGACGGAGTACTATAAATGCATCTTAGTTAAAATCCAGATCAAGTTTGATTTCAACAAACTATATGGTGTTCTTGAACTCAAACCAACCGTAATTTGAATGTTTCCTTCGGCATAGTATCTGGAATGTGTTTTATAACTATGTTGGTGCAGTATGTTATACTTTCATTATGGAGTTGCAACAACAGAAAAAGATTAAGTTTACCTCCCTGAAGACAAGCAGCATAATAAACATTTTCTAAGACTAGCATCTTAATCATGCTAGGGAAGTAGCTTCTAGATGTGATTTTAAATAACACCCTACTAGATCTTACGTTTACCTGCTAAACCTATAAGGAACCAGCAGCCCAATTGAGTTAGCTAAATGCTAAGTAAGCCCCGATCTCATACAAGAATTATTACCTACTTGACAAAAGATAAACATCTGTACATCTAGCAGCAACAAAATGCAAGTCCTTTTCTAACTCTGATAGAATTACAGCTGTTAAGTCATTGATAGCACTAAAACAGGTTTTCAAGATTACACCTTTTAGTTTACAGGTTCTTTTAAAGAATAAATCCCATGTTTTTTTATAAACCATTTCCTTTTCCGCTAACCTTTAGCAGGTACTTAGTTACAACTATAGACATTTTATGTCACTTGAAAAATTTTAAACTTTTATGAATTTTTATGTATATTACAGTATCTCCCAATTCTTCAACATCATTTCCTTCAATTAACATACTTTTATGTTTCAATGGAAGATACTTGGAACATAGAACCAATTCACAAGCGTTCTCCTTTTGATCTGCTAATTTCTTTTTCCATTTTTTTTCATTTTTATTTCTCTTGATATTCTGGGATACTTGTTTTTTTATTAGGGAATATGGAGCTATCTGAGATTCTTCTTTAATATTCTTTTCTTGTTTTTCTTTCCAAAATTTGTTGGATTTCCTTGATTTTTTGCAGTCTTGGTATTTTTTTCCAAATATGTTGCATTTGTAACAAACTACATTATTACAGAAATTTGCAATATGCCAAAACTTGTTGCACTTCCATAACTTGAGAATTTTATCAACATTTTATACATTGTTCTTATTTTGTTGTCCATAGATTCATTGTTATAATTCACTTCTTTATTCCCAAATTTATTGCAACATAAACAATAACTAAAAACAATTGTGTCTGAGTGTATATTGTCTCCTTGATAGTTCAACCTTCTTGTATTCAATTATGTCAAACCTAAGATAATTATGCTTTTCTCCATACTGGTGTCCCGATTGTTGTCAAATCCAAGATTAGTCTTGTCATATGGTGATATTTGACAACTAAGAATGTGATCTAAAATCATGGTGCTTTTCTTGAATTTTGAAATTATTTCCAAATGGGTAATTGTTTTATCCAACTCCTTTTTTAGCAAAAAGATCTCAAGATATTTCTTTTGACAAATTTCCTTCTTCCTTTGAAGTTGGATTGTCAAACTTTCTTCAATTTTTCCTACTTCTTCTACTTGAGTTCTTAGACCAACAATATTATTTCTAGCTTCCTCGTGGTCTTCTTGCTTTTCCATTTTTTATTCTTCCAAGAGATCTTCTAGCAATGGATTTTTCCTTTTGAGCATATTGAATTCATCTAGAGTACAAACTAGTTGTATTTCAACTTCATCTTTCTTATCTCATGATTCTTCATAAGTTTTTTTTTTCATTTTCAAAGGTATCTTTTGTATATAGGGAAAAATAGTCTAAGTTTGAGATTGTTTGATTATTTTTCCATCATTTTGATGGTATTGACTAACTTATCATTAGACTGTTCACATGGATTGTCTTAATTGTCATATGTTTCATATTTTAGTTGTTCTTCAATTTTGTCATCTTCATTTTCCTTTATGTAAATATTTTGTAGCTTATCCCAAATCTCTTTAGTTGATTTACACTGTTCCACATTTCTTTTCTCGGAATCTGATAAGCCACTCAAAATTGCATTCATTTCCTTTGCATTGTTATTTTGTAAGTTTTTTGCAGTTGCACCTTTTGGTCAATTCTTAAGGGTTGTATAACCATTCTTAATTGACTACCAGATATCAAATCCAAGCAACTATATATAGGCTTTCATTCTTATAATCCAAATTCAATCATATTTTCCATTAAATAAAGGGGATATATCCATGTTAAAACCAAATTCTTCACATGACATATTTTTTCTTAGATATTCCTTCTAGCTGTAAGATTGTATTTGAAGGAACCTACTCTGATACCAATTGTTGAACCCCAAGAGATACTAAGAGGAGGAGTAAATTGGTATCATATACTTACGGTATATTTTACTTCATTAAACAAGTAACATTATTAATCTTAAACATTCATTAATATAAAAATACTTATCAACATAGAAAACATTGTGTGCAAGATATTTATAAAGAAACTTTATATAAATAGAGTTTTTTATCATAGATTGTTGGGAAATACCTATATCCAATAATGGTGTGAGCACCCACTCCTAGGATTTGCAGACAACAATCGCTTGTGCAAGAACCAACTTGTTTTTTTCAGGAACCAACCTGTGAGGACACCAATCCTCTTATGAGAACCAACTCATAATAAATAAGCACCAAGTTTCACAAACATGCCCCAACTTGTTTGTTATATTAGAACACCAATTATACTAAGAATTCACACTGTCACTATTCAAGTATCCTTCTTTTCACAGTCATATATGGAATCTTTTCTTAGTTGCTACTATGCACATAGATCCGCGCTTCTCCATAGTTTCTTATGTGCACTCAATTTTGCACAGATTCAAAATGCTTTCAAAACATCTTCAAATATCAAAAATATTATCTTCAAGTACCCATGAAAATTCATCTTCTATTTGGAATTGTGCACAACTTTTTAGATATCCATACTTCCTTGGATGAGTAATTAGGTGGGGAAATCACTTCCTTTATTTATACGAGTGTCGAATCACTTTTTGGGATGAAAAACTATTTTATGGAAAGGAACACTAAACATTCTGGCTTTTTTCTTCCTATATTTTAACACTTTGACATTAATCACCACTCTATTTCCAACACTATTTAGCTTCGTGGAAACAACTATTCATCTTCTTTCAATAGTGATGCAACCTCACATACTATTTGGTATATCTTGTCTCTTATGGTGATTGTTTTATGTGGCTGATTTATTCTTGAATATTCATATATTGATAATATAAGGAATGATATGTGGATGATTTAAAGATTCATATATGGTTGATATAATGTTGATTATGTGGCCGATATAAAGTTTCTTATGTGGTTGATTTAAAGTTTCATAAAGTGCTGAAATTGTTTCATAAAAAATTTTAAGTTCAAACAGCCCCGATTTTGCTCAAGCATTCACATGGTATCAGAGCATAGGGCGTGAAAGACCTTAGTTTTGTGAAGAAATATAAGACTCCATACTTTGAATACTTGAGAAAAAATATTGCAGCCATGATATCGAACTCCATTTTACTGGAAGACCGCCTTGAAGGTACTTCCAACTTCGACACATGGAATGCAAGAGTGTTGAACATTCTTGAGGAGCATGATCTTGATTATTTCATGAATTAGGTGGTAGAGGATCCTACCACTAATGCAACAAGAGTAAATTACAATAGGAATCAATAAAATTCAAAGAGGATCATATAGGACTCTGTGAAGGACAATCTCATGTTGGTGATCACACCCTTGAAGACGACAAAAGTGTGTTTTGATACACTCACCAATATTTATGAGAAGAAGCCCCCTACTCAAAAGAGGGATTTCAAGAACCAGTTGCACAACCTTAATATGAAGAAATATGATACCGTGGAATCCTTCTTTTCAAATATTTCAAAAGTGAGAGATCATCTAGCAAGCATCAGTGTGGTGATGGATAATGATGATATTCTACAAGCTGTCATCATTGGGCTCCCTTCCTTATGGGAGAATTTTTTAGCAGCAGTAAATGGAAGATAATAGAATACCAACCTAGAGATATTATGGCATGATTGAATTCATGAAGAGGGGCTCATCCTAAGAAAATCATCTTGCACTAAATAATAGAATCTTGTCTTCATGACAAGAATGAGGAAAGGGAGGAGGCAATTTGATCCCAAGAAATTCTTCCATGCAAAGAAGAAAGAATTCACCAAGTAGTTTGATAAATAAAAATCTAAATGCTTTTACTATGGGAAGAAAGGCCACTTTGCAAGAGAATGCAATCAAAATAAAACGAATGAAGTAAAATTTCAGGCTTCTACTGCCATAGAAGAAAAGAATGCACCTGAGGAGAAAGAGAAAAGAAGGGAGTATTATCTTGTCTTTTCTTTGTTTGGATATATCATCACGTGTAAAGATACATGGATGATTGAATGTGGTGCATCTATTCACATGTCAAAATTCAAAGGTGCTATCTCTAACATAAAATAAAAGAATTTTTCATGCATGGTTGAGTTGGGGTTAAGTTTTTAGTTTTGGTTCTTAAAGATAAAGGCTTTCGATTTATCTTCATGGAGAATCAAGAATACTTATGGTCGAAGAACCAGAACATTGATTTTTATACTGTTATCGAATTTCTAGAAGGAGGACTTTACAAGGTACTAGGAAAGTATATTTCATACATGGTACATCACACTTTTAGACTGTGGGAGCTTTGGCATCAGAGGCTTGGTCACCTCCATTTGAGTGCACTACCTAGTTTACAGTAAATGGTAAAAGGTATTCCTAATTTTGGTATTGAAAATGATAGTGTATGTCGGGGCTGTGCTTTAGGAAAGAATGTTAAAAATATTTTTTCTAATAGCCATACAATAGTTAAAGGGATTTTATATTTAGTGCACTATAATGTATGTGGTCCCATGTCATCTCCTTCCCTTAGTGTATATCTCTATTATGTATTTTTTATTGATGATTTCTCCCATAAAGACTGGATTTATTTTATGAAAGCCAAGATTGAAACTTTTAGTAAGTTTCAGGAGTATAAAGAATTATTAGAGAATCAAACAAGTAGGCACATCTGTGATTTAAGGTTTGATAATGGAGGAGAGTTTGATTCAAATGTTTATAATGTATTTTGTATTGATAGGTATGTTGGATATGTTGCATTGATGAGTGACATATGTGACTGAGAGCCTTCATCATATGAAGAATATGGAGAGTAGAAAGTGTTAAAAGATGTTATGACAGAGGAGTATCAGTTGATAATAAATAATGATGTTTGGGAAATTGTTCCTAGACTTGAGAAGAAGTCAGTTGTGACTTCTAGATGGATTTATAAGATAAATCATGTTGAAAATGGAAGTGTTGACAAATACAAAGCCAAAGTTTTTTCTCGAGGTTTCTCCCAGAAAGAGGACATTGATTATGAGGATAATTTTTCTCTTGTGTCCAGTTATACCAATATTAGGCTATTATTTCACTTGCATCAGTATTAGGCTGGAAGCTTCACCAAATAGATATGAAGTGTCTTCCTAAATGGTGAGATTGAGGAAGAGGTTTATATTGAGCAGCCCAATGGATTTATGATTCCTGGGAAGGAGTCCCATGTGTGGAAGTTGAATAAATACCTATATGGGTTAAAGCAATATCCCTGAGCTTAGTATGCCAGAATAGATAGATACCTTCAGAAATTGGGTTTCTCAAAGAGTGAAGCAAATTTAAACTTGTACTTACAATTAGTGGAGGACCAACCCTTGATACTAGTTATATATGTGGATGATCTATTACTAACTGGAGAGGAATTATTGTTTGTTGAGTGTAAGAGGGATCTTACCTTAGAGTTTGGGATGAAATACTTAGGTCTGATCCACTACTTCCTAGGCATGGATATTTGGTAGAGGAATGATGAGATATTTGTATCTCAAGAGAAGTACATTGTGGACATATTGCGCAGATTCGGCATGGTGGATTGTAAATCCATGAGTAATCCTATGGTTTTCAACTTGAGGAAACTACATGAGAGTGATACTAGATAGGATCTAGTATATCCCACTCTATACAAATAGTTGATTAAATCACTAATGTACCTAATACACTCAAGTCCATATATATGCTATGCAGTTAAAATTTTGAGTCAGTTCCTGGCAGATCTGAGACATAGACAACGGGTTGCAACAAAGCATGTTTTGAGGTACCTCAATGGTACAATTTCTTATGGACCTGGTATGTCTCTAGTGGAGGGGTGTTATCACTTGGTTATACTGAATTTGATTGGGATGGAAACATTGTTGATCGGAAGAGCACTTCCACGTACTTTTTCAGTTTATGTTCTGCTATGATTTCTTGGTCTAATAGAAAGAAAGCCTTAGTTTCCCAGAGTACCATTGAAGCAAAGTACATTGCTTCTAGTACTGCTTGTAGAGAAGCAATGTGGCTAAGAAATCTATTTGGAGGATTGTTTGGTGAAAATATTGAGCCTATAGTGATTAGGTGTGACAACCAGAGCTGAATAAAGATTCCCAGAAATGTAGTGTTTCATGACAAGTTGAAACACATAGAAATGAAGTATCACTTCATTCAAGACATAGTCCAGAAAGGCATTGTAAAAATTTAGTACCTAGATACTAATGAGTAGATTGCAGATGTATTGAAAAAGCCTTTATCTATGACAAAGTTCAAATACTTCTGAGATAAGATTGGTATGTAATAGGATGTCTCCCTTTCCGAGAGGGAGAGTTGATTGTATAGAATCAGGAGTCATTCTCCGGACTTGTGAGTAATATCAAGTCCTATGTATCCTCACCTAGTTGAGATGGTGATGTTGTATTGTAAATATTGCGAGTAATATCAAGTTGAGACTTGTGAGTAACATCAAGTTGAGTCTTGTGATTAATATCAAGAGAGTAGACTTGTAAGTAATATCAAGTCCTACAAATATCCTCATTGTTTTGAGGTGGCATCCTTTACTTGGTAAATTGGTTATACTATGTGATGCATTACTAGTGATGGTCACTAAGTGCTATAAGTCTCCTTTAAGGACTATCTACCCCTAGAGTGATATACTTTAGCATATGAATATATGGATCGGGGTGATATGTGTGATCATCAGTATGGAATAATTCTTCTGAGTATAATACGATGATATGGATAAATAATTAATACACATATGGACCATGCAATATTTAATTAATGATAATGAGATAAAGCATAGAGAAAGAGAGAGTTCAAAATTCCTATGCATGCTTCCAAATGAACTCAAATTGGTAAGAATTATGTTGAAGTATACATTGTAAAAATTCATGCATCGGTTAACTAAAAGTTCCATGGAAAGTTAATAATAGTAAATGAGCATGAAGAGCACTAACTGTGAAGAAACAAAGACATTTATTTAGACTCCTAACTTTATGGTCATACATTAAGTTAAAATTTGAGTTCAGTTCATTTAGTTCACATTGAATTCAACAAGATATGTTTCAGTTCAAGAAGATCACATTCAGTTCAATTCAGTTAGCATCAAGTTAAAAAAAATTAAAGATGGACAGTGCATATCTTATGCATGCAAGTGTAAGTAAAGTGTTAGGATGACTCCGAATCTTAGGAGGGAAATAATCACTGCATGAGAGGAGTTCTAGTGTATGCTACTCTTAGGGAATGCGCCATGTATGTTCTCTCTATGTTTACTGAGCCTCCAATTTCCCCCCTTCTGCATGCTAGGTTTTTTTCGCTTGTTATTAATACGTGAGGCATATGGCAAGTTCAATACAATTTCCATTCAGATGTTTTTGCAGGGCTTCTTTGGATCTCTCTTATCTACTTCTATGGTGACATATCTTATCGAGTAGTATGTTGATGTGTTGAAAATCATTCTCTAAAAATATATCTATCATACTTAAAAAATTGTTGGGTTTTTCATCCTCCATGTTTGGATGGTTTTCCTAAGGTATATTTGTCTCTTATGGTGATTGTTTTATATGACTGATTTATTCTTGAAGATTCATACATTGTTGATATAAAGAATCATATGTGTATTATTTAATTATTCATAGATGGCTGATATAAATTTTATTATGTGTCCGATATAAAGTTTCTTATGTGGCTGATTTAATGTTTCATAAAGTGCTAAAATTGTTTCATAAAAGTTTTAAAGTTAAAGAAGTCTTGATTTCGCTCAAACATTCACATGGTATTAGAGCAGAGGTACTTCCAACATCAACACATGGAAGGCAAGAGTGTTGAACATTCTCGACGAGCATGATCTTGATTCTTTCGTTACATTAGTGGTAGAGGATCCGACCACTAAATTAGGTAGAAAGATTAAATTACAAGAAGAAACAATCAAAGGCTAAGAGGATCGTATATGACTTTGTGAAGGTCAATCTCTTGTTGGTGATCACACGATTGAAAATGACAAAAGAGTGTTTTGACACACTCACAAATATTTATGATAAGAAATCTCTTACTCAAAAGAGGGATTTGAGGAACAACTTGCGCAACATAAAGATGGAGAAATATGAGACCATATCATCTTTCTTTCCAAATATTTCACAAGTGAGCAAGCAACTAGATAGCATCGGTGTGGTGACGGATGAGGATTATCTTCTCTAAACCACCATTTATGTGGTTCCTTCCTCATGGGAGATTTTATTAGCAGTAGTAAACGGAAAAGAAGAGAATCCCAACTTAGAGAGAATGTGACATGATTGCATTCATGAAGAGGGGCATATCCTAATAAAATCATCTTGTATTAAAGAAGATAATATTTTCCTCATGGCAAGAATGAATCAGGGGAGGAAGCCATTCACTCCCAAGAAATTCTTCCATGCAAAGAAGAAATAGTTCACCAAGAACTTTGATAAATCAAAATATAAATTATTTTACTATGGGAAGAAAGTACAATTTTAAAGAGAGTGCAATAAAAAGAAAAAGAATGAAGGAAAATTTCATTGTTCTACCGCCATAGAAGAAAAGAATGCACCCGATGAGAAAGAGACAAGAAGGGGGTATTATCTTCTCTGCTTTGTCTGGATCTATCATCATGGGTGAAGATACATGGCTTATTTCCAGTGGTGCATCCAAGAACATGTCATAATTCAAAGGAGTTATCTCCAACATAAAAGAAAATAGTTTTTCATGCATGGTTGAGTTAGGGGATAAATATACAAATTCAATCCAAGGTGTTGGATCTACATACTTCCATCTAAGTTCAGGAGATTTGTTACATGTGGAGGAAATTCTTGATGTCCCAGTTGTAAAAAAGAACCTACTTTCATTTTTGGTTCTTGAAGATAAAT
Source organism: Pseudotsuga menziesii (assembly GCA_001517045.1). Classification (NCBI taxonomy): domain Eukaryota; kingdom Viridiplantae; phylum Streptophyta; class Pinopsida; order Pinales; family Pinaceae; genus Pseudotsuga; species Pseudotsuga menziesii. Next base: position 113,235 of record LPNX010092150.1, on the reverse strand, counting down.
GCTTTTGAGTTATTTTCATGGAGAATCAAGCATACTTTTGGTCGAAGAACCATAACATTGATTCTACTTTTGTTATTGGAGTTTGATAAGGAGGACTTTAAAAGGTCCTAGGAAAGTATATTTTAGACCCATTACATCACACTATCATCCCATGCAATTTTGGCATAGGAGGCTTCGTCACCTCCACTTCAGAGCACTACCCGATTTACAATGAATGGTAAAAGGTATGCCTAGTTTTCATATTGAACATGATAGTGTATGTCACGGATGTTCTTTAGGAAATAATGTTAAAAATAATTTGTCTAATAGCCATACAATATCTAGAGGGATTTTATATTTAGTGCACTATAATGTATGTGTTCCCATGTTATCCCCTTCCCTTAGAAGATATCTCTAATATCTATTGTTTATTGATGATTTCTCTCGTAAATCTTGGATTTATTTTATGAAATCCAAGAGTGAAACTTTTAGTAAGTTTCAAGAGTATAAAGAATTAGTAGAGAATAAGAAAACTATGCACATTTGTTCTTTAAGGTTTGATAATGGAGGAGACTTTGATTCAAATGTTTTTAATGAGTTTTTTAGTGATGCAGGGATTTGTATACAACTAATAGTTCCTTATAAACCCCAGCAAAATGGGTTTGGAGAGCGAGAAATAGAATTGTTTGTGAGGATGCTAAATCCATGCTACATGATCAACATCTATCTTCTTGCTTATGGGAAGAAGCTACCAGTACAACAGTGTACATTCAGAACAGAAGTCTACATGCCATCCTTGAAGATAAAACACTTCAAGAGGTGTTCATTGGTGAAAAGACAGACATTTCACACCTGAGGATTTTTCAGGTGTCTAGTATCTATGTCACACCCCAGTTTTTACCCCGTTTGCATGATGTATATATTGTAATTAATCATGGTGAGGGGCTAAAGGAAAAAGCCCCACCATCGATTTGGTTGTGTATATTTCGGCAATGGGGATAGTTGCCGATGGTATGTTGTGCTATCCAGCACATTATAATGTGGCATCATGTAAACACGCACATCAATTAAAATAAACCACAACCAGCTACGGCAGTGCAACGTTGAATGAAAAGGGCATGATTCCAAAGGATAAGGGGAGGGGGATGTCAACCTTGGTCTATGGGGGAAAAACCCATATGTTGTCACCTTGTTTGAATTTCCATCTTCCCTTGTCTCACCCAACCGTTTTAATGTCTTGATTGAGGTAGTTGGGGCAGTTATGGTGGGTAGTGGAGTGTGGCAGGCTGTCAGCCCTTGCCCACATGTACACTCAACCGAGGAGTTGACCTCACGTTGGGGAGAGAAACCTCGGCCATTCTCACCATCCTCTCCACGACGCCACTCCTTCCCTGGTCGGTTCACTGTATGTTCATCTTCCTCACGCACCTGGTCTTCACCTCCACCACCATCTTCTTCATGGTCTGGTTCCTGCCCACGTGCAGAGTTGTGGTCTGTTCATGCTCACGCACGAGGATCTGGTTCATTCCTCACACGCAGAGCCGTTGCTGTTTCTCTTCACGCGTGGGACTTTTCTAGTTTTACCCACGTCCTTTTTCCTCATGCTCAGGGACTCTGCGTTGGTTTTGCTCATGCAGGGAGCAAGAGAAATCGTGGCTGTCACTTGGTATTTTCGGGTGCAGGAGCCATTTCGCGTTCAAGGACTGTGTGTAAGTTTCCTTACTGATTTGTGGCCTGTGCATATGTTTCCGCTGTGTTTTGTGGTTTGGTACAAGCGTCCCTCACGCACAGACCATTGGAGTCATTTTATCATGTTGTGAGCCGTGCTCACTGAGTATGTTTTAGGGACTGTTGTCTTCCCCGTGTTTTTATTGGCTGTTGGTTGCCACCTCTGTTGGCTGAGTTTCTTCCCTGCTTTGGGACTATGTAAGTTGCCATCATTGCCATGGTGAGTTTGGGTAGTTGAGGCACCCTAGTTTTGGGTTGCTGTTGAGTTGTTTTGGCCACACTAGGGCCAAGAACAACTCTGAGTTGTCTTGTGGCTTGAGCTGTGTTTCACCTATTGGTTGGGACTGTCCCCGGTTGTCTTTGCCTTCTTCATAGGGCTGTGAAGAGATTGTTTTGCTGCGTGTATGCAGTGGTTGGTCTTCGGACTGTGCTGGCTTGGCCGGTTTGTTGATGGCCTGATAAACCCAATGGTGTTGGTTTGCTGATTGTGTCCCTTGGCTATGTGTAAGCCTGCATTGACCCTTATCCTTGGAGGAATCATGCCCAGCTCAGGGGTGGCAGTGTTGCTGAGAGATTGATGAGCACGCTGGCCTATCGTTGGGTGGAATGTTGCAGCGACGTAGTTGGTTGTGGGGCGAGTTCTTCATTAAAAAGATAAGCAATCTTGTCTATTTGACTTCTGCAATTATATTCCCTGTTAACGAATGTGATGAATATGAATGAATGCTTGTATGAATGCATGTTGATTCCACTGTGCATGATAATTAATTACACCTGTGTATTTACTATTCCATGAGGAATGATGAACATGCTAAATGCTGGAATGTGTGTGTTGCTTCCGCTGAATGTTGAGTAATTGTGCATCTCTGTAGACTTTGAGCATCTGGTTATGATCATGCATCTAGTTATTTACGTTTTATGCATTGTAGTATGTATCATGTTTAAGCATTTAATTTTAGAATTGATGTCTGATCATGTTCATGGGGCGATTTGCCCGTTATTGTTGTTTGTGGTGTTCATCGCGTCCTCTTCTCTGGCTGGATAAGGGATGGGTATGTGACAGCGTGGTATCAGAGCTCATGTTGCAGCATGGGCTTGAATGGACCACCAAGGTGCAGTGACAGAAGCAGCATTGCCTTCTGCCCAGTAGAGATTAGAAGTGATGACAACAAAAATTCCAAAAAATTGTCTAAGTGTTGAACAGTCGGAAGAGCTAGTGAGAAGCTCCTCCGATACGTCGGAAGATGTAGTCGGAAGGCCATCCGACGAGGCATAGCAGCAGAAAAGAATTTTGGAAAAAATTGTGTAAGTGTTTGGGCCATCGGAAACATTTAGTGGTTCAGACTTCCACTGTAGCGGAAGGGTTAGACGAAAGCGCACCCAACGGAGGATGTTTGGAGGGAAAATTTCAAAAAAATTTCTAAGTGTTCGATGTCCATCGGAAGAAATTAGCCGTTCGAGCGTCCGCCGTTGCGGATGGCAAAGCAACTACGCGTCCGACGGGTAAAGTTCTCCGACCGCCGATGCCATGAAGAAGTCTGAAAATTTTGTCTAAGTGTTGAAATCGTCGGCTATCGGAAGAAATTAGTTGTTCGTTTGTCCACCGTTGCGGATGGAGAAACGACTAGGCGTCCGATGAGAAAGACCTCCGATTGCCAACGCCGCAAGAAACTTAAGACGAAAATTTTTCTAAGTGATGTGGTCATCGAAAGACATTAGCGGTTTGAGCAGCCGATACGTCGGCTCAGTTAGACAAAGAGACTTTCGATGCCGTCAGCGGAAGAAAGAAGAAAGAAGAAAAATTTGAAATTTTTCTAAGTATAGAAGAAGATTGGAAAACTCTAGAAGATCGGACCGCCGACACGTCGGAAAAATTTAGAGGATCCGATTGCCGATATGATAGAACCTAGTTGTTCCGATTTCCAACGAACAGCGGAAGATGTTAGCTATTTGGGCTCTGAAACAGCGGAACAATTAGTGGTTTGGAGAGCCGATTCTACGGAACGATTAGTGGAAATGGGAGTCGATTCTGCGAGAGATTAGTTGGAACGTGAGCCGATTCTGCAAGGGGAAATTCTGAGTTTTCAAGTGGGATTTTTCAGAAGATTTCAGGGGTTTTTCAGTCAAATTCTCAGTGGTTTTCAGGGCTGAAAAGGAGAAGAAAAATCCTAGGTGGCTGAAGTTGCCGCCCAGACCAAAATACAAGTTGTGTGTTTTGCCTAAAACTGGTGAAAACCTTAATTTTTAGAAATAGTGTGGTTTCCACACCCGAGGTCGGAATGGAGCATGTGAATAAGTGTTGGAAAGCTTATCTAGTAGGGAACAAGGGTAAGTCACCAGAATCTGAGCATAGAGCAGAAAAGTGCTAATTATGGCCGCTGCTATCAAATGGACAAACCTGGAAAGTTGCATGCCAGAGGTAGCAAGGACTATGAAGGCTAATCAGCTGTTGCATGGAAGAGGAATTCCATGCAAGGATGAGGGAATTAAAAAGAGAAGTTGTCCTTAAAACCCTATCTTGCTAATTATAACTACATTTCCTAAGTTTTATGCTTGAAATGTATGAGGATATGTTTTGTATGAACCACTAATGATAATCATTGCTTGATGTTGGCATTAGTGGAAAAAAAACCAACGATGACATGGACCCGGATGGATATGTTGCTGATGCTGACAATTGTGGCCAGCAACCCTATGAAGAAAGGGATAAGACAACAAGTCCATGACAAAAGTTGGTGAGCAAATTCTACAATCTCCTGGAAGTGACCAACCAAATTGGTCATGACAAGGGTGTAAGTACGACCCATGCAGGTAAGAGTTTGCTTGTGACAAATTCCATGGATTGGTAAAGGTAAGAGACCTCATACCATGTGGATATTGGAATATAGAAAGGTGTCATACCTATATATGTTGATGATATTGATTATAGTAATGCATCCTATGTGAAGTGGACATGGCTAGGCCATGCATGGTATGTTGAATGCATTGAGATGAGTGCATGTGATATTATGAATGACTAATGACTGAAATGATGAATTGATGACAATTCATGAACCATTTCAAAGGTTGTTATAAATGCAGGATAGTCATGATCAATTGGCTACCAGAAATGCTCTATTGAAGAGCAAGGTGGTATGAATGATACGCTTGTGAAGTAAGGAGTATCTAAACATTTCATTTAATTGCATGAATGATATGACTATACCTTGCAATGTTAGTATGATAATGATTGCATGAATTAAATGAGCTTTGATAATATTGATGTGACTAACAGCTAGAAGTAATTGAATTTTATAAATTTTGAAAATGCTTCAGTGATGGTTGTAGCAATGAAAAGGTTATATGCATCCAGACTTACCAAGTGTTTGGTTGATTGAAGCTCATGGTTTAGGTAGATTATTTCAAGCATGGCAGTGAGAGGTAACACCCTGACCAATGCCAAAATCTACCATGTATGAGAAAAGTCTCATGGTTGTCAAAATAGTTGGTATGCATAATAGGTTGTTAAATTCGAATTGTGAATTTCAGATTTAAGGAATTGCTGACAACTACTAGTCACTATTGGTTTGCATAAGATTGTGTTTGGTTGATTGAAGCTCAGGTTTCAGGTAGATTATTTCGAGCATGGAAGTGAAAGGTAAGACCCTGACCAATGCCAGAATCCACCATGTGAAAGAGCCAAACCTTGTGAGAATAGTCTACCTGCATAATGAGTTATTAAATTTGAATTGTGAATTTCATATTTAAGAAATTGCTGAAGACTACTAATCACTGTTGGCTTGTATAAGATTGTGTCATGTGGATGCATGGTAAGTGGGTATTCATGTTATGATAGTAAGCATGAAATTATAATGGGCATAGTAGTGCTGCTTACAAGAAACCCACAATTGAGCAAGTCAATTTCTGTAGTAGATAGAATTGCAAATTCCCAATGAATTTGATTGCTAATGTCATTGCTTGGATATGAAACAATCAATTTGGATTGTATTACCAGATAGTGATTGATTGTTTGGCTATTTGATGAATGTGTCAGGGATACACACTGCAGGAAGATCATTTATGATGACCTGCAGAGCCAAACTTCATGGGAAGGTTTTCCTTGGAAATGGGTTTCGAGTGAAACGCCATTGGACATTTTGGAAATGTCTCATCTGCACTGCATGTTTGGTAGCAACATGAGTGCGATGGTATAGATTATGTCGGTAAGACACGTGTGGATACGGACTGTGTTGGGAGCAGGGGTGAGTGCTTGGTTTGCTTGGGAAACCTGGTGGTTGGAACCCACACAGACAGAGCTAGAGGGCTGGCTTTCTTCTCCACAACCCCAGAATAGCACTAGAAGGGAATGTAGGGCCTGAGGGACTGTGTAGCAGAGAAGGGACTGATTCCTTGTGCTGGGTGTGTGTGGGTGTCTTAGAAGTCAGGCTAGTTCTAGTGTAGGTGTTCTTGGCTCTGTAATGAGCTCACCAGCTTAGCATTTAGCCTTTTCCAACTCCTGGATGGTCTGATAAGCCCAGCAGTGTATTGGCTTGGCTGTGCCTATATATATATAAAAGGAATACTGCATCGGCAAATGGATAAGTGTTATGTAACCCTTGCTAAGAATATGCATGTCAAATTGTTAAAATTCCATACGTAGAACATGTTTTGATTTAATATCCATTATGACCGATTGCTTGAGTATGCATAGGACCTGCATGGCACACACCAGGAAAGGGTGCACACTTTCCCGATGTTGAGTCATGAAAGGGTTTTCAATATTGATTACACTCTAGGGAGTGGACGCATTCCTAGTGTCTCAATACTTGATAGTGAATGATATGAAATGTGATTACAGTTTTAGAGCAATAACGTTGATGAGTTTGCGTGTATTGCTTGTGTTGCTTGTGTTGACAGGCTAAAGAGATGCAGTTGGGTGTTGCACCCTAAAGGTAAAGGTAAAGGTAAAAGGTAAATGGTTGTTGTGAGGGGTTGTGGAGTAAGGGTTATTGTTGATATAAGTGTGTGTTGGTATAAGTGTATGTTGGGCTGTGATATGCCTGGGGATCCATAGTAGATCCTAGACTTGGAAATGGTCGTGGTAAAGTTCCAAGCCCAGTTGACATGAGGATGTACTGGCTGGATATTAATTATTTGATGTTGTGGGGCAGCCTGCGTGCTAACCTAACATCTAAGTCCATAGGCGATCCCAAGGCTTGCAAAGCGAAGCAGGATCCTGTGGACGAACGAGGAAATGCACAATATAGATAAGTATTGGATTATTTTTCTTATGAATATACATGTGTATATGATTTGGTTATGATGTTTTAAGCTCTTGTTCTAGAGATAAAAATTGATGAGAATAAACTAAACATGTGAATCTATTCAATGTTTGGGTATAGGTATCGCTGGAAGCGAGGACTATGAGAGCATCCTAGGGGTGCATGTGGACATGTGATTGTCCTGTAAAGCTTGGAATGAGTGGCAATGAAAAAGGTGCTAGTGAGACCGTGAGGTTTCTAGCAGTTGAGACAAACGATGTGGAGAGACTCCATCGTTTAGAGGTCTGGAATAGACCGAAGACACTAAGTGTCATGACCAAAAGGGATTGGTCTGGCATTCAAGGTGAAGTGAACGAGGCTAAGAGCATGAAACGCCACAGCGGTGGTGTGGGTTCCAGGATGGAACAAAACAAAGAGGGGAAAAAAAACTCTTGCTGCTCTCTCTTGCCCTTTTAATTATATATACATATATATATTTATGCATTGTGAAAACAAAAAGATTGTTGAATGCATGTGTGACTGAAAATGGAATGTGTATATTTGCTTAAAGTAAATTGTGAATGCTGGAATAGTTAATTCCCTGCCCAAGAATGGACATGAATGAGCTCGTGTGCCTGTTGGGAAGGCATGAAAAATATGAAAGTCTCCTTGATGAGGCTTGGACTGTCATGCCAATTGGATAATTATCTGACTAATTTTAATGTCTATATTATGCTTGGTCTGACAGAATTTCAATGGTGCATTTCACAGGTGAGAAAAGTGAAACCTGGTGGTGCACATTGATCATGGCAGCAAATCAAAAGTTGTTGGACTTGGCTGGAAGTCTCCTTCAAGTGATTTCCAAGACCCAAGAGAATCTTGGGGAGATGCTCAAGATACAGAAAAGGCAGAATGAGATGGACCACCAGATTTTGCAAGACTCTATTGGTTTGCAAAGGAAGGTGAAAAGCCTTTTGGGAGAAATCGGCAAATGAAAGGAAGGTGGATCAGCAATGGGACATTTTTCCAAGCGATCCGATAAGAAACGGTCCAGGCATGAAGACTCAAAGGAAATTAAGCAAGTAAAGATGAAGCAGCCAGTGAGATGCTGGAGATGTGGAGGACATCATTTACGCCGGGACTGCCCAATAAGGGAACATGATGAGGGCAATAGCTGCAAAGTTCCTAGACTTCGGGATGAGCTGAAAGCTGAGAACCAGCAGGACAAGTCCATGGAAGCCAATAGGCTTGGTGTTGAGCGTTCAAAGTAAATGATTGAGCGTGGGACAGATCTGCAAGATTTTGAAATTTTGATGTGCAATTGTATATGTATTGTATATATGTAATGGAACACCGAGGACAGTGTTATTCCAAGGGGGAGGGGAATGTCACACCCCAGTTTTGACCCCGTTTGCATGATGTATATATTGTAATTAATCATGGTGAGGAGCTAAACGCAAAATCCCCACCATCAATTTGGTTGTGTATATTTCGGCAATGGGGATAGTTGTTGATGGTATGTTGTGCTATCTGGCACATTGTAATGTGGCATCATGTAAACACGCACATCAATTAAAATAAACCACAACCAGCTACGGCAGTGCAACGTTGAATGAAAAGGGCATGATTCCAAAGGATAAGGGGTGGGGGATGTCAACCTTGGTCTATGGGGGAAAAACCCATATGTTGCCACCTTGTCTGAATTGCCATCTTCCCTTGTCTCACGCAACCATTTTAATGTCTTGATTGAGGTAGTTGGGGCAGTTATGGTGGGTAGTGGAGTGTGGCAGGCTGTCAATCCTTGCCCACGTGTACACTTAACTGGGGATTTGACCTCACATTGGGGAGAGCAACCTCGGCCATTCTCACCATCCTCTCCACAACGCCACTCCTTCCCTGGTCGGTTCACTATCTGTTCATCTTCATCACGTGCCTAGTCTTCACCTCCACTGCCATCTTCTTCATGGTCTGGTTCCTGCTCGTGCGCAGAGTCGTGGTCTGTTCATGCTCACGTACGGGGATCTGGTTCATTCCTCACGTGCAGAGTTGTTGCTATTTCTCTTCACGCGTGGGAATTTTCTGGTTTTACCCGCGTCCTTTTTCCTCACGCGCAGGGACTCTGCGTTGGTTTTGCTCATGTAGGGAGCAAGAGAAATCGTGGCTGTCACTTGGGATTTTTGGCTGCAGGAGCCATTTCGCGTTCAGGGATTGTGTGTAAGTTTCCTTACTGATTTGTCGCCCGTACATATGTTTCCGCTGTTTTTTGTGGTTTGGTACAAGCATCCCTCACACACAGATCATTGGAGTCGTTTTCTCATGTTGTGAGCCATGCTCACTGAGTATGTTTTGGGGACTGTTGTCTTCCCCGCGTTTTTATTGGCTGTTGGTTGCCACCTCTGTTGGCTAAGTTTCTTCCCTGCTTTGGGACTGTGTAAGTTTCCATCGTTGCCATGGTGAGTTTGGGTTGTTGAGGCACCCTGGTTTTGGGTTGCTGTTGAGTTTTTTTGGCCACGCTAGGGCCAAGAACAACTCTGAGTTGTCTTGTGGCTTGAGCTTTGTTTCACCTGTTGGTTGGGACTGTCCCCGGTTGTCTTTGCCTTCTTCACAGGGCTGTGAAGAGATTGTTTTGCTGCGTGTATGCAGTGGTTGGTATTCGAACTGTGCTGGCTTGGTCGGTTTGTTGATGGCCTAATAAACCCAGTGGTGTTGGTTTGTTGATTGTGTCCCTCGGCTATGTGTAAGCCTGCATTGACCCTTATCCTTGGAGGAATCATGCCTAGCTCAAGGGTGGCAGTGTTGCTGAGAGATTGATGAGCACACTGGCCTATGGTTGGGTGGAACGTTGCAGCGACGTAGCTGGTTGCGGGGAGAGTTCTTCATTAAAAAGATAAGCAATCTTGTCTATTTGACTTCTGCAATTATATTCCCTGTTAACGAATGTGATGAATATGAATGAATGCTTGTATGAATGCATGTTGATTCCGTTGTGCATGATAATTAATTACACCTGTGTATTTACTATTCCATGAGGAATGATGAACATGCTAAATGCTGGAATGTGTGTGTTGATTCCGCTGAATGTTGAGTAATTGTGCATCTCTGTAGACTTTGAGCATCTGGTTATGATCATGCATCTGGTTATTTACGTTTTATGCATTGTAGTATGTATCATGTTTAAGCATTTAATTTCAGCATTGATTGATCTGTTCATGTTCATGGGGCTGTATGCCCTAATGCATGTTGTGTGTTCGTCGTGTCCTCTTCATCGATATCAGGGTCGGGGACGTGACAATCTATTCACATGCCTAAAGAAAAGAGAGACAATATGGAACCTTCAAAGAAGAAGGGAAATTTTGTGGGATACAGTGAGACCTCAAAAACATTAAGAATATATGTACCTAGTGAGAGACATATTGAGGCTAGTTGAGATGTGAATTTCCATGAGGAAGTTGCTTTCAAGAGATCAAAATAGATTGCATATGATACAGAAAATGAGGAGCATGAAACTCCTATATCTAAATACCTTGATAAAGATGCTTCTCCTTCTGATGTTCAGAGGGAAAACCCTAAAGAGTATTCATATTTACTTGTCATTGATGAACCAATTGAACTAGTTGATGACACTCATGCAAAAAGGAGGGTTGCATGGTGTCAAGATGTAATTAAAGATGCTCATAAGCATGAAGCACCAGTGGGCTCTACCGGAGAGTGAAAGAAATATGATAGATATGATGGATATGTTACATTCATGAGTGAAATATATGACTCATATCTTTCATCATATGAAGAAGATCCATAACAACAAGTGTGGAAATATGATATGTTAGAGGAGTATCAATCGATATTAAAGAATGATGTTTGGGAAATTATTCCCGGACCTAAGAATAAGTCATTTGTTACTTCTAGATGGATTTATAAGATAAAGCATGTTGCAGATGGAAGTGTTGAAAAATACAAATCCATATTTATTTCCCGAGGTTTCTCTCTGAAATAGGGTATTGATTATTGGAGTCTTTTTCTCTTGTGGCTAGATATACCACAATTACATATATTATTTTAGTTGCATCAATATTAGGATGGGAGCTTCACCAGATGGATTTGAAGACTTCCTTCTTTAATGGTGAGGTTGAGGAAGTGGTTTATATTGAGAATCCCAATGGATTTGTGATTCATGGGAAGGATTCCCATGTGTGCAAGTTGAAGAAATACCTATATGGGTGTTACGGAGAAAAGTTATTATGGATTGGGGTGGACCACAACCGATAGGATGACACCATAAATCAATACATTTCAGATCATGCTAGATATATAAATGAAACTAACACTAAGGGATGAGAATCGTTCCTTATTCTAGACGTTCGAAGAAGATCCCAGTTGATCTTTCAATCAAACTTGTATTTACAAATTGTTCTCAACAACAACAAGATATACAAGCATGATATATGAAAGTGTTAGAGCCTAATCTAGCATATTCAATTCCAAAATGAAAACAAAGTAATTACATCCATGGATATAAATATTATAATTACACATGTAATGGATGAGAAATAGATATTTCTATTAATATAAATAGAGATACAAATGACAAGCTCTATTGACACCTCGTGAAATTGAGAAACCAAGTCCCTCCACTTGGGCCTCCACCACTTCAATCCTCCATACAAAGGAAAGCTCACAAAGACAAAGGAAAGCTTTGGAAAGAGAACTACTATTTCTTCAAGGACAAAGGAATACATACTCAAGCACACAACAATGGGGCACAAATTTGCTATAATATCTTTGGTATCCAAATATCTCCTCCTCTAATGCTTCATAATAGCTCAATATATAGCCCCTCAATGGGAAATGAAGGGAAAAATCAGAGCGTTTCCTAGCATATGGAAGGCCAAGGATCAAGTCATTCATTAGTTGATGGGGAAAACTCCAAATATTTTTATTTTTTGAGCATAAAACCCTATGTATGCGGGTAATAGTGGTGCAAGTTGCATATATGTGGATTGTAAATGTGTGACCCACGTATATATTAAAAATGTGTTTTTAAGGATTCTACTAGAGCATAAGGGTAATGGTGAGCAAATGGGATAAAATGAGTCTGCATAGGGATAGGGAAAGTCCATAAAAGCATGATTTGTCATGTGTGGAAAATCACACTATAATACATGCCCCCTAATTTGTGAGGTTAGAGGGGTAGACGATGGTTACAATACATTATAATAGTCCCAAGAGTGGAGTAATGAAGACCCAAGTGGGAAAACTGGTCACTCATCAGTATAATACAATCATAGATGTCTACATATAACTGTAGATATGAAGTATACATAGTAGTCTAGATACATAGCAGTACAATGGCCATGAATAGGAATAATAGACATATGTCATGAGTGGTTATCGCCACATACAGTATACCATGCAATAAGGTATTCATACTGAATGAAGATGTGTGGTACATAAAAAGGTACACTGAACCTTGGTCATGAGAGTTGAATTCTCATATATACTAACACAATCAAGGAGATATCATATATGGAATGCCATCAATTTCATAGGTATTCGACACAAATCATTGTTAGTACATGTCCCATCACATGAATAAGGGTGTTGGAGTCAAACATGATGTACCATCGTCTGATTATTGTTCATTGATGTATACCGTTAACAAACACGATACATCCCACTCATAATGATAATGGGAATCAAGGTACAAAGTGTAATAAAAAAAGTGTGAATATATGTGTTGAGGTATAACACTTTAGAGAATCCATCGATCATGGGGTATTGATGTATTCCCAAGTCTGTTGATGGTGAGATAAATTTCCATTGATGACTACAAGTCTCAAGGAACTCAATGGAATCTAGATCCCTATTCCAAAATAAATGATATGAAGTCGATGGAATGGAATCCGCTGGAAGAAGGGAATTAAGGCATCCCCCATAAACCAACATGATGTACACAACAATGATGGAAAATTTGGAAGAACTTAGACAAACAATATGTGCATGAACCAATAACAAATGTATCAAGAATTCCTGACATGCAAAGACAAGATAACTGAGGAATGTACGAATCAGGCTAAAAACTTCCTTCAAAAAAGAGCATAAGATAGATGGAGACTCATAAGCAGCATAGACTCAAAATGCAAACTGGGACAACTCTCTGACACAAGAGGAATCAACGGAGGCTCCATATGGATTGGAAGCATAACCAATCGGTGCAGATAACTCAGAATAACGAGTACGGATCCTAAGGTCATCCTAGTAACCCAACCAATGGATGAATGGACTATGCTATGTTTGAAGGTGACACGAAAACTTCCAATAGAAAGTGATATCATTTCTCGTCATCTTTTTATGTTTTATGATTTTTTTTGGTATTTTTCATATTAATAAGCTTGAAAAAGAATAAAATTGCTTATAGTACAATAAGGAGGAAACAAGTGTCGTGGGAAAGAAAACTAGTTCCAAGTAGTGGAACATACCTATGCTCAGTGCAAGGAAGCATATGCAGGATAAGGACACTCAAGGGGATGTCTCCACTGGGTATTGATTTATCAATCTGCAAAAGATATATGAGAGTATATTCTTGGATAAAATTGAGACAAGCTTGGCTATATGGCTTATGAAACTAAAGTAGGGCTCCAACATAAAGCTCAATACATCAAGCAGATGCATGCAATGCAATTACAACTTGATATAAAACAAGAGTCCCTATAAGGTATAGCTAGCATAATGTTTAAGAAAGAGTATGAGGTTCTTGTTGAAAGGCATTCCAGGACTACAAGGGAGTCCTAGACATAAGGGATGATGGTTAACATGGGTACCAAATGACAAACAGGGATCTAAATAGAGAACTCATGATTAGAAAAGCTCTACCACTTCCGTAATGTCACTTCTAATAGTAGTATCATGGTTCCATGTGTTAAATTTCATGAACCATAGATCTACAAGACAAAATGAGATTTATCATGAAAACAAGGATGTAGTGGAATTGACAAATAAATGTAAACTAAAAAATGAATTCATGATGGAAATTTCACATAAATCGCACAAGTATTGTAAAAATTATCATTACATCGATATTCATTAACATGTCAGTAATACAATAGTCATACAACAAGGATAATTCAAATATTATAGATAAGATTCAAATTCACCAACTCAAGCTGACTAATTAGCTAACTCATTGTGGAAATAATCACAGCTGGAACACACTAATTTAACTCCAGATAACTAATTTAGTTTCCAATCAATTAACTGATGACGTAGGTGGAAAAAAAGTGTCACACTCCCTGAAATCATGTAAACTGGAGATAGGATGACTGGTAGTGAACCAACTGGTGGTTATCAGAGCATAAATGATCATGAATGACTACCTACCATAGACAACTGAAGGTGACTACTGGTGGCACTCAGAGAGGGTTCGTATAATGTAGGGATTGGAACCAATGGCACCAAAACTCCTGTTGGAACAAAGACTCAAAAGTGTAGATGACTCTTGGGAATGTTCCTCCTTACTCTAGTAAAGTGAAAAATACCACCTAAGCTATGAAAAATGAACAAATAGACTATGTGGGTAAAGGGAGGATTAATTTATCTTAACACCCTCCCTTAATCCTAACTTTGGACAACTTAGAAACTGGAAACTAGGACAAAAGTATCCTACACAATCTAAATGAAATAAAATGCTTCTTAATAAACAAGGAAAATGGGGAAAACCTCATGGGAACCCCCCCTCAAAATAAGCAGGAAATCATGATCAATGATTCAAGCCTTTACACTAAGAAGAGATTTGAGGTAAACAAATATCTTTTCAATGAAGGACTTGGTAAACATATATGTATTGTTTTCCTCTATAGGGTAGTAGTGCATTATGATATTCTTTTCATGCACTAGTTCCCGAATGTAATGCATATGTACTTCAATATGTTTTTCCTGCTACTTCTGAACTAGAGCATTGGATATCTTTATGGTGCTCTGGTTATCACAATAGTTGTCTACTAAAGGTAAAGTGTGAATCTCAAACTCTGTCAAGATAGCATGCAACTAAATTACCTCAATAGTTGCATTTGCATCCCCCATGTAATCTGCTTCTGCTAAATATATTGCAAGAGCTACTTGCTTCTTCCTGGACCAACAAATTGGACCAAATCCCAACATAAACACAAAACCTAAAGTAGATTTCCTATCATCTCCATCTCCAACCCAGTCTGAATCAGTGTATCCAATGATATCTAACTATGCATCAACTGTATAATGGATACCATACTCTCTAGTACCCTACACATAGTGCAAGATGCACTTTGTTTCCTTCCATTGCAGCTCATGTGGCTCATGCATGTATCTGGAAGCAACACTCACAACATAGGATATATTTGGCCTCGAATGTGTGAGGTATAACAGGCTCCCAATGAGCTGTATGAAAAGAGTGCTATCAAATAATGATGTAGAACCATCGTCTTCTATCCTAACACCATATAGGCAGGGAAAAGGTGTTGCTTTATAGTGTTCCATGTGCAATATTTTAAGCAAATCTGATGAATATCGAGACTGTGAAATCATGACTCCTGAAGTATTTTGACTTACTTCGATACCAAGTGTTATATTTTCTTAATATCTAATTATATTATCTAGGATCTTTATTTGAAAGAATAACAAGTACAACAAAATGCATAAAATGTAAAATATGCACAAGACACAAATATTTTCATCAGGGAAACCATAAAGGAGAAAACCCCGCAAACTTCTTCAAAATAGAAAGATGATCAAAAGCAGTAATAATAAATGTTCAGAAACTATCTTTTTCTCCTCCTATGACTGTCTCTCTCTCTCAAACTCCTTAGAGAGTGTGCGAGGTGTGTATAAATGAGGGAGAGCGCCTCCAATTACATATTATACGATGTTATAGTGGGGACTATTTCCCCGACTTACAACGAAGGTTGTACCTCAAGGTTTAGACACAATTTAGACATCCTGTAAGGGGGTAACACACATCCCCAATGGGGGTACAACAACATACAATGATAATATACATAAGAATATCTTCTAAATTTACAAATACATCAACACCAATGAACTTTTTCAATAGTCTGAGATCTGTCATAGCAAATGCTTTACTCAAAGATGGCTTGATGCTTCTCAATCCAACAACAGATATACTAGAAATGAGTAAGTCATCCACATATAGTAAAATCAACAACAATGAGCCCTCTTTCTACTGCATGTAGACATTGCAGTCAAATTTGCATCTCTAAATTTTTTGTGACATGAGAAAGGAATCCATCTTGGAATACCATGCCCTAAAGGATTGTTTGAGTCGATAGAGATATTTCCTTAGTTTGTAGACTAAGGATGAATATTCAATGTACCCTCAGGTTGTCTCATGTATATCTACTCTTTCAGGTCACTATGGAGGAAGGAACTCTTCACATCCACATGAGGTACCTCCCACTTATTTGAAGCTGCAACTAGAAATACTAATCTCATGGAGTCCATTCTTGTTACTCAAGCAAATTTTTTATTCTAGTCTAGTCCATGGACTTGTGAGTACCTTTTTTCCATTAACCGAGCCTTGTACTTGGTTGTGGTTCCATCATATGTTATATTGGTCTCATATACCCATTTTCAGTGTACTAACTTTCTACTATGAGTCAAGGTGACAAGCTCCCAAGTTTTGTTGTCCTGTAGCGAATCAAATTCCTCATCCATATCTACTTGTCATATTGGATCATGGGAAGCCTCTTTGAATGATTGAGGATTTGATCCCATCATCATGAAGTAACTATATGGGAGAAGTGTATCTGAATGGGAGAGTGTAACATGTTCATTTTGATACTGGGACCCCATTCTTCTTCTGCCATTTGGATCCCCAACAACATTTCCAACTTCTTTAATGAGCTTCTAGGCCCATTTAGAATTCTGATTTGGAATGGGTGTTGGATCTAGATCTACATCTTCTTGAGTTTCAATCTCAATATCAATATCATGTTGATCTTGTTCCTCATCTTCTGAATTTGAAACATTAGACATTAAATCTTTATCTGCAAATGGAATTGAAGGATATTTTATACCTTCTTTTGATTTGAATGATAGTTGAAATTGCACTAGATCTGAGAATGGCATAAAGTGTGAGAATGCATATTCTTTGGAGGAATGGATTGCAAAAGCCTTTGCTATAATATTACCAATTGATATATCGTATATCTCTACCAAGTCAGGACCAAATACTACTCGCTTTGGTGGGCCTGTATGTGCCATCTAATAAACATACAACAAGTTTGTTGCAAGAGAGAGAACATAGAGCACATTTTGGAACTCTCCATGCTTGATTTTAATGGAACCTCTCCTGATAGATGGGATATCAGAATCATCTCCCATATGGGTGCTAGGTCCTCCAGAGAGATCCAGAGAGGTGAACGATTCTTTAGAAGCAACCATGTGGTTGGATGCTCTTGAATCAATCAAATAGGATTCTGACCGAGTGAAGCTAGCTTTCAAGGAATGGAAGCTCTAGTGTTCTTCTATCTGGTTTCCATATTCAGAATTATTTGTTCCTTGAGTAAAGGAAATGTTGTTCTGTTCAAGGAGATTAGACAGCTGGTTAATGGTTTTCTTCATGCATCGACTCTCTGAATGAAAACCTCTCATATAATAGGAGCATTTAGCTTTCTCAAATTTCTTGTTCTTGTTCTTCTTGGAACCTAAGGCTCCATCAAAAGGGTTTTACTTCTCCTTGGGAATCGAATAATCATTTTTGTTCTC
This sequence comes from Pseudotsuga menziesii, assembly GCA_001517045.1. Taxonomy (NCBI): domain Eukaryota; kingdom Viridiplantae; phylum Streptophyta; class Pinopsida; order Pinales; family Pinaceae; genus Pseudotsuga; species Pseudotsuga menziesii. The sequence goes on along the minus strand of LPNX010092150.1, from coordinate 95,533 downwards.
CTTCCCTCTTTGCTTCTCTTTTTCTTGGGAATTCCCAGAGTCTCCAGCTAAGAGGTCCTGATTATTGGAGGCATTGAGCACTCCCATATAAATCAATTTGTCTTGCTCCTGAATTAATGACTCTGCAAATGCATCTAGAGAAGGAAATTTCCAATTTGGGATGGATAACCTTCCAACGTGGAAATTATATACAAAGAATGAAAATTCTGATCCAACCTTGCTCATAATTTATAGCACAATTTTCTCATCCTTCTTCTCAATCCCACATTGCTTGTATTGCAAGACTAGGTATTTTTATTTCAAGAAGAACGATTGAATTGTCTCGAATTTGTTGGGATGGAGTGAAATTAGTTCATTCTCCAAAACATGGCCTCTTATCTCATCTTGTTTACCAAACAAGGATTTGAACGTTTCCCATACTTCCTTTGGAGTTCTGAGTCCCTCGAGGTGGAATAGCATCTACCTAGAGATGTGGATGCACATGAAGCCAATATCTTCATCTAGCTTATTTACAAACTTGGATTTCTTAAAATATTGTTGGGGTTTTACTTCTCTTCCCATTGAGTTCCTATATAGGTCTTTGTTGCGCAAGGATATTTACATATGTTCCCTCCAATCAATGTATTTGAAGGGTGCAAGGATCTTGGGTGATAGAGCAGTTGAATTCTCCATTTCACTGATATGTTGATCAACAATTCTTCAAGAACTACATAGTTACTTGCAAAAATCACTGCAAAAAAACATCAATTTGCAAACATTTGTCAGTTTAAACCTCTCCACCTTGACATGAGCACTTTTTCTGAGTCCATCACACATGGATAGACTTCTCTAGAGATAATATAGAGGAAGAAATGCAATGATTGCAGGAATTATGTGGAAACTCAACTGATTCTGGTGGAACTCGGAGAGGGTTCCTATAATGTAAGTATTGGCACCAATGGCACCAAAAATCCTGTTGGCTCTAAAAATCAAAAGTGTAAATGACTCTTGGGAATGTCCCCTCTTACTATAGTAAAGTTAAAACAACCTCCTAAGCTAGGATAAATGAACAAATATACTATGTGGGTAAAGGGAGGATCCAATAATCCTAACACTATGGCATTAAGAAGTGGGTTTTTACCTATCATTAAGGTGACATAGTCATAGGATAATGCAAAATGCATGTGGAAAGTGTTCATATCCTATATTCCAGTTTAGTGTTATACCCACCATCCAAAGTCTCGGTGAAAGTGAATCAAAAGGAGACCCTACACAACAATATTAGCCAAAATATCTAGAAATAGTTAATAAGAAATCCAAATTATAGGCAAAGTGGGTAAAAATATTTAACAAATACTAAAAAATCAAGTTTTTACCACACCATTTGGTTTTTTACCCACAATAGTTCATTTGGAGCTTGTTGGATGTCAAGATTTCAAATGAATATTACAAGAGCTACGAGCCACGAAATCCACAGCCGTCAGGACCAGGTAACTCACAATGACATTCTCTATGCATCCAATATATTAATTTTGGTTTTTAATGGTGAATTTTCAAGTTTGTAGATCCCAAAGATGGGATCCTTAGCCCACAAGGGTCACATATCATCAAACTGCGCATAGAGCTGGATATATGTGGACAAATCAAATCCTTCCCGTGTATATACGCACATGCCATAGTAAAAATTCACGTGTAGGGTCGTAGATGCCCAATTTACATGTGAAAACTCACAATTTCTTGGTTCTTCTTGGCATGATGGTTCGAGAATGGAGAGAAAGTGAGCATGAATATGTTGATACAGAATTTCACGGTAACATAAATGTTCAACAATATTTAAGGAGGTGTGGTCTATACAAATTTTGGAACCTTGGGGGTTTGAAGGCCCAACCAAGACTCTTACAGATGTTTGTAGATTACTGGGATTGTTGGCCCTAAGGAAAGATAGGCAGAATTCAGTTAGATTTATGCTCAAGAAGGTGAAGATTTTGGTTGGGAGGAGAAGAAGTTGTGACAAAAACATATGAATCCAAAGGAGAAGCAGCTATAGAAGAAAGAACAAGGTAGAAGAATAAACTATAGAGGAAGCTGCGACGGAGGAAGATAGAACCAGGTAATGAAGAAAGAGCTAAGACAGAAGAAGTAGTTGAAGAGGAAGCTGCGACAAGAGAAGAGTTCATGACATAAGGAAAATATGTGATGATATTGGTCGCGGTGGAAGGAACCATGATAGAGAAGTAGTGCAGCAGCACAATGGTTGAAAAGGATAGCACGAGAGAGCGTGGGTACGAATTTGGATAGAGTTACATGTGATTTAAGGAATAAAATCATCTTTGTATTTTGGGCCAATAGTGCCTACTCTGTAACTAGAATAGGAATGAAAACCTGCTAGCTAATAGAATGAAGTCAGTTGATGTGACATGTAAAGAGTCTATAAAAAGGAATAACCCAATCTATATGCGGGTTACTTCCTCAGTACTTACTTCCTATTATGTTACCTAATTCCTTAGTTTTTTAGTCCGTAGTCAATCAGTTGTGTCTGTAAGAAGAGTTAGTCGATCTCGGTTATCTGTAGATCGACAATAGAGTAGAAGAGAAGAGTTAGTTGATCCATGTTGTGTGTGGATCGACAATAGAGTAGAAGAGAAGAGTTAGTTGATCAGGCTATGTGTGGATCGACAGTAGAGTGAAGTATAAGAATATCGAGTGACAGAAGAATAGAGCGAATGAGAGGAGAGAGGAGTATGTTATATAAGATAAGAATAACTACAACAGAGTCTCTAGCTGAGTGTGCAGACATAAGGTTCCATATATTTCTCATGCCAGATGAAGAGCGCCTTGGTGGTTTTTCCCAGATGGGTTTCCATGTTAAATATTGTGTAAATGTGTAGATGATGAATGTGTTTATGTTGCATGAATGTATATGATGATTGTGCGTAAGTTGTTGGAATATATATTGTAAATAAGCGTTTATATATTTTATTAGGAATGAGTTCTCTTATGCATGAGTCACACTGTTGATAGATAACTTGTGTTCTAAAATCCTATATTATTGTTATAATATCTGTCAACGGATAAGCTAGGTAGTGTATTCACTGCGCATAGTAAGTATAATTCATACACCCACTTGCTTTGGTCGAGCGAGTTGGTAAGGTGCAAAGGGAGAATAAATCCCCACATAACTATGTAAACCTGGTTCTAGAAGCTACCCATAAGATATATCTTGGGTGAGATTTCTTATGCATAGCATGTGCTTATAATTGAGCCTTTCTCTGTCGGGTCGATATCTTCGGCTTTGTTGTGCGTAAAAGGAGTTCTAAACCTATGTTGAAGGGACAAACACCAACAAATGGTTATGTTGATGAGATTGTGTATAATTTTGGTGAGGGATATGTTTTGGCATCTACCAAATTCTGAAATCCAAGATTGGGTGGATTATAAATCATTAGAGTTTACATGAGAAGAAAGTGAAGGATTGTAGTTGAATCCGACGAAGTGCTTGGAGTGGTACATTTATAATGATATTCATGAGATTTTATTATGTGAGTTTCCTATTTTGTTGTATCAGTGGTTGTTAAAGACAGCGACCCAGAGAAAAAATTTCCAAGGAGGAGAACCGACAGAGTGGAATCTTGAGTTGATTTAGCGATTGAACAATATGAACAACCATGTGTCAAGGGCTGTTAATTTTTGGGTAGACAGTATTTTGGAGGGATATATTACTAATTTTGTTGTTGACACAATAACATCATATAGTGAAGTGGAAAGAAATTATTTCCAATGACCACAAGGAAGATACTTGACATCTTTAAAAACTTGGATAAAGATACTTGTATGCGAAAAAGAATCCTAAGAATAGAGTCCGACAAATAAAGAACTACATATAAAGACCTAGGTTATGTCACAGAATAAGTGCGCGAACAATGGAGAAAAGTAAGCTTAGATGTTCATGGACGATAACGGAATGGCACTAGAAGGTGGACGTCTAAGAAGTGGAAGGATATTTCGGTCGGGAAAAAGAAGAACTATAACAAGAGGAAGTTGCAATACAACTAGACAAGAGGACTATGAGTTGAATTCGCACTTTGACGAAGTTTCTTGTGACAAAGAATATGCATATAAGTCGATATCCGAAAGAGAATAAGAAGCAGAATATCCAGATGCATATTATGAATACGATACACCTATGACCCCACATACATCTCAGAGATAAGATCCAAAAACTCACCTTCTAGTATATTTGTAAATACAACTAACAATAATAGTGGAAATAGTGGAAAAGGGAGTCCTTCTAGCCAAAAAAAAATTTCAGGAGTACCAAGAGTCAATATAATGGCTGAAAATGATATTAAGTTGTTGATATTTAACGGAAATGGGTTAGAATACCCAGAGAAACATTGGTTTCTATGCAAAGCCATATGGTTCATGTGCCAAGTTCTAGATGATGTGATAAAGAAAGTGTACATGATCACAACCCTGAGAGGTTGTGCGCTAGACTAGTGCATGAAGTTCTCTATAGTTTCGATGAGAGTCGCAAAGAAAACGCTAGACCAAATTTGAGCGGGATTAATAGATGAATTCAGAAAGAAATATCTGAATCTCAGTGCATCACCAAGATTAAGAATATTAACCAATTACCTATAGATCCTATGTGGGGCTTTGACAAGAGCTTTAAGACATTGATGGATAAAGTAAGCTTTCAAATGTAATATGTGCAACACAAGGAATGGTTCATTGCAACGTTGCTGCCACATTTTAGAATTTCACTAATGCAATAGAAGATTGTATCGCAGACTGAATCTCTTGAGATAAAAATAAAGTCAGAATCCTCACCAATTGGAGACACTAATGTAGGAATGATGTAGATTCAGTCACAACTAGATAACCTTACACTACAACTCATGGACATTAAAAAGGGGAAAGAGATCCAAGAAGAACTTTGGTGTACAAGATGTAGAATTGAGGGACACCATCAGGATAATTACCGGGCGTTCATGAACTATGCCACAGTGGGGGCGATGAACCTGATAAACACACAAGGGATTCCTTGGTGTATAATATATTAGACCTGAGGCCATCGATCAGAAGAATGATTGTACTTATAGAATATTTTAAGTAAACCAACTAATCTGTAATATAAATTTTGTAAATATGTAGGCTATGATGAGAAGGATTGCAAAGATTTTCAGTGGTTGTAGGAGAAAACAATGTATACCAATTTGATGAAGAATGAAGAGCATATGCAAGCTGAGCGAGTGCAAGATCAATACCCACCCACTCAATATCCACCGGCTCAATATCAACAACCTCAGTATCCTTAGGCTCAATATCAACAAAAACAGTATCTTCTGCAACAACACTACCCTTAACCAAGGGGGGGTGGAAAAATTCGAGGGTGAGTACAATGACAAGGAGGGGGAGGATTTGGTCGCTGAAGAAGCCAAATCATATGTTATAATTTTGGACAACCAAGAAATTTTTATTGGGATTGTGCAAGTCCTGCGAAGGAATGTTTGTATTGTAAAGATTTCAACCATAATGTTGAGGAATGTCCTCAACTGATTGCTGAGTGGCATGCAAAGAATATGGGAAATATAATTTCGTTGTAGAATCCAATCCGAATCCCAACCAAAATATTTAGATGATTTATGCTGAGAGAAGTGAAACAAACATTGTTGTCATAACAAGAGGAGGTGTTGCGATTGGAGCAGACCAAATTGCATAGCATGACAAACCACAGGTGCAACTGGTAGCAAAAAAGAAAGTGTTGTTCAACATCCAAAGGGAAAAGGAAGTATTCTTGGGGGCTCAACTAGAATTCATCGATAAGAATCAAGTGTTGACATCTGCTCCTACACTTCCAAGAAGTCCAATAAGAGAGATACATGAAATATTCTATCAGTTGTTCCGAAAGAAACCAACGGGAAATTTTAGTAAACATAAAGAATTTTTCAAAAGTTTATTATCACTAATCTATAATAAAGATGTTGTTGTGGAATTGACATCTCTGATAGAAGAAAATCAATAAGAAGTGCGACTAGATAGAAGAGTAAACCATGTGGGAAAAATATTAAAGATCGGTTGCGAGTTATGAATGATTGCGCATATAGGAGATTAAGATATGAACTATATCATTTTGTACCCAGGCTCTTATGTCCACATTTTGATGAGAAGAACATGGGAAAGCACCAAGAAAGCACCACTAGATTGTTCTCCCATCCATCTCATATTAGCAAATCAGTCGAGTGTCCTACCTATCGGTTGACCTACTCAAAGGCCTGTCAATGTAGAAGGACTGAGAACATATGCGAATTTTGAAGTGATCGACATTATCGATGATACAAACCCATATCCTACACTTTTGGGCATCGACTAGGCGATTGACAATCAGACCATCATTAATTTTAAGAAAACAATATTATCATTTGAAGATTCAGATCTAAAGGTGGTCGCACCAATTGATCCGCTAGAAGGACATATATATGTAGAACCAATACATAGTGGAGGACAAGGCAACTATCTCAACCATATCTATAATATCACATCATCAAGAGATGAATATATAAATCCAACAGCCAATGGAAAGCTGAGTTGGAGGAGTGTTAAATCCTGTACATCAGATTTGGGTGAAGCATTAGAAAATTGGCAGAATTGAATGCATGAAGTATCCATGAGATGATGCGCAAGAATTACACGATATGTGCGACGGGTAGGAGCCATGGAAAGAAAGATACCTACATATGAAGGATTACCTAAACTTTCATCTTTTCTAACAGAGTTTGAAGAGAAAGTTACAAAATCTCAACGTTTGTCCTCTCTAGACTTTGTGTTGAAGGCTACACCCACTAGATGGTGGGGTGCTCACAAAGAATCTATCTCTAAATGGGAACAATGTATAATTTTGATGGAGATAATATTTGGAGAAGAGATCAATTATATTGGATGAAAGTATACAATATTGAAAAATCCTGTCAAACATATTGAGTATTGCCATGCGACATGGGAGGCATGCCCACGAAGGGAATGGGTACATCAGTTTTCACCTACATTGGAAATTATAACAAGGAATTGGTATACATTAGTTGAGTTGTGACGAGGAACTCTTGAATGGGAGGATTTAGCTACTAGCTTCACACATACATTTGAGTTTGCATATGACCATCCTTCGATTGATGTTGCATTGATCAAAACCAAGATATTTGAAGATATCCATGTTGTAATGGCAAACTTAAATCAGTGCAGCGTGAAAATCCTCCACTAGATGGAATGATATAATGTAATGAGAGAACCTGATGACAATGACTCGCTCGACATAAAAATACCTGAGTCGGAAGGTATGCGCAGTGGAATGAATTGGTATTTCTAGCGATCAATTCCCGAGTCCACTAAAAGATAAGAAAATTAATATTGGCTCCCCAGAGAATCCAAAACTTTTCAATATTAGAGATTATTGGGATGACGAGACTATAGGGAAGATCATAAACTTATTGCATGAGTTATGGGATACGTTCCCTACGAAATTATCAAAGATTAAGGGGATCATTAGAGACCTTGGAAAAATGAAGATACCTTTGAAGCCTGACACAAAACTGGTAAACAAACGACCATACAGATTGAATCTACAGTATAAAGAAAAATCCAGGGCAGAACTGGACTGAATGTTGGACATAGGTATCATAGAACCGGTAGAAGAATCGGAGTGGATGAGTCCAATAGTGGTGCAAGAATAAATGGTTACGGTTGAATTCTGAATTTGTGTCAACCTAAGAAAGTTGAATGATGCTTGTTTGTACGACCCATTTCTGACTCCATTTATAGATGAGGTACTGGGTCAATAGATTTATTTGTTCACTGATGGTTTCTCTGGTTACAATCAAATTAGAATCACAAAGGAATATCGATACAATACCACCTTTGCGATGGAGTGGGGGTGTTTCTAATACATGGTATTTCCCTTTGGACTCAAGAATGCTCTTGCTATTTTTTCCAGAATAGTAGTTGTTTCCTTTAAAGACTTTATTCACAAATTTATTGTAGTCTACTTTGACGATTGGACGGTATTTGGGCTCAGTAAGGATCATATTGAGAGCCTTAAGATGATGCTAGAACATTGTCTCCAGTATCAAATTTTTCTGAACTTAAATAAATGTATATTTTGTGCCTCATTCGGAACTCTGTTGGGCCATGTGGTGTGTTGCGATGGAATATTGGTCCATATGCTAAAATTGTGATCATCCTTGACCTACCACCATCGACCATAGTTAATCAATTGTGTGCAACATTGGGACATACATGATACTACAAAAAACAATTCAAGGGATATGCGGACGTGACTGCTCCAAAGGAAAAGTTATTGAATAAATATGTTTAAGTTCCAGTGAACAAAAACTTGCCAAAAAATTCTGGACACTTTAAAGAACAACATGATTACAGCACCCGTACTTGTATTTCTAGACTGTAAGAAATTAATTCCATGTACATGTTGATGTGTTGTATGTAGCACTCGACGTGATACTAAAACAGCTTGGCAAAGGGTCGATCGAACATCCTATATCCTTCACCAACAGGAAATTATATAAAGAAAAGAATAATTATACCGTGATGGAAAGAGAAGGGTTAGTTATGGTATACATTATGCAGAAAATCAGAAACTAATTACTGGGTGGAAGTTTTAAAATGTACACAGACCATTCAACATTGAAGTACCTGGTCAATAAGCCAGTGTTGGGGGGGAATATTTATTGGTGGCTTCTCCTTTTTCAAGAATTTGATTTTGAAGTCATTGTTATACTGAGTTGACTGAATTTAGGACTAGACCATCAGTCGAGGATCAAAAGTGGAGAAGAACCTAGTAACCTCAATGACAGTATCCTTGATGCGCAACTGTTTACAATAACAATGTTTGATGAACAATATAGAGACATCATACAAATTTTGTGTATGGGTTATGCACTAGCTGAATTTACTACTCCGCAAAAGAAACAATTAGTTATGTGAGATGCAAACTTGCAGTTGATTGTTGGACAGTTATAAAAAATAATCCCCGATGAGATTCTTCATTGTTGCATCTTGGAACACGAGAGACTAATGATACTGAATGAAGCACATGCTAGTGTCACAAGAGGGCATTACGCTAGAAGAGATACGGTGAAAAAGATATTGCAAGAGGGATTGTGATGGCGTACCATGCATGCAGATGCATGATAATACCATCGCATTTGTGATGTCTACGAGATAACAAGAAATTTGTCACGACGAGATGAAATGCCATTAGTACCTTAAGTAAATCTACAGCCATTTGATAAATGGGATGTTGATTTTTCGGGTCCAATTATTCCAACAGAGAAGAACACAGGAGCAAGGTATATAAATACTATGACCAACTACCTAACCAGATGGGATGAATTAGAGCTAGTAAAAGATTTTACTGTTGCGAAGTTTCTATTTGAAAATGTCATGATGAGATTCGGTTGCCCAAAAATTTTGATAAGCGACCAAGGTACACAGTTTGTTAACCAGTTGATTGAGGAATTAGCAAAGTAATTCCAGATCCAACATAGAAATACAATGCCATATCACACTCAAGAAAATGGTGTTGTCAAAGCATTCAACAAAATTCTGGAAAATGTGTTGACAAAAATTTGCAATGTCCAAAGAGATGACCGGGATCAGAAATTTTCCATATTACCGTGGGCATATCGCACAACTTGTAAGAGGTTGAAATGACAAACTCCATTTCGGTTGGTATATGGACAAGAAGTTGTCATGCTAATGGAATATATTGTTCCTAGCTTAAGGGTTGTCTTGATCATGGAGATGACAAATGTTGCTGCCATAGAATAAAGATCGTCGCATCTGGTAGAGTTGAAAGAAGAACATTTTGTTGTAGGATATCATCAAAAGGTTGAGAAATAACTACAAAAAGTATGAAATGATTGCCACATCAAGAACAAACAATTTCAGGTCAGATGGCTTGTTCTTATGTATGATAACAAATTCCTCAAGCATCTAAGTAAGTTAAGAACACACTAGTTAGGATCGTATGTTGTAATTCAGATCACTACTCGAGGTGCAATGCAATTGCAAAAGTTGGATGGAACACTTTTCAAAGGAATGGTAAATGGAATTCAACTAAAGAATTATCAGGATAGTCACGACTCATTCGAATGAAAAAAATAAAAATAAAAAAGAGAAAAGGAAAAGAGAGAGAAAAGAAAGAAAGAAAAGAGAAAGGAAAAATGTCGCGGATTGTTTGTCTGTCGCAAGAATAAAAATGATGGTAAAGACACTTAGTCTATCGAAATCGATGAAAACTCGTCAAATATGCATGCACGTCACAGCAAGAGTGACGTTGTTGCAAATAACAATAGTCACAGAAATGACAGATAGCCCGCATTAATTTAAAATCCTGAGAGATTTTGGCAGCATGATTTTTGGTCACGTTCATCTTTATTGCAATAACTACCACTTGATATGACATGAAAATGGAAGTATGCATAGAAGTTTCCTAATGATCATTCAAACAGTCATCACATGTGATGAAAAGGACATATACATTTCCATTGATTTCCTAAGCGTGTAAAGGACAGATGAATTGAATGATTAGATGTTATCTCCAATTGCGCCCAAGCTTCAGTTCACTCTACTGATGTATGTGAGATAAAAATTGTTGTCTGCAACTAAAAGAGATGAAGTAATTTTTCACAGAGCATGGTTATTCGATTTCCAACACAAGCACAATCATAGAATATGAGGTCGTGACTGCAATCATCATGGAAGACACTGCTGGATACATTCCACTGTAGAATGTTCCTGCCAAAGAAGTTGCACAATGACCATTTTTCCTGCCACTTATGAAACAATCAGACCGATTGGGTATGTATGTTACAACAAGGGGAAAATTTTTTGCAAGCCGCAAGAAAAAAGCACCACCACCGGAGGATGAGGAGGAGGAAGAATCAAGATATGAGACTGTGCAACCATATGTCCCACTAAGATGGTCTAATGCACCAAATATTAAAGTTATGAAGAATGCACACTACCCAATGCAAACACCAACTATGCCGGAAGGAGTTCTAGTGTCAGAGAAATTTCTACCAAACCTTCAGAAGTTGACCTTCACGGATCATGACACACAAAAATAAGGATATTTGGACCTGAAGAATTGCATGCTACTTATACAAGATACATTGGATGCCTCGAAGCAATTCACTCCAATGAAATGGGAAAGAGGATTGAACCAGGAAGGTCTACTATCATTACTCTTTATGCCGCATTTTAACCGAAGTGTAGAAGTAAATTCATGTTTTACGCAGTTATTGGTATCATTTCATGGTGGTTGCCTATGGATTGACAAGAAAATTTATGTGGAAGTCGAACTCATTGCAACAACTATAGGATTACCACTTGCAAGCATCGACCCAACGTCATATTTCAGAAAATACCAAGACAATATGATTGCAGCCAAGATGAAGGAAATGTATGATTTTTCTAGGGATACTAGAGGGTTCTTGGGAAAGTCCATTAATGACCATACCCTTTGGTTCACTGTGAAGATATTGGCTGCCAAATTACTGAAGAAAATGTAGTCAGATCAATGTACTATGGGGGAAATCACAGTGAATAAACTCTATGTAGAGGGAGTTCATATTAATTGGTCACATTATATTCTGAATGAGTTATTAGCAGATGCAGAAGAGTCGTGGGAAAAAGGTATTGCATTCCACTATTTTTTACTACTCATTTTGATTTAATTTTTCAGATGGACGGAACCAACAAACTACCAAGCAGTAGACATACAAGTGCATTGTCGAGGAGCTCGTTACCAAAATATTTGGTATGACAAAGATAAAAAGGACCGACAAAGAGACAATAATGTGCATTTTTTAATACCCGGAGAGGCCCTGCGCTATTAGGTGAAGAAACAAGCAAGAATTACGGACAAAACCATTTAACGTTTTCATAACATCATTAAATTTGTCATTAGGCCACATCACATCTTGTTGCAACCACAACAATATACACAACACCAATGGTCGATGACCCAATTTTTGTTGGATGAAGGAGAATTTGAGGCCATTACCTAAGATTGGTGAGAAGAATGGTGGGTCCTATCGTAGATGACATACTAGCTGTCAAAGAAGCGCTACGACAGGAAGACCCAAAAATGCAGAAATACAGAGAATATGGAGGAGACCCACTGCCAGAAACACGAGATCCCAACCCTCCCCAAAATAGTTCAAGTACAACCCTAAAAAACTCAAGGGTAGGATAAAATAGGAAACATGCTGAGGAAGAGAAAGCTGAGACAAGGTGAAAGAAAAGAAAGGCTAACAAAATAGAAAATAGTTTCAGCTTTGATGGTGAATATTTTACCCTTTTGACTGAAACAATGGAAAAATAGATCTTGAAGAAAATAAATAAGTGACAAATAGATCTCACAGGAAGTATCACAAACCAACTAATGATGCTCTGTAAATATGTAAAATAAATGTGAGTCATAGTTGATTATACACCACAAGTGACAGAGTCGCAAGACTTACCCGACACGTCAAAAGAGTGACCAAGTGAAGTACCAATTCCAATTCCTCCAATAAGGACTCAAGTGGTGGGTGAAGCACTTAACCTAGGAACGACATAATTGAATACTATAGCCAAGAACTTGGGGCATGTAACCATTGATTTCTCGTAGATGTCGCTATATGAAGTGTATGCAATGTACAATGTCACAGTCATGGAAATGAAGGTAAGAGAAGGTGCATTGATTAAGCAGACGAAAGTAGAAAATAAGAATGTTAGCAAGATGAAGAAAATAGTCCAAGAGACCGAGCAGAAATCTAAAACTTGGGAAGAGAACAAGAATAGGCTTGACAATGTTGTATCCCTTTCTTGCAGTCATTTTTTCGATGAAAGAATAACTGAGGAGATGTTTTGAAAATCCAAGGTCATTCGACTTGGTGAGATCAAGAAGGACCTTCGCAAAAAAGTCGCAAAGTTAGAAGCGTAGGTGAATCCTAGTACACCCCCGGAGGTGTTTGAAGAAAGAAGAAAATTAGTGACAGAGGCCGCAAAGAAGATCATAGAAGAAACAAAGGCACTATGTGTAAAGGTTGTTGACCAATTTTATCATACTTGGGAAGCATTAATAAACGATGCAGGATTAGAGAAAGTCGCAGAGGAGTTGTGCACTGTTGAGGAAGAAGAAAATAAAATGCAGAGTAAGATGAAGAAGATACCCTTAGTAGAGAAAATGGATAAGGATTCAAAAATGAAGAAACTCCAACAGGAAGTTGCAGTGCTGCACACTCAACAAAAACAAAGAATTGAAAAAGTTGCATAAAGTTTCAAGCTGAAGCAGAAAAAGGTACAGGCATCATTCATCATGTACACCACAAAGTGCGATAATCAACAGAGTTCGTAGGACTTACAACTTCAAAACACATCAGTTCAAACCTTGTTGAACAATTGTAGAAGGAAGAGGAGGATGTGCAACGCAAGACAGAGGAGACAGTGAAAATATTTCAATATTTTCAAAGTAAATTCATCACAAATGCAGAAGTTGTAGAATAACATAGTGTGGCTCGGGACAACACATAGGTGAGTGTCAGGGGCCTGTTGGCCCTAGGAAAATATAGGTAGAATTTAGTTAGAATTCTTCCCAAGAAGGTGAAGAGTTTGGTCGTAGGGAGAAGAAGCTACAATAGAAGCGGATGAAGCCAGAGGAGAAGTCGCGATAGAAGAAGCTATCGAAGAATGATCAAGGTAGAAGAAGCAGCTATAAAGGAAGTTGTGACAGAGGAAGAAAAAAGCATATAAGGAAGAAAGAGCTAATACATAAGTAGTAATTGTAGAGGAAGATGCGACAGGAGAAGAGTCTGTGACGGGAGAGAAGCTATGATAGAAGAGAAGCCGTGATAGAAGAGAAGCCATGATAGAAGGAAAATATGTGACGAGATCAACCACGACGCAAGGAACCATGATAGAGAAGGCATGTAGTGGTGAAATGGCTGAAAAGGACAACATGAGACATCATGGGTATGGAGTTGGCTAGAGTCACATGTGCTTTAAGAAATAAAAGCATCTTTGTATTTTGGGCCGATAGTGCTTATTGACAAGTGTAATTAGAATATGAATGAAATCATGTTGGCTAACAAAATGAAGTCGGCTAATGCAACATGTAAAGAGTAAAAAATGAAGAACCCAAGCTGTAAGTGGGTTACTTCCTCGGTACTTACTTCCTAGTATGTTACCTACTTCCTCAATTGTTTTAGTCCCTAGTCAGTTAGTTATGTCTGTAAGAAGAGTTAGTTGATCTAGGATGTGTGAGGATCAATAGTAGAGTATAAGAGAAGAGTTAGTCAATACAGGTTGTGTGCAGATTGACAATACAGTAGAAGAGAAGAGTTAGTTGATCTAGGTTTTATGTGGATTAATAGTAAAGTGAAGTAGAAGAAGATCGAGTGATAGATAAACATAGATCATGAGAGGAGAGAGGAGACTGTATATATAAGAGAAGAAGTTCTAGAACAGAGTCTACAGCTGAGTGGGAAGACAAAAGGTGCCATATATTTTTTATTCTAGATGAAGAGCACCTTTGTGGTTTTTCTTGGATGGGTTTCACGTTAAATATTATGTCAGTGTGTAGATGATGAATGTGTTTATGCCACATGAATGTATACAGTGAATGTGCTTAAGGTGTTGGAATGTATATTGTAAAGAAATGTTTATGTATTTGCTTAGGAATGAGTTCTCTTATGCATGAGTCGCATTGTTGATAGATAACTTGTGTGTTAAAATCCTATATTACTATTATAATCTATGTCGATGGATAAGCTAGGTAGTGTCTTCACTATGCATAGTAAGTATAAGTCATACACCCATCGTCTTTGGTCGAGCAAGTTAGTAAGGCACTAAGGGAGAAGATATCCTCATCCAAATACGGAAACCTGGTTTTGGTAGTTACCCATAAGAGATATCTTGAGTGAGACTACATTTGCATCACAAGTGTTATCGACTGATCCTTTCTCTGTCGGGTTGATATATTGGGCTTTTTTGTGTAGAAAAGGAGGTCTGAACTTGGGCCGAAGGGACGAATGCCAAAAGGGATCCAGAAACATAGGCCTTCATGATAGATGGGATGCCATCGGGACTAGAGGTAAATGATATCTACTTTATTATAGGGCTATCCCACTGAGGCGAGGTAGTGAACCTACATGCTCATGGAGTAGGTGGAGGACTTAGTATTGATGAGTACATAGTCGTATACTTCATTCCAATAAATTCCTGTAAATGTGGGATGTAAATGCAGCCAATAAAGCCTATAAAAATGTAAATGGGTTGGATTTTTGGGGTTTCAATTCTCTTCTGTTTAGTGAGTCAATTTAGTAAGAAATCCAGAGAGTGCCCATGGTCGAAATCAAAGTGAAAAAGGTGTAGGAAAAGTTGGAAAATTGACTAAGTGTTGGCCTGTGAAGGTTGGAGAAATATTGACTATTGATCGTTGTGTTGGATTCAATTGGAGTCGTCAATCAGAGTGAATATGCGCAGACTTACGATCTTAATGTCGGGAAGACCATGTGCTGACATCATAATGCAGAATTCAAGAAGTGAAATGGTTAAAATTTGTTATGGCATGCTGACTTCTGACTCCCGATGTCAGGAAGGTAAGGTGCCAACATTGGAATGTGGAAATCGGGAGTGAAATTGTTAAATGTTATTGCGACATGCCAACTTCCAACTCGCGGCGTCAGAGAGGTGGTGTGCCGACGTCGGAATGCAGAAGTGCACAGATATATTTTCCAAGGTTGTTATGTTGTGCCAACTTTCAACTCTCGATGTTGGGGAAGTGAAATACCAACTTTGAATTGCGGAAGTCAGGAGTCGGGTTCAGACTGTTGAGAAATGTGTTATGGTGCTGAATTCCAATTACCAGCTATATAAAACCCAGAATACGGAAGTCGAAAAGGAACTTGTTGGAAGTTGGTTTGCAGTGCTGACTTCTGACTCCCAACTGTACTAAATAAAGAATGTGGATGCGAGAAATGAACTTGTTGTAAGTTGGTTTGTAGTTCTGACTTCTTCTTTCGACTATACGAAATGCAAAATGCGAGAGTGAGGATACAAAATTCAGAAAGGAATTTTTTAGAAGTTGGTTTGCAATGCCAACTTGCAATTCTCGACTATATGGAATGTGGAATGTGAAATTCGAAAAGGAATTTGTTATAATTCGGTTTGCAGTGCTGAATTCCGATTCTCAATTATATGGAATGCATTATGTGGAAGTTGGAATAGATTTTGTTGAAGTCATTTTTGTAGTGTCGAATTCGGACTTTCGACTATACGGATGTCAAAATGATCGTAGTCAAAAGAAAAAAGTCGAGACCATCCCAGAAAGGCTAGGAAGCTTGATTAAACCATTGATATTACTTATGGACCATCAGATCCAATCTCTAATCTTAATTAAGTTCAGAATTGCATCAAGGCTGTCATATTTGGTCATTATTCCAAATTAAGCAGTCATGATCGCTTATAAAGTTGATTAAGTGAGATTAATACATTAATCCACCCTTTGCATGTAATTAAGGATTTATGGAGTTGGAAAGGGATTGATTGGGCTATAATTGGGAGCCCAATATTGTGCAAGGTCGCTTCAGTGATCAATTTGGTCAAAGAAAATCATATTAGATGATACCAGAGGAAAGAAAAATTTAGTTTGGTCGTTCAAAGAAGTCTCTCGTCACCTCAAAAGATACCTCAGGGGTCGAGGACACTACATTCGTAATGAGGTCTCTATTCTAATCCTATTAAATTTTAAGTTTCAAAAAGTCTCAAGGGGTTCAAACTAAATGTTTCAAGGCAAGCTCGTCATGAGGTCTCTAGTCTAATCCCATTAAGTTTTTAGCTTCATTAAGTGCTGTGAGGTTTTCCNATATATATATATATTCTTCAATATGAAGGAAGCCCATTTCATACCACTCATGCCATATCCAGGAAAAGTGCATGCAAAGTTGGACCTCCCCATTTGATCATTTCATGTATGAAATCATGGATATTTATGTATTTCCATTGACAAAAAACTTAATGGTTGTCTCTCTCTGTTGAAATAATTTGTGTTACATTTCTTGAGAAAATCATGTAGGAATCCTTCCCTTAGTCCCCAATAATTCATAGAGTTTATGTTCATATATTATCAACTTTTTTTCATTTAACTCAATGACCTTTTTAATTTCCATTCTTTTGGATTATGGGTTAAAGTTTCAATTTATTATTATTATTATTAAAAATAATTAAAACATTTTACAAAACACAAGTCTATTATTAATATTTCATTCAACTAACTTGTTAACAAAATTACTAGAACATAGAAACATTAACTTATGGAATTTCCAAATTGTTAAATAAAATATCAAATCATACAAGTGGATAAAACAAGAAATATTTTTTAAATATAATAATTTTGCAGATTAATTTTAGTGCATAGAATGTCCATATATCTTTGTCCAAAAATAGACATGCATAAGGCCTCAAAGAAACTATTCAAAAGACATAATAAAAACATTATAGCTGATACAAAAGTGATTGATACTATCAAAAGGACTTATGATCATTAACTTATGATCATTACTTAGTACTTTTTTATTAAGTCAAAATGGAAGAATAAACATAAACTAAAAGAAGGGGATCACTTCTTTCTCAAAGACAATGTCATCAACAAATTTAGTAAAATGCATAACATCGTCCATTAATCCCATTGCCTCCTTGGATAAACAATTTCAGCAACACGATTCAATTGCTTGAAGATATGAGACAAGGATAACATGGAGAAAAACTCTTTCAGCTCCATAATCCTACTCATTCATTGAGAAAATTGAAGAGCATAAAGCCTAAAAGAAGCTTTAGCCCAATCAATAATTGTCTTTGAATGGACAATTATATGAAGACATTGAACTATCATTTTCATAATATAGCATAAAATGCCCCATAATGCTAGCATCTATGCTCGTTAGTTCCTTCATAAGGACCAGCCTGATAAGATGATTTTTTCTAATTTTAAATAACAATCCAACCCCACATAAACTATTTTTTAAGCACCATTCAAAAACCGCACCCTATAGTTGTTTAAGAACCATGTGATTTAACTTTTTTATGATTTTTTAGAACTCAAAAAAATAACTAACAACTTTGAAGCATACCTAAAAGATGAAAGCCTTTTTTCTTTTAAATATACATCTCTTCCTCGATTTTGATACCTCCCAAATAACATAAAGGAGAAGTTCTTTCGTGAAAACTAAAGTCTTCCAATTTTATATGAAGTTTAAAACTAAAAGTCTTCCAGTTTTCTACAAAAGGTAATTTTACATTCATCTAATAACAAACTTGAAACGTAAATAAAAGTTTCTATAAAATACAATAGTTTTTTTACAAATTACTTATTATCACTCACTTTTTGTTTAAAAGCTTGTTAACGAAATTACCATCATAAAGTTAACGAAGTGAAAAAATTAATATTAGAACCCCTCGTGAAGCCTTGGCAAAATAATATTCAAAATATCTAGACGTGGAGCCACTTAAAATAATTGACAACGTCACTAACAAAGATAAAAAAAGTAAAGGCCATGGTTCTCTCGATTCGCCTTGACGTTCCATGGAAATTTTTTAACACTATGATGCACCATAGTCAATAAAAAAGTCAAGGAGATTTAGATTTATGAAAACCTACGCGGCACATAGACTTTTTAAATTAAAAAGTAAGGGAAGCCTAAATCGATTTAGGACCCTCAAAAACCTTAAGCTGCCCACTTAAAATCCTTGAAATTTTCAACAAATCTTTCAAGACTGGTAAGTTGTGAAATCATAATTCTAATCTTTAACCTTGGAAAATTTGAGGATATTTAAATTTATGAAAGTTCGAGACGTTTCGATGTTCATTGGGGTGAGCTATTTTTGGAGTTTTGTTAGAAGGAGTTAATGAATAATCTTATTTTAATCAATTTTGAACTTGTAACTTCTCAAAAAAATAGCATACAGGTTCTTAACCCACTAAGATGTTGATACTCAAATACTTTAAGTTGAGAAAATTATATAAATTTAGTAAAAAGATTTCAAATAAAAAAATATAATACTTTTTCAAATTAAGAATAAGGAGACTTTAAGAGTGTAAAATACTTTAAGCTAATTAAATTATGTAAAAAAAAATGTTAACTAAATTTTAGGTTACTTCTGTC
The DNA here is from genome assembly GCA_001517045.1 of Pseudotsuga menziesii. Classification (NCBI taxonomy): domain Eukaryota; kingdom Viridiplantae; phylum Streptophyta; class Pinopsida; order Pinales; family Pinaceae; genus Pseudotsuga; species Pseudotsuga menziesii. The sequence continues at coordinate 76,334 of LPNX010092150.1, read as the reverse complement.
CTGTAAGTAATATGTGATGAGATCAACCACGATGCAAGGAACCACGATAGAGAAGGCATGTAGCAGTGAAATGCTTGAAAAGGACAACATGAGACATCATGGGTACGAAGTCGGCTAGAGTCACATGTGCTTTAAGAAATAAAAGCATCTTTGTATTTTGGGCCGATAGTGCTTATTGACAAGTGTAACTAGAATATGAATGGCATCATGTTGGCTAACAAAATGAAGTCAGCTAATGCAACATGTAAAGAATAAAAAATGAAGAACCCAAGCTGTAAGCAGGTTACTTCCTCAGTACTTACTTCCTAGTATGTTACCTACTTCCTTAGTTGTTTTAGTCCCTAGTCAGTTAGTTATGTCTATAAGAAGAGTTAGTCAATCCAGGATGTGTGAGGATCAATAGTAGAGTATAAGAGAAGAGTTAGTCGATACAGGTTGTGTGCAGATTGGCAATACAGTAGAAGAGAAGAGTTAGTTGATCTAGGTTGTATGTGGATCAATAGTAAAGTGAAGTAGAAGAAGATCGAGTGGCAGATAAACATAGATCATGAGAGGAGAGAGGAGACTGTATAGATAAGAGAAGAAGATCTAGAACAAAGTCTGCAGCTGAGTGGGAAGACAAAAGGTACCATATATTTTTTATTCCAGATGGAGAGCGCCTTTGTGGTTTTTCTTGGATGGGTTTCACGTTAAATATTATGTCAGTGTGTAGATGATGAATGTGCTTATGCCACATGAATGTATACGATGAATGTGCTTAAGGTGTTGGAATGTATATTGTAAAGAAGTGTTTATGTATTTGCTTAGGAATGAGTTCTCTCATGCATGAGTCGCATTGTTGATAGATAACTTGTGTGTTAAAATCCTATATTACTATTATAATCTATGTCGATGGATAAGCTAGGTAGTGTCTTCACTATGCATAGTAAGTATAAGTCATACACCCATCGTCTTTGGTCAAGGAAGTTGGTAAGGCACTAAGGGAGAAGAAATCCTCACCCAAATGTGGAAACCTAGTTTTGGTAGTTACCCGTAAGAGATATCTCGAGTGAGACTACATTTTCATCACAGGTGTTATGGACTGATCCTTTCTCTGTCGGGTCGATATATTGGGCTTTTTTTGTGTAGAAAAGGAGGTCTGAACTTGGGCCAAAGGGACAAATGCCAAAAGGGATCCAGAAACAGAGGCCTTCATGATAGATGGGATGCCATTGGGACTAGAGGTAGATGATATCTACTTTATTACAAGGCTATCCCACTGAGGCAAGGTAGTGAACCTACAGGCTCATGGAGTAGGTGGAGGACTTAGTATTGATGAGTACATAGTTGTATACTTCATTCCAATAAAGTCCTGTAAATGTGGGATGTAAATGCAGCCAATAAAGCCTATAAAAATGTAAAGGGGTTGGATTTTTGGGGTTTCAATTATCTTCTATTTAGTGAGTTATTTTAGTAAGAAATCCAAAGAGATCCCATGGTCGAAATCAAAGTGAAAAAGGTGTAGGAAAAGTTGGAAAATTGACTAAGTGTTGGCCTGTGAAGGTTGGAGAAATATTGACTGTTGATCGTTGTGTTGGATTCAATTGGAGTCGTCGATCAAAGTGAATATGCGCAAACTTACGATCTTGACGTCAGGAAGACCATGTGCTGACATCATAATGCAGAATTCAAGAGGTGAAATGGTTAAAATTTGTTATGGCATGTTGACTTCTGACTCCCGATGTTGGGAAGGTAAGGTGCCAAGATTGGAATGTGGAAATCGGGAGTGAAATTGTTAAATGTTATTGCGACATGCCAACTTCCAACTCACAATGTCAGAGAGGTGGTGTGCCGATGTCAGAATGCAAAAGTCCACAGATATATTGTCCAAGGTTGTTATGTTGTGCCAACTTTCGACTCTCGACGTTGGGGAAGTGAGGTACCAACTTTGATTTGCAGAAGTCAGGAGTTGGGTTCAGACTGTTGAGAAATGTGTTATGGTGTTGAATTCCAATTACTAACTATATAAAACCTAGAATACAAAAGTCGAAAAGGAACTTGTTGGAAGTTGGTTTGCAGTGTTGACTTCTGACTCCCAACTGTACTAAATAAAGAATGTGGATGTGAGAAAGGAACTTGTTGTAAGTTGGTTTGCAGTTCTGACTTCTTCTTTCGACTATACGGAATGCAAAATGTGAGAGTCATGATACAAAATTCAGAAAGGAATTTTTTAGAAGTTGGTTTGCAATGCCAACTTGCAATTCTTGACTATATGGAATGCGGAATATGAAATTCAAAAAGGAATTTGTTATAATTCGGTTTGCAGTGCTGAATTCCGATTCTCAATTGTACGGAATGCATTATGTGGAAGTTGGAATAGATTTTGTTGAAGTCATTTTTGTAGTGTCGAATTTGGACTTTCGACTTTATGGATGTCAAAATGATTGGAGTCAGAAGCGAAGAGTCGAGATCATCCCAGAAAGGCTAGGAAGCTTGATTAAACCATTGATATTACTTATGGACCATCAGATCCAATCTCTAATATTAATTAAGTTCAGAATTGCATCAAGGCTATCAGATTTGGTCATTATACCAAATTAAGCAGTCATGATCGCTTATAAAGTTGATTAAGTGATATTAATACATTAATCCACCCTTTGCATGTAATTAAGGATTTATGGAGTTGGAAAGGGATTGATTGGGCTATAATTGGGAGCCCAATATTGTGCAAGGTCGCTTCGGTGATCAATTTGGTCAAAGAAAATCATATTAGATGATACCAGAGGAAAGAAAAATTTAGTTTGGTCGTTCAAAGAAGTCTCTCGTCACCTCAAAAGATACCTCAGGGGGTCGAGGACGCTACATTCGTAATGAGGTCTCTAGTCTAATCCTATTAAATTTTAAGTTTCAGGAAAGTCTCAAGTGGTTCAAACTAAATGTTTCAAGGAAAGCTTGTCATGAGGTCTCTAGTCTAATCCCATTAAGGTTTTAGCTTCATTAAGTGTTGTGAGGTTTTCCTTGGAATATTAAAAACTATCACTTTGCAAAATATGAAGGAAACCCATTTCATACCACTCATGCCATATCCAGGAAAAGTGCATGCAAAGTTGGACCTCCCCATTTGATCATTTCATGTGTTAAATCGTGGATATTTATGTATTTCCATTGACAAAAAACTTAATGGTTGTCTCTCTCTGTTGAAATAATTTGTGTTGCGTTTCTTGAGAAAATCATGTAGGAATCCTTCCCTTAGTCCCCAATAATTCATAGAGTTTATGTACATATGTTACCAACTTTTTTTCATTTAACTCAATGACCTTTTTAATTTCCATTCTTTTGGATTATGGGTTAAAGTTTCAATTTATTATTATTATTATTAAAAATAATTAAAACATTTTACAAAACACAAGTCTATTATTAATATTTCATTCAACTAACTTGTTAACAAAATTACTAGAACATAGAAACACTAACTTATGGAATTTCCAAATTGTTAAATAAAATATCAAATCATACAAGTGGATAAAACAAGAAATATTTTTTAAATATAATAATTTTGCAGATTAATTTTAGTGCATAGAATGTCCATATATCTTTGTCCAAAAATAGACATGCATAAGGCCTCAAAGAAACTATTCAAAAGAAATAATAGAAACATTATAGCTAATACAAAAGTGATTGATACTATCAAAAGGACTTATGATCATTAACTTATGATCATTACTTAGTACTTTTTGATTAAGTCAAAATGGAAGAATAAGCATAAACTAAAAGAAGGGGATCATTTCTTTCTCAAAGACAATGTCATCAAGAAATTTAGTAAAATGCATAACATCGTCCATTAATCCCATTGCCTCCTTGGATAAACAATTTCAGCAACACGATTCAATTGCTTGAAGATATAAGACAAGGATAACATGGAGAAAAACTCTTTCAGCTCCATAATCCTACACATTCATTGAGAAAATTGAAGAGCATAAAGCCTAAAAGAAGATTTAGCCCAATCAATAATTGTCTTTGAATGGACAATTATATGAAGACATTGAACTATCATTTTCATAGTATAGCATAAAATGCCCCATAATGCTAGCATCTATGCTCGTTAGTTCCTTCATAAGGACCAAATTTGAGCCTCATAAGATGATTTTTTCTAATTTTAAATAACATTTCAGCCCCACATAAACTATTTTTTAAGCACCATTCAAAAACCCCACCCTATAGTTGTTTAAGAACCGTGTGATTTAACTTTTTTATGATTTTTTAGAACTCAAAAAAATAACTAACAACTTTGAAGCCTACCTAAAAGATGGAAGCCTTTTTTCTTTTAAATATACATCTCTTCTTAGATTTTGATACCTCCCAAATAACATAAAGAAGAAGTTCTTTCATGAAAACTAAAGTCTTCCAATTTTATATGAAGTTTAAAACTAAAAGTCTTCCAGTTTTCTAGAAAAAGTAATTTTACATTCATCTAATAACAAACTTGAAACGTAAATAAAAGTTTCTATAAAACACAATAGTTTTTTTACAAATTACTTATTATCACTCACTTTTTGTTTAAAAGCTTGTTAACGAAATCACCATCATAAAGTTAACGAAGTGAAAAAATTAATATTAAAACCCCTCGTGAAGCCACCCCTCGTGAAGCAAAATAATATTCAAAATATCTAGACGTGGAGCCACTTAAAATAATTGACAACGTCACTAACAAAGATAAAAACCCCTCGTGAAGCAAAATAATATTCAAAATATCTAGACGTGGAGCCACTTAAAATAATTGACAACGTCACTAACAAAGATAAAAAAGTAAAGGGCATGGTTCTCTCGATTCGCCTTGAAGTTCCATGGAAAATTTTGACACTATGATGCACCATAGTCAATAAAAAAGTCAAGGAGATTTAGATTTATGAAAACCTACGCGGCAAATAGACTTTTTAAATTAAAAAGTAAGGGAAGCCTAAATCGATTTAGGACCCTCAAAAACCTTAAGCTGCCCACTTAAAATCCTTGAAATTTTCAACAAATCTTTCAAGACTGGTAAGTTGTGAAATCATAATTCTAATCTTTAACCTTGGAAAATTTGAGTATATTTAAATTTATGAAAGTTCGAGACGTTTCGATGTTCATTGGGGTGAGCTTCTACCTTTGGAGTTTTGTTAGAAGGAGTTAATGAATAATCTTATTTTAATCAATTTTGAACTTGTAACTTCATACAGGTTCTTAACCCACTAAGATGTTGATACTCAAATACTTTAAGTTGAGAAAATTATATAAATTTAGTAAAAAGATTTCAAATAAAAAAATATAATACTTTTTCAAATTAAGAATAAGGAGACTCTAAGAGCGTAAAATACTTTAAGCTAATTAAATTATGTAAATTTAATAAAGAAATTATGTAAAAAAAAATTGTTAACTAAATTTTAGGTTTCTCCTGTCCTGTAAGTATTATGTATATTTAGTGTATATTTGGTCTTCCTGTAAGTAAATCACAACACCTAAATTAGTGTTTTGCTGCAAGGATATCAACTGTTAAATTTGATCCAATGATCAATCAACAATAATTTCTCCGCAATGCCCTGGGGTTCTTATGGCTGATCTCATTGTACTGTATTCATGTTTGACTCGTTGATTTGCAGTTACGGTAACGTTACGGCAATGTTAGTTCTTGGAAGCATCTCCCTGTTCATTTTTCTTCGGTACGATTCGGTAGTCCGCTTACCCTTAAAAATGGGCGACTTGGAAGTCTACGCATAATCTTGTTTTACTTGTTCTAATGAGTGAGTCTCCTTGACTTTCTTTTTCTCTTTTCCTGGAAATTGAGCGATATCTTGGAGACGCTGTTAATAGCCACAGAATTGCATCTATATTTGCAGTATATAAGTTGAGCGCCTTTGAAGTTGCAGAATGCTGCTGTAGTTTGAGAGCTCTTTTAAATACTTGATTCTTGCGCTTAACCGGTAAGGTTCTTGTTCTTGCTCATTTTCTTGTTGCATTTAATTAGTACTTTGGCCTAATTTTTTACGTTCTAGGCAATTTTTCCTGTAGAATCGTTGAATAAACTGTTACTATTTCCATATGCTAGCCTGTAGAATCATCATTTTGCCATTACGCTTTTTGTTGTCCTAACTGTATCAATCATGGTTATAACAATTTCGGGTTTTGCAAAATTAAATGCACTTTAGTAGCGTTTTGTGTATTGAATCCTCGCCACATCCGAGAGGCGGAGATCTGGTGAAATTGATCGGTTCTGTATATATCACAAGAGAGATCTAATCTGTTTCCATTGAATGCAAGAAAGTTATTTTCATATAAACAAATATTTTTTTATTCTAATTTAGAATGAAAGTCATTTTTTTCTAAATTTAGAATGAAACAGAGAGTAAAGTTGAATTTTTATTACCTAAAGTAGTAGAATGTTGTTTTACAGTTAAAAATAGATTTTACTTCTTTCTATTTTCAATTTTTCATTTTAATATCAATTTGAAGAACAGGATCCATATTCTCTGCCTGTAAATAAGGAATTGTAAAATCAATCTCAACACAAAGTAAAGTATATATACGAAGTCTAGATCTGACTCTCTCAAAATATGTTTTCTCAACATAAAGTAGAGTATATATACAAAGTCCAGATCTAGCTCTTTAAAAATATGTTTTCAGGTATCATATGCTTAACAACTAACCCAAACCAGCATCTAAGGACATAGAGTTTGGATCAAAATCAAGTATCGAGGAATAATAAATCATCCCGTGCTTCCACAAAACCAAAAACCCTTCTCTCAGACTTTTCTATTTCAACATAATAAAAACTGAATTACAATTTTAAAAAAATTTAAAACACAGAGCTTTGTTACAATTTTGTATACAAGTTTACTATATTCATGATAGGTCAATATCTACATATCATAACAACTGATTGATAGTTTTGATGAGACTTTTCTATTTCAACATAATGAAAAACTGAATTACAATTAAAAAAAAATTAAAACGCACAGCTTTGTTACAATTTTGTATACAAGTTTACTAAATTCATGATGAAAAAGGTCAATATCTACATATCATAACTGATTGATAGTTTTGATGAAGATAAATAATTTGAATATTTTGATTTTCAAAAACTGTTTATCTTTTACTTTATCTATTAACTCAATTACTTAACTTATGGCTGGTCTTAGTTACCTGTCATTTTATAGTTTATTAGGGTTATTTATCATGAACTGCTTATTATCCATGCATTAGCTAAGAGTTATCTATGCATTACTAGTTATCCAATATGCATCAATAGTTATTTTTTAAAATCATATATTTTAATAAATATTTATTTCAAATTTAGAATAACTATCACAAAATTAATAATAAAAAAATACATTTATCTCATCTTAATACAATCTAGAAAATAATAGTTAATATTCCATCCAAAATTCTAAAATATAAATACTTTATATCTAGCCATACAAACACTTTGTATTAAATCCCTCTAACTATAACTGGTTCACAGTTAAATCTATACCTATCAAAGAGGACCAAATCAAACCCATAAATACGAAAAATCGACCTGTCTGATGAATTAACAGTTTAGATAGGTTCGTTGAAATTCTCTTGCTATCCAAAATTCCAAATTGCAAAGGCCACCTATCAAAATGGACCAAATCGAACCCATAAATACGAAAAATCGACCCGTCTGACGATTAACAGTTCAGATAGGTTCGTTGAAATTCTCTTGCTATCCAAAATTCTAAATTGCAAACACCACCTAAACTGTGCTTGTCCCTTCGAGCCTAACTGAGGGGCTTGTCTGTTTTGGCCTGTGTCTGCTTAAACTTAAAAACTGTGCTTGTCCCTTCCGGCCTACTTGAAGGGCTTTTCTGTTTCTGCTTAATAGATAAGGAAGTAAAGGAGAAACCAATACTATGTTGGAATAAATAAGGAAGTAAAGGAGAAACCAATTCTATGTTGGATATTGGGTTCAATTTTCACTTGCATATTGGGTTCAATATTTTTTTAGTGAGTTTCCTTTCAATTTTCTATGCGAGTTTCCGTTCAATTTTCTATTTTGATTGTGACTCTGGAAATTGTGGCTGACATTAACACCTTTTGGTATTGGTTTAAGACAATAGTGTCCATCCAACTTAAGATTATTTTTATTTGGGTGGGTAGATTTACGGGACAAACCTTCTATGTTTTGCATAGCTCTCCAATCACACATAGCTAGCTCATAAATGAAGCTGAATTTTAAGTGTAAATAGCTCTCCAATTACACATAGCTAGCTCATAAATGAAGCTGAATTTTAATTTACACTTAAATCAAGCTAAGAGATATAAGTTAAGGTGCCTGTGCAGTTCTTTAATTTTTTTTTTTATAAACATTTTCTTATTTATCTTAATTTATTTAAAAAGTATAATGAAATATCCATTTTTTAATATCTAATCAAATTCAAACTGGTAACTATGGCTACATCCAATATAACTCTTTTATAGTGCTACATCGTCCCTGCCTACATAATTTGCTTGATTTCATGAAACATATTGTGGTGGTTTTAACCCTGAAATTGGAAATTTACATCGATTCCATAACAGACTTGCTCTTATTTGCCCGAAACTTTGTGCTCTCATATAATCTTTAAACTCCTGCACACTTTCATTCTAGGCTTCCTAAGAATTTATGCCTGAAATGACTCTATGCTTCTGCAGGAGATTCCTGAAGGCTTCAAAGTTCACTCTTTTTTCATGAGTGAAAAGATAAACGAAATCGTTTCAGTTTGGGAGTTACAGTGAAAAAAACACAGGAAACTGCTCCATTAAGTATCTCCATACTTGAAGAGTTTTTTTCCAGATCAATGAGATCAAATCAAGGAGAATTCCTGCAATTTATTTTAGCCTTTCTGGTGCTATTTTTACACAGGATACCCGTGTTTGGCGCTGCTCTTGAAATTGATCATTGCGACCGAACATGTGGTTCAACAACTGTGCAATATCCATTTGGCTTCAGCAGCGCATGTCCATATATGTTGGATAGGAATTGCTCCAAAAATGGAGATGTATATTTGAAAGGATTCCAGGTGCTAGATTTTACTACTACAAGCATTATCATTCAATCACGGCAATTGCAAAGTCTAAACAACAAATCCGTTTGCTCCAAAGTTGAAGATATTTTCACAAAATTCAATCCACAATTTAGCCTTACCAGTCGAAATTTATTGCTGTTCAGCGGGAACTGCACAAATGTTGACTTCCATTTCAATGTTACAGATTTATATTTGAATATTGCAGAGTTAAGCAATGGATCCAAATATTTTGATGGCATAGAAAATTGCAGCAAAAGTATTTCGGGTTCAATTACAATTTTCATGCCTTCAAATAATAATACTGAGTGGCTTACTTGGAAATCTCTTGAGACTTCTACGTGCAAATACTTTCTTAGAAGTTTGCTCGCTCACAATGCCACCTATAATAGTACCACCAGTTTGGACGTGGATCAGCTTGAACTGGGTTGGTGGGTGAACGGTACTTGCAGTCCGGATCCTTGTTCTGCCAATGCTTATTGTTCTGACTTCAAGAACCCCAATAACAACAATGAAACGGTACATAGATGCTACTGCAATGAAGGTTTCGAAGGGGATGGATTTTCAGAGGGTTCCGGATGCCTAAAAGGTAATATTGTTTTTCTGGAATTGTTTTTATGTTTAATTTCGCACCTTTTTTGTATATTAATCGATGATCCATTCGTGTTGTTAACACAGGTGCGGTGAACACGCCAAGCTGTCGGAAAAAAGTGGTCCGTGCAATTTGTGGTAAGTTTAATAAAATTTTCAATTCGAAGTCTCGTGTTTGAAAACTAGACCAGTAGGATAAAATACAACTAAAAGGTGTCTTCGTGCCATAGAGCAGATTTTGTTACAAATTTATGTCCTATCTAGAATAGAATAGATCATAACCGAAATGCCCGAACCTTGAAATACAATGATAAATTTCTACTTCAGAAAATTATTTTCATTTACCTAAACTAAAATTTTAATTAATAATATTTTATGCTAAAAGAACAACCATATAAATTTATGATATGAATTAACAACTATGTTTACTAAATATAAATAATATTTTTACTTAATTTTAAAATTTGTATCAAAATTAAATTTAACATAAATCTAAATTAAAAAAAAAACATTATATTGTAAAAAAAATGATTTTTCTCCCTACTTCATAAATTAGGTAAAAATAAATATATATTTGAACATGGATAATTATAACTGTAGGATGATAAGTTAAGTGATACCAAGTTTGGTTCATGAGAATTCAAAGAAGAGAATTATTTGGTTGATTTAAAATTTTATTTTTATGCTCAAAAAGTTTGATTAAAAGTTTTTCTAGCAGATTATAAAAGTTTAAAAAGTTTGTAATGTAGGTTGAAAGAAGAGAATTATGTGGTTGATTTAAAATTTTACTCTTACACTAAAAAAGTTTTAATAAAAGCTTTCTTAGCTGGCTACAGTTTTCCCAAATTAAGAAGTTGAAAAAATTTGTAATGTAAGTGTAAGCATGAAAGAAGTGATTTCCATCCTCAATGTTCATAAACTCACACAGATAACAAACACTTTTTAGATTCAAAGTATTTTAAGAATTAAAACTAATGCTACTTATATAAAAAAATCCTTTCCACTAATTTTAAATCTTGAACATTAAAATATTTTTTTCAATAAGTTTTATAGAGTTGTTTTTAACATATAAAGTTGTGAAATAACACAATCTATAAAATAACTCCGTTCTGATTCGTTTGTGAAATTATATAGATAACTCCGTTCTGATTCGTTTGTGAAATTTGTGGTAGGTTCTGTAATGTCTGATTTGGATTTCATTATACTGTATTTATTATGAGCATGAAAAACGAGTTTTCGTTCCATTGGGTTAGATGTTCTCCTTGGTTTTGTGTAGTATTCATTTCCGGAAGCGCTACTGTGGGAATAATCGTCCTTCTCTACTACTGTTACCAAAGGTACCGTCGCCTATTGAAGACAAGGGGAAAGACCGAACAGTTATTATCTGCCAACGGCGGTCCACTAAATATTCCAGTGTACACCTACAGAGAAATGGAAAAAGCCACAAAAGGCTTTTCCAGTGAAGAGAAATTGGGTACAGGAGGTTTCGGAACAGTGTATGCAGGAAGGCTTGCGGGCAAAGGTGTTGTTGCAGTGAAGAAGATAAGGCATACAGACACACAAGGAATATTGGAACAGGTACTCAACGAAATCAGGCTTCTTTCAAGCGTAGATCACCCAAATCTGGTCAGACTATTAGGCTGCTGCCTTGAGAAAGGAGAACCCATTCTTGTCTATGAATTTATGCCCAATGGCACACTTTCTCAGCATTTACAGAGGGAAAGAGGAGAAGGTCTTTCATGGAGAACAAGAGCAACAATAGCGGCAGAAACTGCCGGCGCTCTTGCTTACCTTCATTCGGTCATATATCCTCCAATTTATCACAGGGACGTAAAATCAAGCAACGTTTTGCTTGATTATGGTTTCAATGCCAAGGTTGCGGATTTCGGTCTGTCCATGCTTGTTGTAACAGAAGACTCTCATATATCCACTAAACCTCAGGGGACTCCCGGTTATCTAGATCCTCAATATCATGAGAATTTCCATCTCTCCGATAAGAGCGATGTTTATAGCTTTGGGGTGGTGTTGGTAGAGATCATAACTGCACTAAAAGTAGTGGATCTCTCCCGTAAGGAGGGGGAGAACAATCTAGCACTCCTTGCGGTAAAAAAAATTGGAGAAGGTTGCGTTGATGAAATCATTGATCCCTTCCTAGAAGTCGACAAAGATAAACAGGTGAGAGCAGCTGTTCACAGAGTTGCTGAACTTGCATTCAGATGTTTGGCATTTGACAGAGATGCTAGACCGACCATGGTTGAAGTTGCACAGGAATTGGAATTCATTGCATATGATAAATCCATGTTGCATTCCATTGACATTGACAGCACTGCAACTGCATGTAGCAGCATGAATATTGACTCTTCTGACTCGACTTCTCCTACATTTCATAAAATTTCAGGAGCAGTTGTTAAGGATTCATGGCCGAGCAGTCGGAGCTCTAGGTAAGCAATTTATATTTACCGATATTACACATAACTTCTGGCTACTGTACTGTACTCTCATGCAGGGAAAACAAATTGAAGGACGTTGGCATGATACTGCTTGAAAGCTGAGAATCGCAATGACTTACAGAGTGTATAAAATAATACTATGCCATGCCTAATTACCTCTTGAACGTTGAGATATGGCAAACAGTTGATGAAAATAATAAATTATTATAGTTCAGTTAAATAAGGTTATTTTTATTGTTTTTTTAAATTTATAATGTTATTTTGGAAAGAAGCTGAAGCAATTCAGATTCATGTTTTAGATTAAACAATGTATCAATAAGATTAAAGTATAATTATTAAGTCTAAAGAATTTTAGACTTGTTTTCGGTTGTAAGTTGAATTGGAAATATAGTGTAGACAAAACGATTAATAAAGTTTTGAGAATTATTGTAAGAAAATAATTTCTAAAAGTAAAATTTGGAATTATAATATTTTTAAAAAAATCCCCAATAAAATAAACAAATTTAAAAAACACTTCATAGTTTATAATAACAATTTCCTTATCTAATTCCTCTTTTAAAGGTTTTATATTATCTCATTGATAACAACACTCCAATAAGGTATCTAACGTAAAAACATAAATTAGTAAACGTAAAAACATAGATTACCTAACATGAAGAGTAAAATGATTCCCAACTTTGCTTTGGAGGACACTTGCAAATTAATTTGGATCATATCAAAAGATCATTATTTGATTTAAAGAGATCTTATGGTATCATTAAGAAATAAAGAATAAGAAATCTAATGTACTCTACAAGAAATTATTAACTTCAAATTAGAAATTAATATTATATTTTTTTTGCTAGGTTAAAGAAGAAAAATAATATTATGTTCTCTTCTTTTCATGAAATATTAATTACAATAAAAATATGGAAAAATGATGGTGTTAACACAAAAAATTGTTTGTCTAGCTTTCTATGGTCTAAATCATAATCATAGATCTTATTTACTCCATTTTGACCTTCACACTAGTATTTCCACTAAATATGGTCCAAAACATCATTATTCCTTCCTATAAATGAAGGGATGTATTTCCACTAAATATAGTCCAAAACATCATTATTCCTTCCCATAAATGAAGGGATGATGAGCTTTTATTGTGATTTATCCCCAGTCTCTCCCAAAAATTGGTATAAAACCCGTAAAAAAGATAATGGATAAAAAAACCATAGATAAATACCATGGACAATAAAATACCATGGGTCCATCCTATAAAATACCATGGGTCCATCCTATAAATACATTGTGAAGGACACTCCCAAAACACGTTTTGGCCATTCCAGAATCACACTTTTTGCCATTTTCTCTCAGTCACATCACATACTTTTTCTATCATTATTCCCATATTTTGCCACGACATTTCACACGGTGTACGTTGAGTTCACTACATACCCATTTGGATCCATTCCCCATTTGACAACTATTTGTGGAAGAGACTGGAGACCCAAACCGTGGACCTACAAAACCACTTCCAAGGACAGATACGGTGGCCCACTTTCAGAAAATATATTTTTGTTCTTGGTATGCATTAGTTCGTTTTATATATTTGAAAACCCTAAAAAATTATTTGTTATCTTTGTCTCATTTCTTTTTGTTATCGGGCCTGTGCAAGAAGATGAGGGACCTTTTTGGCGAGTTAGATGCAATAGAAACCTGAAAAATCAGGCATCCCTCAACTTACTTGGATTTTTTGAGATACTTATGCAAAATATCTTGCATTGAGTAAAAAACATGAAATGTAGAAAATTGAATCACCTTTCCGAATATATAACTTTTATGTATCGAAACTTTGCATAGCTATGTCAAATTTCATTTTTCCTAACAGGCACTTTTTATTTTTCAGGGAAATTATAAGGTATATGTTTTTGTGGGTGCAGCCTTTGAGGGCCTAAATGATCGAATCAAGCTACAAAAATTGACATCCATGTAGAGAACCCATAGCACTAGTGCGACATTATTTTTCGAAAATTAAATTAGTAATTTTATAATATTTTTATAATTACATCTAAGTGAGAAAACCTCGAAAATGGTACGTGTTTTGTGGGTGCAGCCTTTGAAGGTCTTAATGCAAAAATCATGAAATGGGGTTTTGATAGAACGTAGAGGTTAGTGTCTACTTGTGCACCATATAATTTTTGTTTGAAGTGATAAAGAATTGAAAAAGTTATAGAAGAAACACTAACAGTGTGTTTCACGAGTTAAGGAGGTAGGAGAGAAAAGAATTTGGAGAAAAATATGAAAAATTAATAATTTTAAATAAAAGTTACATATTTGGAATCTGTAAAAAAAACCATATTTGTGTTTAAGATTTCGTCAAAAATGATTGTGTGTAGCATACTGTAAAGAGTGGTTAAACACAGGTTTCTTCAGAAACTGCAAGAAACACCCAATTAGCTTTGGTTCATGATTACCATAGCACAGGTTTGGTATTACTGAAGCAAACACCAAACCATACACATAGGATTAAGGTTGACATGTGACCAAGTGATTTGGATTGGTTTTGACTCTAAAAAACATGGCGCGTTTTATTTGAATTCAAAAAAATATTCCCGCTCATAGAATTTTGAAACGCAATCGCGTTATAGTGAACAAAAACGCGCTAGCATTATAGTGAACCCAAACACGCACGCGTTATTGAAAACATAAAAAATATTTTTTAATAATTCAGAGGGGGTAGGAAAGACTTTGGTTAATGTTTTAGAAGGGGTGGGGAAGGATCAAGGGAAACTATGGCTAATATTTAATAGGGGCGGGGAAGGGTTAAGGGAAACTGTGGCTAATATTGTATAGAGGTGGGGAAGGGTCAAGGGAAGCTATGTGTAATAATTAA
>LPNX010092150.1:31347-43366 GCA_001517045.1 Pseudotsuga menziesii | reverse complement strand
TATGGGTGAATGAATTACCTGTTAATATGACGATTCACTGGAGGATTTGTCTTCAAATCGAGGAATGGGCACTCTTCCAAGCTCCTAGGGCATGGGCACGTCGTCGTCTTCGCAATCCTGTTTGGTGAAAATGACACTCGGGTCAGGACTATGTGTTTATTTATTTATTTTTAGATTTACAAAACACGCACGCGTTATAGAGTTACAAAACGCATGCGCGTTTTGGAGTTCTATAACGCGTGCGCGTTATTGTTACCTGGCCTACATGTCTGCTGATATGTCAGGCTCGGATTTACTATTCCAAGTGCTATGTAAGAGGAGCGCATTCTTTTTCTATGTAACGTGAGCCTGTTCCTAAAAAGTAAGATTGCATCTAAAAGGTCCCTCAACTTCTTGCACACACCCTATCATTGAACTCTATCTTATGCTCTATATGAGCTAAGGTTGGTGTTTTTACACGTAGTAGGGTAGAAATCCCCGCTACAATTTTGGTGACTCCACTCGGTCGATCCATACGGATCTTTGTTTTTGTAGGTTTTTCTATTGGTTTGTTCTCCTTTGCTGCCTTCAACCGTCACAGATCTCACCCTCTCGCGATAGATCTAAACCAGTATTGCTTCAGTGCCTGCCCCTTGGCCTTAGTCGGCATCCATTTTTCAAAAACTTTCCTATTTGGGCTGAGTCACACCTATCTGGCCGAAAGATACAACCCAATCGCACCTTTTTTCCCGATAAGTGTGACCTAGGTCGCGCCTTTTTCCTCGATAAGAGAAACCTGGCCTAGAAACCCATATCACTCTTGTCCTGGCTTTTGGAGCAACCTCGATCACTACTGTAACTCGATTTTGAGCAACATGTCGTGCTTAATCCTCTGTTTTTTGTGACCCGAGTTAATCGACATTTTTTCTACCCTTATCGTGACTGTTTCCTTGTTCTATGCAACCCCGATCACACCTGTTCCGTCGATAGGTGCAACCTGCAATTTTTCAATCATTTTCGGTGCTTGAGATCCCTGTTTCAGACCCACTATCTGTGTAAACCTCATTCCAACCTGTTTATGTCCAGATATGATCCTTTGCAGCCCCCTAGTATGTTTTGTGATCATACTTACTTGGTTTGTGAGTCATTCTAATTGAGATTTCTGATTGATACCCCATGTATGTTTCCTACATTTGATTAGTTCCTTTTACTGCTAATTTACTTCAAGTACATTTTATTTCTGAATGAACAAGTTATTTTGCAACATATTTACTATCATTTACTACTTTTATATGCATTTTATTTGCATCATGATAGTGAGATTGTTACATCTTCGTCGTTGAATTGATGGGGGTTGTACACACCATTTGCACACATCTCACACCCTAAAGATCAAAATGCTTGGTTCATGACCCCAATCCATCCTTAAAATTAACTTAATACAACCAACATTGTAACCTCATTTGAGGACAAAACAATATTGTAGCTAAGTTAGGACATTGGGGATAGGAATCCAAACAACACCCCTCTGTCACTTACACTCGATACATAGTTGTTGTCCATTAGGGGACCGAAATCCTCTTGAACTTGTTGACACGGTCATGACCAGTTTATCGGGAGGCCCCTTGCTCTACAAGAGTAAGTTGCAAATGAAGGGGTTCCGAAAGTCGAGGTGGAATACCACACTCCATCTTGCACCAAAGGCTAACCTTTCACACTACTCCTCGTATCACCCTGCCAAGGGTCAAGGGCCAACGGGATTGAGAGCCAGTAAACCGAACGAACATGTCATGAACGAGGTAGCCTAGTTTCCATTCTTTCTAGGGATCTTTTACCCAGAGGTCCTTCTCAGTAGTGGGATTATCTTAGCCTATTGTTCTTCCATTTCGTATTGTCTGACTGGGATTTCATCACCCTGCTGAGGATATGATTTGTGAGGGGCTTCCAACTTGTAGTTAGGATTTTGCTTGCACTTTTATCCCATAGATTAGTGCATCATTTTATTTTATAGGTAGTGTTGCTTATTGGATTTATGGCCACGTTGTTGTAGACTCACCTTGCTATAACCCGTTGTTGTAGTTTTGTTTTTAGATATTGTTGTTGGCTTGCGAGCCGCTATTTATACACTCTCCTTCTACACACTTGGTTGTAGTTGGGTTTTTGAGTCTGCGATTGATACTCTTGAGTTTTCATCCATTACACAACACTCCATCATGTCATCATAGCTCCACCACGCTACTCACATAGGCTTTGGGGGCATACCCCCCAGTTGGGTTCCTTGAACCATCATCGTTAGATCCATATTCGACATCGTTCACCACTTTTGGAGCTACATATGGCCTCTAAGTCTAATTCAGATTCATATCAATCCGAACCCACCTTGTTCACTACCCCATCTAGCCCCATGGTTGGTGCACATCCTGACCCCTTTCAGGTAGGGATGGTTAGTAGTGGGATTATCTCTCTTTTGCCCATCGTTAAAGGTATCCCTTCTATTGGACCAACCGAAACTGGTTCTAGTGGTCCCCCTACCACCACACACATTGTCGTTGGTTCATTTCCCACTATGGGTGGCCCCACGCTAGCCACCACGTTTCCGACCATTCCACCATTTATACCTGGGGGAAGTTTCCCTTTCACTTCCATTTTGACTATTCCTACCATTCCAATGACTATTCCTCCTGTCAGAATTAAACCTTATACACCCCCAGTTACACATGGGAACTACATTCCTGCCACTGCTGGCACTATTCCTGGCCCTTCTCGACCCATTCACAGTTGTAGTCTACATTTTATGGCTAGCCTCAACCTTCCTGATTTGGCACGGTTGACTAATGACCCAATTCTTCATAACCTACAATGGCCTCCTATGCCTACCAAACTTCAGACATCCCTAAGTTTGAGGGTAAGGCAGGAGAGGATCCTCAAATTCACATTATGTCATTCCACTTATGGTGTTCATCTAACAACATAGTGGATGATTTCGTCCAATTGAGGTTATTCCAACACACACTCATTAGTGTTGCGACCAAGTGGTATATCAAATTGCCTCATGCCACTTACCCCGATTTTTCCTCGTTAGCCTCCATGTTCCTTCAATACGTCCAATTACCCGTCTTTTATGATGAGGGAGTGGAAATCTTATTATCATATAGACAAAACACAACTACCCATATCACAGATCATACACATGAATGGCGTCGTCATCATAGCCTGTGTAAGATCTAGTTAGATGATAGGATTTTCTTAAATTGGTTCCTCAAAACCTTACTCTCCCCCATAGCCAAGCACTTCGCATCCATGTCACGTACCCATACCCTGAATACCACAATGTCTAAAAAAAATTATTTAAACATCCAATCATGGGTCACATAGCCTCCTTCAAACATACATTCTCAGGCTTAGAAACCATTGTAACAGTCGTTCCGCTCTTGACGGATCCCTTCTGCGACCGGAAACACCTTTTTTGCACTAAACCTGTCCGTCTGACTTCAGCCCTTTCGCCTTCCGCTTGTGGAACTTGGGAATCAGAAACATAAAGTGTGACGGAGATACTTGATCATTCTTCCTCCTTTCCTCGTCCGCACTTCTGCCTTCCACCTTTCTGACTTCGAAACTCAGGAATTGGAAACATATCATCCGACTGATCCGTTGAACCACTCTTCCTCTTTCCAGACTTCCACTTGTGGAACTTGGGAATCGAAAACATGAAGTGCGAAGGAAAATGCTTAACAATTCTTCCGCGTTTCGCACTTCCGCTCTCTTCCTTTTCGACCTCGAAACTCAAGAATCGGGAACATAACGTGCGAAGGAAAATGCTTAACAGCTCTTCTGCCTTTCTCACCTTTGCTTTCTGACTTACGACTTTGGAATGCGGAAATATGACTTCACCTTAGAAATTTTCCCTATTCGTTGGTTTTTGCCTTTTTCCTTTCCTCTTTCCACAGCGACTCAGAAGTCGAAAACTCGACTTTTTCTGAAACTTTTCACTGCTTTTCCACTTTTCGCCTTTCCTCCTTCCACAAGCGGATCTCAGGGTATGGAAAACTAACTTCCTGCTCTATTTAACTTCCCTTTTTCGGTTTCCGCCTTCCACCTCCCTCAAGTGGATTCCAATGGGTGGAAACGCTAAGTCAGTTGCCTCCTGACTCTCTAACAAGATTCTAGCCTCCATGAACTTAAGCAAATGTATTGCAAAAATGCAAGGCATATACAAAAGTAAGTTGGAGGAAAATATACACAAGTAAACTTCTACTTAATTATCAATAAGCATTCAATATGAACATAACAATTCATAGGCAAATACATTGCATAAACATGAATAAAAGAGACACTTATCTTGAAGATGAAGTTATCCTGCAACTAGTTATGTCACTGCATTGTTCCACCCAACCATAGGTCAGTGTGTTCATTAATCTCTCAACACCATTTCCACCCCTGAGCTGGGCATGATTTCCACAAGGAACTAGGGAACATCATACTCATACATAGCCAAACACATCAACACAGTCAAACCAACCTGCAGTTGGGGTTCTCATACTGTCCAACCAAGGGTCACATAAGGCCAAATGAATAACAAGACACAACCAATCCAGCTACCAGGTGGGTTTCTCATGTTTCTAAGGCAGTGGAAAGGTAAAATGGCTAAGCTAGTGGCTCATTCAAGAGCTAGGGACACCTCCTCAATATTTATCTCTCCTGGCATCCACAATACCTAAACACCCAACACAAGGAAGCATCCCCTTCTCTGCTCCATAGTCCCTCGAGCTATGCCTTCCCTTCCAGTGCTCTTACATCTAGGATGATGTTACATTTTTAGGGGGTGTGTATGTCACATACCCCAATTTTGTAAAATAATGTTAATTATTTTAATTTGATTTCCTAAGACATTATGTTAAATTTAATGCTAAGTAGGAACTAATGACTCAGCAGAGTCAAAAGAAGTGGAATGTAATTCTGAATATTTTATTATTAATAAATAAAATGTGGAGACAACAGCATGGGAGAGATATTAATAAGAAGTTACTGGTCAAACTGGTGGAAGAAACTAGGTGGAGGGAAAAAGACAAGTGGCAGCATCCTCAAGCACTTCCTACGTTGCAGGTGGCAACTTCCCTATATTTAGGGTCATGATCCCCCAAGAAAATTGGATCAGAGCAGGTGGCTCAATAAATGACAACTAACTCAAAAAGACCTAGGCAATCTTTTAAAAGTACCCAATGAATAGAGCTGAGGATGCTCAGATATTTTTTCCAGGAGAAGAATCATTCAGGAGGAATGCTCTTCAAGGAAGTCATTGAGGGAAAAGGGAAACTGTAAGGAAAGTGTTTGAGGGATAATCTGCAGTAACTTGGTCTGATATAGCTTGTTAGCTGAGAGAACTTACTGACAAGTTTAGGGTTTGTATTGAGTCTGTAGACTGATACTTGATTATTGCTGCACCTAGTTCCAGCCAGGGAGACCAGAGCAAGCCCGAGGGTCCTGAGGAGTCGTTGTTTGAGTGCTCTACGGGATTTGGTAGGGAGGAATGGCCTCCCATTGCTGTTGTTGTCCAAGCTCAAGAATATGCTCTGCCATCTAATAAACTTTGTGTTAATATTTGCGTATGATTGAATATTATGTTTGTAGCTTATGATGTAAGGGTTCAGATGGATTGTAATGAAGTTGTTCTTAGTTGTTCAGTAATAGAATCTTTTTGATGAAAAATAAAAACCCCGCCTGTGTTTTTCCTCATCTGGAGTGACCAGACCGTACTCCAGCACACGGGTAAAATTATAAGTAAAATAGTATGATGGAAATGCAGGATAGAATGTTAATAGAATTATAGAGTATTTTCTTTGTGTTATTATCAGAAGAAATATTTTTGTTCAGGAGTAGTAATAATTTGTACTAAAAACTGTTAGTCTATTAGAAACAGAAAAAGAAGTTATAATATTTACTGACAGTAGTATAAATGAGTAAATAAAACAGTTTTTGATTCAGTAGTTACTTTCAACAATCTCATTGTTGTTTGAATTCAAGAGAATAGTATTATAGTTAACTAGAGTAGGATTAAGTTAAATAAAGAAGTTTTACAATCTACTTCCTTCTACTTTTAAACTACTGCTTGTGTAATAAATAAAATTGAAAGAAAGAAAGAAAGAATAGCTAGAATTTTGCTTTATTTCTATAGATAATTTAGTTAGTAGTAGAATTTATTTATGGAAGGTAATATATGTTATTCATTCTTTTCTGTTCCATCTAGCTATGCATAAACAGAAGCTGCGATTGCTAACCTATATATTTATTTTAAGATATTAACAATGTAGAACATAGTTAGTTCTTTTACATTTATTTTATAAATATTAATTTGTAACATAATCAAGAGAACATAAAATACGGAGAATACTTCTGTAAAGTATAGTACAGTAAGTGTAATAACACAGAAACAAAATACTAATTTATATTATGATTGTAAATAAACAAAGAATAAGGTAATAAATATATTCTTATAAGAATAGTATAATAGGAAGTTAAACAATGTTTTATTCCATACACAGTAAACAAATATAATCTTTATACTCAAAGCTGTATCCAGTAGATACTTAATAAATTCAGTAAAATTATGGAGTCATTATACCCTGAGGGTTAAAAATTAAATTATATAACAATCTTGTTAAAATTATTTGTACTAAAATAAATTATTATGAAAACCCTGTAGAGTAACCCTAATACATTAGAAGATAATATATATATATATATATATATCATTACGAGTAAAAAAAATTCAAGTAAAATAACATACAGGAATTATTCCACAGAGTGACAGAATGCTCAACTTATTGAGCTTAACAATTATTTTAAAACGCAACTAAAAATCCCCTTAATGTACAGAAGAATAATATGAATTAACGATAATATTAAAAGAAGCTGTAAATAATTTCTCATACTATCAAATTAGGGTAAAAGCCCTATTAATCCAAAATATACATCAGAGTTAACAACTGTAGAGTACTGCTCAGTATTTATTTCACGGCCGTAATTAAAATTCACAGTATGAGGCTTTTACAGCCTGTTCATTATATTTTAAATAAACACAGTTTTCCAAAACAAGACATTATGTACACTCACGGCCGAAGCCGGAGAACCCTGCACTAAGCAAGGGTTTTAACAACCAATAAAAGCAGTGGAACAAATAACCAGAATAACCAAAACCCATAAGGGTTATTCAGGCCGCGACAACCAAACCACATTATCGCATGAGGGACCAACAAGGAGGAAGATGCCATGGTGAAACCAGGATTACCGTAAGCAGGTAGCGGTTCCAGTCTTGTTCTGACTGCACGAAGGGTTGAGTCGACACCTGTTACAGGAAATGTTTATTGTTAAAACCTTGTTTCAAACAAACATTTATATTAAAACTAGACTGTAAAAGAAGGAAGGGTAACAGTATATTTTTTCCTCACCTGGAAACGATAAAGAAGCACGACCATCCACGAACGGAAAAGCCACCATCAGCGTGAGGGGAGAGCAAATTTTCATCGGCTGCAAGAAGAATGGAGGTTATTACCCAGTAACGACCAACCACAATTGGAAGCAGCAAACACAGTAAACCATTACACTTGGGTCGCAACTACCCTTCCAGCTAAGAAGTCAAATCTACGGTGTAGCCCTATGCCCAGTAACACTAAATACAAGAACACAACCCACAGTGCCAGGCCGAGAAGTAAGGGAAACTCTGTACAATCTAAGGTTTCACGATGGACTAGTCACGGCAAAGAAACCCTAAAGAAAGTTTAACAACCCTTTGCCAAACAACAAGGAAGTCTCTTAACAACATTTCTCCATTAAAAACTTATAGAATGAGCTTATGTAGAAGATTAGCGAGTATGGAGATTGCCACCATCGAATGCAAGTGACTGTGTAGGTAAGGGCATGGTAGCAGAGTGACCAGAGGGCCCGAAGGCAATGGGAAGAATAACAAGTGAGGGTTCAACCCTAAGCTTTTAACTGTGAAATATAGGGCCAAGACGCTGCCACGATAGCCTAATAAATATTTGCATGCAGTGGGTAGGAGTGTATAGTTCCCGGCGAGCTATTCATCCACTATTAATCCAATCATTGACAATCAAAGGATCAACTTCAACCTTTGTCTCAATGTCAACCTTCACTTACGCTGCATGGGAAATGGAGGTTTGTTATTATTAAACAAATTATCATAATAATCATCAAAGTCGTGTGGAGACTACGACTCTCTACTTTATAATGTATGGCATATTAAAATGTGGACGAAGTTTATTATGGTATGCATTGGGTGGCCCTTTGCTTAACCCTTTCACTTTTCTATGATATGCAACGTTATCCATCAACACTTATAATCACTTTAAGATTAGAGTCTTGTAAAGAACATTATAAAAAGACAACAATAATGTTTATCCTCTTAGTGAGAACGTTACTCACAAGCAAATTCAACCAAGTAAATATAACTTAAGCGAAAGTAAAATTAATGCTTAACTTAGTATATTATGCGTGTACAAAGATAAAAAGGGCACATCATAGTAAATGGTGTTAGAACTTAGAATAAAGGATAACCATAAACTTGTTGTGGGGAAGGTCTATTCTATGACCCTTCTTGTTCTATAAACTTGGCATTTACTCACTAAGCCAACTTAAACCTTAATCAAAGTAAGACTATTGGTTATGTTATGAAAAGAAATTTACATAATCATTCCATGTTATCTCCATACTAGTGATAGTCTCTTACCTTAGAATGATTTAGAATTAAACTAGCAGGGTTTGCATACAAGCATGACAAGTCTCTAAAAGTTTAAGGGTTAACCTTGAATTTTTTTTAAACCACAGCTGAATGTTATTTTTCCAAGCGATTATATTACAGAGGGATTTAACCGGCCAACACTAGTATAAATTAATTAATTGTAGTATGCAATAAGGTTAGGACCCCTTAAACTGCGAAGTAATGGAAGTGGGAATTGATATATAAACTCTTTAATATTCTACACTATGCAATAATCAATTCAAGCATGGCGTCATTTAGTAAGTTTGTATAAATAACAACTAGACCATTTGAGTTTATAATTCTGTCATACTTGCTATGTTTGTAAAGAAATATTTAATGCATTTTATGCTTGACAGTTAGTATAAACAACAAGGAGTTTAATATTCAGTAATCGTTTCAAATCAAGCCTTCAAGAAGGGAAACAGTTGTCATCAATACCAGTAGAATCAAATCTATTTTCCATAACATCTGGAAAAGAAGAACAGTCTAATACTTTACCTCGATGAACTTTGGAAACTGACTAGCATGTATATCCTTCTACTGAATTAAATAATGTGCGAAGAATTTATTTTGAATACTTTAGAATTTTGATGAGCAGCACCCGAACCTCTTAACTGTAAATCTGTAAGAGAAGAAAAACTTTTGCGTTAGCTCGAAAGCTAAGTAAGCCTAGTTTTTCATGACAGTTCCACCTTGTAGTCGCAAGAAGAAAACGAATCAGTAACTGAAAAGAAACTGTTCTACAAAGATAAACACAATCAAAAGATAATGCAGATAATAAATTCAATAACATATAACTAATCAAACAATTAGTGACTGCATTTGTGAAATTTATCTGTATTTTGAAAATTTTAAATTTTTCGAAAAATTTGGGGTTTTGACAGTGTGCATAGAAGTTTCACCAACCACTCTTATCTTTTCATGAGGTTCTTCTCTGCACTAGGTTCATCAAGCTTATTCCTCATCTCTTCCACTCCTAAGTATTGTATACAATTCGGACCCAAACCAGGGTGCACATATCATAGCAAACCAAAAGGAGACTTAGCAACACAGGGCTCCACTCTGAAACACAGATAAAATAGGTTTGCACACCACTCTACGACACAGAGAAACAACAAGGTCCACTTGCACAAAGGAGAAAACGATGCGGAGAAACACTTCTGCGATTTGGGGTAGTTGAACAACAACAATGTCTGCATGTATGAACGCTCTACGTGAATGAGAAATGACCCCCCTCCACAAAAACAATGTGTGAAAAAAATTCCCTCCCCCAACATTGGGGAACAACAAAAATCATCTCGCAACTGAGAGAAAAGGATAGACTGGGCACGCACCACGTGGTTACTTGTTACATAAGCAAGAACATGACCTTCTAGACTATAGACTTGCAAGTTTGCTTAGACACACAATCAAACTTCCATGCCTTGCTCTACCTAAGGTATTAACTTCCTCAACTAACTTCTAGAAGGAATGAATGATTGAGGACAAATGACAAAAAGGTAGTTGAGGGTTCTTGGATTCCATAGGAGCGTCGCTGATGGAATAATATGATATCACGTTCGTTCATATTGGGGGCTTAAAAATGGTCAGAAAATAAAAAAAAGTATATTGGGCATATATTTGGGGTTAAAATAGTTTTTATATGTTAATAAAAAATATGTGATATATTAGGGGTTTGTTTATCCCGATCAAGATAGAAATGGGAGCAAAAATAGGGCGGGCAGAAAATTTTTGGTGTTGGTGTGTCTTAGTTTTTGGATTTGCAATACCCTGTTGATTTCTCCAAATAGAGGTTCATGGTTTTGTTCCAAAGAAAGAATTTGAGGGATTTAACCCACTTCATTATAATTCCTGAATGGAGGGAAGTTTCAACCACTAGTTGCAAGAGCAACTGATAACCTGATAAGGCTCCCTAATAATTGATCCCATAACCTTTTGGTGAGTCATCAGGTATCTAGAAGGGATTTGTTATGTTATGCCCAGCTACGCCTCATAAGTAAGTAAGGAATTCTACCCAATAGAAAAGGGGCTCTTTTATTGATTTTCTTGAATACTAGAAAACCTACTTGACTTCTTTGCTTGCTCAACAGTAATCACAATATGGTATAACGTATTTGGGAAAAAGTGGCAATGCTAGTCCAGTTTGATATGTGTGTGCTATGCCAGTCCTTCCTTTGGCTTTTCCATGCCATATCTAGGTAGCCCAAATGGAAGTCCCGTTCTTTTGGGTTCTCCTATTGCATCTGCAACTTCACCTATTAGACATAATGAACGAAATTCTTGTTATTCCTCTGGTTCAAAGAGTTCATCTGGGGGATCTTGGCAGTTCGAAGATGGGACGTACATTGGGAGAGTCCAAACCCAACTGAGTCCACATGGTTGAAGCATCTAGTTGCTTATCTTTGTCAGAGGAAGGAGGTATTATGGTTCTAGTAGAGATGGGCCCAGGAGTGAACTTTATGTAGATTAGGGGAGAACAAAGGTTCCTTCCATGGGAAACTTGGATCAACCATATATGTTTAAATGCAAGGGGCTAGTGGGAATACTTGTATTTGGGAAGCCCACTAGAGTGTTCATCTTCTTAGGTATTATCTACTAAGGAGGATCCATTGAAATGAATGATTATGGAGGGAGACAAGAAGGAGGTGGCTTAGATAGCAGTTGTAATTGAGACATGGATTTGAGTGGAGGTCAGATACTTTTCCAATGGAGAGAGGATTGCTTAGCTAGGTTGGAAGGGGTGGATAGGGGCAACTTCGGTAGTTTCCACAATTGGTTCATGGAGCCGATGGGAAGTCAGGGACTTTGCTAAGGGGAGGAGGTTTGATAAGATGGACTAGATGTGGCGGCCAGAGTGGCCATGCTAGGGTAGTGGTGCAACTAGGAATGGAACCCTACTGCGATGTGCAGAGCTCCAAACCAATGGGTATCAAAATCTGACTCTTAAACAATTAATGCTAAAAGTTAAAAGTTAAATTATATGTAACATATAATTGTGAAATGAAATTATTAGTATCTCTGTAACTGTTTTCAATTCATTGATAAATCACACTATATTTTGTAGCCAGTATTCATGCAATGCATCATAGTGTGGTTGAATCTCCCATACATCTAGTAGCAGTTTTAACTCTTCATTATTTCCTAGAATAAATGCTTGTGATTATTCCTTTTTGTTTTACTATCTCCACTTCAATGTTCAACTAATGCAACTAATTTTGGAAAATTGAGAATTATAAACCAATGGTGTGATTCCAAAAGCAACAT
>LPNX010092150.1:0-30858 GCA_001517045.1 Pseudotsuga menziesii | reverse complement strand
TAATTCATACTAAGCTAACTCTATCCTTCAAAATTGCCTAATTTTTTTGAAAAAATGTTTGTTTTGTAATACAAATTTAGCATTGTAGATTGTTTTGCAGGTATCAATTTTGATTGTTGGTCAATCACAATGGGAAGCAACCAACGTCGAACAAGAAGAAATGAAAGAAATCAAAACAAAATTGAAGAGAAAAGAGAGAAAGATAAAGAAAGGAAGAGGAGAAAAAGAACAATCTTGAGAGAAGAAGAAATTTCAAATAAAGCTATAATGGAGGAAGCAAATCCCATTGATATAGGTATAATTTCAAAGTTATGCAATTTGATTTTCATTTTCATAATTTACAATTTGATAAATTTCAAAGTTATGCAATTTGATTTTCATTTTCATAGTTTACAATTTGATAGATTTCATGGTTTACAATTTGATAGTTGATAAATTTCATAGTTTACAATTTCATAAATTTCATAATCATGTAAATTTCAATTCCATAGTGTTAGATAATTCACATATATATATTTTCATGAATTTACAATTTGATAAATTTCATATTTAATATAATTCATTTTTATGCACAAAAACAAAAGATAACAAATGATTTAATATAAAAAACAAGTATATAACCATAAAAAAATTCAACAAAATTAAAAGAAAAATTATTGAAATAAAAATTTGGATAAGATAAGATTTAATAACCTAGACCGAGGTATTTATTAACCCTCGGTCGAGGTTTTAATACCTCGACCGAGGGCTGAACAAAACCTCGGTCGAGGGATTGATAAAACCTCGGTCGAGATATTAAGACCTCGGTCGAGATATTAAGACCTCGGTCGAGGGTTTAACAAGCCCTCGACCGAGGTGCGTTTTTCTGTTTTTGCCGAAATGCGCTTGCCAAAAAGTGTTACCCAGGTCCGCGGATTCACCCACATCCAACATCCCTCTTTATCCTTGTTGGAACATGCAGTGGATACTTATGGAGTTATCTGGCTTTGCTCATGCTTGGCTCAGTGAGAGCCCCTTGTAAAGACCCAGAGGAGTTCTGTAGACTTGACAAACAAAATCATATAACCCTAAAATTCAAGAAGGCTGGATTAGAAGATATTTTCCTGCCATAGATGAAGCTTCAGCTTTGAATTCTAGGTGTAGGCTTATGCTATAGCAGGAGGAATGTGTATCGCTCGAAGCCACTAGATCCATATGCCATCATATATACACTTGCAAATGAGATTGTGGGAACTAAGAATATCTGGCAAGCATTGGAGGATGTTACAATTATAAATAATTAAAGTTTGGTTGTCTAAATTGCATAACAGTGCTACGTTGCACTAAAACCAACATTTGCACATGAGAACTTGATGTGTAATTCTAGTTAGTACCTTCCTGGATGCTACTGTTTGTATTTTGTATTTCTATTGACTACTTTTACACTGGGGAGTCAGAATGGAATTGTCACATGTACTAATTGATGGTATATTTCAAAATATATGTACTTAGAAGCCATATTAACTAATAACTGTATTCCAGCAAAACTGGAATGAACTCAAGCAGAAACCAATTAGTGCATTAAAAGTGTGTCAAGTTTAATGATCTAGAAAGTCATTAAGGTAAACAATAAATGAAAGGTTAAACAACTACAACTAGAAGTACACATAAAAGATGGAAAACAATCTAAAGGATAACATGAAATGTTATACTGAAAATAGGTTGGCTTCTGAATAAATACAAGTTGAAACTAATGTGGGAATTTTTTATAAGCATTGCATATTATTTTGAATGCTAGTTTTATATCGAGTCAAATTCATGTTTTGATTGTTTCTTTTGAGTGTTCCTTCTGATACATAGAATAGAGATAACGGATTGTAAATTAATATGCAAATCTGTTTGAATTTAAAGTAAACGAGTAT
Source organism: Pseudotsuga menziesii (assembly GCA_001517045.1). Lineage (NCBI taxonomy): Eukaryota > Viridiplantae > Streptophyta > Pinopsida > Pinales > Pinaceae > Pseudotsuga > Pseudotsuga menziesii. The sequence continues at coordinate 28,957 of LPNX010092150.1, read as the reverse complement.
CTATTAAATATCCTTAAAGGGATACTCTAATTCTGAGCTAAAATAATATTTTCCCAGTGTCAAATTCATCCCAAGTGTCTCTGATCTTTTGAATAGAAACTTTAGATCTTTCTTTCTGAATGTCAATATACAAATTCTAATTTTTGTAGTTGAATGCATATTGCAGATTAAAGGTCTATGAAAGAAGAAAAAGAAGGCATGGGTTGCACACAAAGGTCTATGAAAGAAGAAAAAGAAGGCATGGGTTGCACACATATGTGAACGTTTCTTTGGTAGGTGAATGCATCTCACTGTAAACATCATCTTTGCTTGAATGTTCAGGAGAGTTATAAATTTGGAAGTTAGTTGACGTTCATTGAACTTTATTTGTTAGAAGATGATTCTGGACTCTCAATAAATTAGTATTTACAGTAGTAATGACTAATGGACATTACCTTTGTCAACATGTCCACTTTCTCATTTAATACTTTCCTACCTTTTGGTAGGTGTTGTTACTAGAGAAATTTCTTCTAAAGAAGTCACTCTTCCAAAAGGTAAAATGTGGGTTGTTCACAAGTTTGGTGGAACATGCATGGGGCACTGCTGAAAGATTATGGAATGTGGCTGTAATTATTATGGGGGATCCATTGGAGAAGAAGGTGGATGTTGTATTTGCAACGTCAAAGATGGCAGACATGTTGTATGATCTTGTGCTCAAGACTCAGTCCCACGACACTTCTTATACAGCTACACTTGATCAAGTGCATGAAAAGCACAAAGAAACAGCTTATTATCTATTGAGAGGAGATGATCTTGATAAATTTCTCTCTCAGCTTCAAACTGATGTGAAGAACCTCAAAGCTATGCTTCATGCCATTTATATAGGTCAAAAAATTTCTCACACCTCATTAACTATCTTTTGTTATGTTCTACAAGCCTGTTTTTTAGTTCTAATGTATAATAATAATCAATTATGATATTAATTGGCAGAATCCTTGGACTTAAAGCACCGCATAGAAAACAAAAGTGAGGTGTGGTTTTTATACTGTATTATTTTGAACAACCAATGCGTGAATTTGTAGAGTTTGAATTAGGCAGAAAACTGAGTTGGCACACTAAATGGAATACTTGTTGTTGGCTTACTTGCATTGTAGTGTTACAGCCACTGTTTCTTCCTAAGTTTTAAACTTAGTTACCAAATTTAGCTGCACTAACAAAAATAATTCAAAACTTTGTCGATAATTTGGTTTTGATGATGTGCAGCTATAGAAATTAAATAGGAGATATAAATTTATTTTAATGATAAAATCCCTATTCTCCTTCATCGTTCCCACTTCCCACGCTATGCCTAAATTACTCTCCTGGAGGCTGATTGTTGTTGATATTTCTAACTATTGTGATCTGCGAGGGAGGAAGTGGAAACCAAAAGGCCCAACAAATTCAAATTAATATTATATATACTACCATATTTAAGAGGTGTATGGTCTAACTTTTTTCGTAGTATTGGAACTTTTTTATTCCATTTACTTATGTTTCATACTGAATTTGAATTTGAACTAGGTAATTATGGTTTTAATAGGTGCACAAGGCATGGGTTACCATCCTTGGGGAGATGTCCCCAACATTTTGCTAGCACTGTAGAATGAGTGGATGGCAAAGATATCCTCTTTTTGATGGGGATTCCCTCCCTGTATCAAGGATGCAAAAATTCAAACAGGGGCATGTTTATAGTATATACGTAACATATTGCTCTCAACAAGGAGAAGCTAGCGAGCCAGTCACCTGCCTAAAATTTAGCAATGCTACAGAACTGAGTGTTTGAAGAGAAATGAGAAAGGGATAAAGAAAACAGAAAGTAATTACAAAAACTGAAGTATGGAAACAACCCCTGCATGTTAATCACATGTTAATTAAGATTGACTATATTTCTTAAAAGCGTTATAGCGTAATTCTCTAGGTAAAAGTTTTGATAGAACTTTTGCAGATTCAACACCAGTTTGAAGAACATGCCATATTTTTCATTTTACAATGTTGGACTGTGAAATCTGCCAGAAACAAAAAAAGAACCACAAACTTAATAGCAGGAACTGAATGTGGAGAACATAACCCAGAAATGGATTTGGAGAATTCCTCAAAGAATTCAAGGAATTGGAAAAAGAAAAAATAAGTATCTACTAATCGTCGGTGAGGGCAAAAACCGGAATTTTGGGTAAAATTGTGCCAGAACAATAGAATTGGAAAATTTGATCTTACTAGGACAGAATCTTGGCAGGATTTCTGTCTCCTTCTGACTTTGGAAATTCTCCCAGTTCGTACGACTCATAGAGAAAAGTATACTTGTACCTGAAGGGCCAGTCGCAAAAGCTTGAAATTGTTAATTTACAAGTACAGAAATTGACATGAGAATTATCAATTTGAGCAGAGGCTATCAACATAATTAGCATATGAAATGGTATCGCTCTTGATACATAGATTTTGCTTCTCCTGCACTGATTTTCTTCCTAAGTTTCCGAAGTAGATCTTGGACCCATTTTGTACAAGAAAAAGTGTTGAAAACTAGTAAGTTCTCAACTACTGGGAGCCATAGAGGATAGCTCTAGTGTCTGTTTTGGACAATTCTACAGAAGTTGTAAAATTGTTTCAGAGGAGAAGAAATTTGTGCATTCACCTATTTAAAATAAATTTTTGGTTATCATAAATTGCAGCAAAACAGAGAACCTTTGGGATTTCTTTGGACCTTTTTCCTTTTGTCCCTATTGTATTTTGAAAGTTAGTAGTTACATGTGATTAGCATAGATATTTTTGTACACTTTAATGAAATTATGCCTTGATGTATCATTCAACAGAAGGAAAAAAATTGTAATTTGAAACACAACTGAATTAATATAAGACTTACACTTGTCTAAGCTTGTTTTCTCTTTCTAAATGCAACTCTGTAGATAGTAACACACCATCCAATTTCATCCAATTTCATTGCTGCAGTACCGTTTATCTTCACCTTAAATTTTGATGAACCTGCCACCTTTTTTTATGAAGGTTCAGTGCCATATTTTATAGGGGAAACTTTCTCATGCTTGCGAACAGACAACTGCTTAGCTAACTGGCCTTCTATGCTATTTTTATTTGTTGGGGTCGCACAATATTTATTCTCCCTGATGCCCTATGACTTTTATTCATATTGCTCAACCTCACCCTTTTGTGCAACATAAGCCTTGATAGGAGGTGTGTTGATTGAATTGACTTGCCTTGAAGATAAATTTGAAACATCTTGCTTCTTTGGAGAAGGAAACACTGGTACAGTCATGCTCTGGAGCTTTTGTTCTTCCATTTTTGGATCAATCAATTATTCAGTATACATTTTAGCATGTGCACTCCTCTCATCCTTATCTCCAATCTACCATTTATCCACATGCTTAGAGGACATTGAATCTTCAAACCATGGATCCATCTGCTTCTCCTCTACCCATTTAGCAGGTTCTGAAGAAAACATTATAAGGGATTGATATGAATCTCTAGACACCATAGGTTTCTTACTAGCTCATGTTTATGTTGCTTCTTTTTGGATCAATGTGTCTACTTTGACACATTCCTCATTTCCCTTAACTGACTTCTTTTTATTATCAAATCATTTAGTATAATATTTTTCATCTGCATAAATCTTGTATGCATCATCCTGTCCAGTCACACCAGTTGCCACTGGATCCACTAAATCAGTTGCAGCCTCTGCAACACATGTGGAAATAGCTTCCTAAGCCTGGTGACGTCGTTTAGAGGGAGGCAGGGAAACTTCATCTCTCGATAGGCCACTTCACAAACGATATTTATCAGCCTTTGGTGGAAAACACATAGGCCTTTCCATAAAAATTGAAAACATATGCCCATGTGGAAACTAACCTTCAGTTTCAAGACTGTTAGAACTTAAGATATTATTAGTTCTCAAATGGAATTCATTTAAAACACAAGCATTATCTGATGCCATATTGTCTCCATTATTGTCATTGGCACTTGCTATGCCTCCTTTATTCAAGCCTTCTACAATTTTCTTGGTTTCATCTTCAGCTTCAATTCTTTCCCTTTTTACCAAATGAAAATGTTCATCAAAGTTAAGTTTCATTTCCTTGATCTGTGTCCTTTTGTTTCGATGATCTACTCCAAATAATATTTCAAGAACATTTTCTTCTTCTATGCAAATATTTATCTTTATTTGATTATCTAATCTCTCTAGTAGAGTTGATAACCCTGAATTATATTTATTCAAGAGCTTTATTTTCTTCTTCAAAATGGAATTCTAACGCAAAGAAGTGTTTGGAACTACCCTAACTTCATTTTCTTTAGTCACAAATGTAGAAAGCACATGATCTTTGACATTAGGAACATAATTTTCATGAATATTTTCAAAATCTTTTTAACCCTTCAAATTTTATTTACAGTTTGAAACCTGAATGCTCTCTTTAGTGTTTCCATGTTTAAAGATTCAAAATTGCTGACAATGTTATCTGTCATTATTTCTCTACAATCTAGGAACTCACTTTCAGGCACTAATTGAGAACCTCTAATTTCTTTTTCTATGCTTTTCCTTTTCTGACCAAACTGCTTTTCACTCATGGTCTACTCTGAAATAATGCCTATATCTGGTGATTGTATCCTAATTTCTTCAAGATAAAAAGAAAAATTCAAAATATTGTCTCCATCATTATGAATATTTCTTTCACTCTCTGATGACCTTTTAAAGTCTCTCTTTGTTGTCTTCAACTCTGGGTCAGTTATTAAAGATACTGCACCAGAAACATCAGACCTCAAATGGTTCTCAAAATGGCTTGTAGGCACTGCACCAACAACATCAGACCTCAAATGGTCCTCAAAATGGCTTATAGGCTTCTTTATCTTTAGTATGGACCTCATATTGTCGGATTTAGATGTTGATAATGAACTGTTCTTTTTAAGCCGAACCTAAACTAAATTGAGCATCGTCATGTCTTTCCTATCAGAATGAATTGAGCATATTCGTGTGCCCAAGAAGGTTCTGCAATTTGCTGGGATCAAAGACGTGTTCACCTGGGTCCACGAAGACCTTAGGACATTTTGTTAAGGTATGCTTTGTTCATTTTTATTTTCTCTTTAATTTTCCTTTTATTTTATTGAAGATAAACATCTTAAAAGTTTGATTGAAGTTGGTCTGTTATTTCATTTTTTATATGTGTATTGAAATATGTTTGACGTGCATAAAATATGGTTGATATTTCTTTGATAACTTCCATATTTGGAATCTGGACAATTTCAAAATCTTTGTATTTTCTTTATCCCTATCAAATACCTTTTTGGCCAATAAATACCTCGTGATATGTAATTCACAGTCTAGATTCCACGAACACTTGTTCCTTCTCCGCCAAAATTACCCATGACCTGCATATTGTAGCGCCACCCATGCTAATGACAAATCGCTTAGGCTCAATTAAAATGATATATCACAAAATTGCACCAATTGTATGCATTTGGCTGGCTACATGTTCTCTATATGACTAAATTTGCCTCCATAATGAAAGCACATTTAATTTACTGCTTGAACCTTAACCTCCTTCCTAGACTAATATCATAAAGTTGTTCCTCTTGCTGTGGAGTAAGTTAATTCTATAGCAAATGGACTTTCTTTTCTTCCACAAATCTGACAAATCTAGTAGAATTTCAAGGTGATCAGTGTTCCTGAATCAAGAAAAAACCCTAGATGCATCATTTCACCATAGGGGTTTTTCTTAATTCAAGATAACTAAGATCATTGAAGAATTAGAGTTCCCAGTTAATCAGAACTATTGACTTTCTATATTGCCTGAATCTGGAAGATGGAGGCAAGTTTGCTACAAGATTAGACGGATCCCTCTTGATGCCATTCAAACAAATTGAGAGGGATGAAATTTGTATGAATAAAAAATCCTCAAAAACTATGTTAACTTTTTGTTTTAACATGGATAATAATAACTTTGAGGAAGTTGGTTGCAATGTGTATTTTTTTAGAAATTGTGCATTCTACACTGGTACAACTTTATAACTTCCTTTAGAATATGCCAGTTGGAGGATGTGCTTTTTCTCTTAATTTTTAATGTTTGAGTTTCGACCTATCTTTGTAATCCTAATACTTATTGCAAGCCTTAATCCTAGCATATCAATCTTGAAAGCACATAACATTATTTAATGGAAATTCCAAAAAAGTCTTTATAACTGTTGTTTTGAATATTTAGGAAGTTGGTTCTACTGTATTTTATTCTATTAACTTTAATAAATCTTGCCACACAATTTGTCATTCACAATCACACCATTTGCATATTCTACACATACACAACTTTGTAACTTTCTTTAGGATATGTCAATTGGAGGATGTGTTCTCACCTTTAATTTTAAATGTTTATGTTTGTATTTCTGTTTGTAATCCCAACATTTTTTATAACATTTTATGCATAGAAGATCAATCTTGGTGGGGATTTGGAGAGAAAAACATAGTTGATTTATCCAACGCTTTTAATTTCCTTTCCATTCCGGTGTGTTTAGAGTGCTTAAAGAAACCTGTCGAAAGGGTTTGCACCTCAAAGAGTAGACTTAATTTGGATTAGGAGGCAATTTTTAGGGGTATCTATTTACCAATTTTGCACGAGACTTTCACCATTACATATCTTTTGAAAGTCATGCCATTTGTGTGGGGCCAAGTTGCTAGACTTGGGATGACAAAAATATCTTGGTCAAAGCAGCCTATAGTCTCGTGAATTTGTTTACCATCTAGATATCCAAATTTCTCACTTTGAAGGGATCTTTACACAATCAATCTCTTAATGGTGAGACTTATTCCCCACTTGGACCACAATACCCTATGGTATCCCATCCCAGATTCATCGCCTTGTAGATATTAGCTATATGGAGGTTCTATCAAGAGAGTGTGTTTTTTTCATTTATGTCCAACATCCTTGCTAACTTGCTACCTATCAATGATAAATCCCTCTCTAAACACAACTCCAACAAAAGATAACGAGGTTTGACCTCAAAGGTTGGATTTATCCATTTCTTACATGGGATCAAGCAGAGGAGTCCAACTCTTGAGGGACATAATAGATAAAATAATTTTATTAATGTCTGACTAATGACCACAAAAGTAGGTGAGAGAGGAAGAAATTATCTGTGTGAATGAAAATATGTCTTCTGCCCTTACTGTAACTAATCTTGCTAGTAAAGGCCAAGGCAAGGGAGAGGATAACAATTCCTCTCAGGATAATGAGAATTTAGTGTTGAGTCTATAACTAGCTCTTGTTATGTTCTCCTTGCAGTGCAGGGTCCAACATCCACGACAAAGAGAGAGGCCCTTGTTGTGTGTACTGAAGGCAAAGACATGCCATATTCAAATAAAGTTATGTTTTGCATGGGAGACTCTACTTCCTAAAATGTTGTAGATGCCAGAAAAAATGATTCTGCAATTGAACACAGAAATTGGAGGTAAAGATGAAACCCTTTTGAAAAATGATTGCATTGATTTGGGAATTGGAGAGCTAGAGAAGGAAATCTCCCATCTTACACAAAAACTAGCATAATTGAAATTGCAAAATGCTTGTGAGACACCATCCCAAGAAATTGGTATTCAACACAAATCATGTGACAAAAATACACCAATGAGAATTGCAAATAAGATAGAGACAAGGTGATATCCTCGAGAAGGGATTTCTGAGAAGATAAAAAAAAGGAAGGGTTGTCTCTGCTAAATTTCTTCAATATAGTCAAAATCCCAACCAAGATTTAAGAAAAGGAATGACAAAATAAAGAACTAGAACATTGTCAGTGAGACAAGCCCTCAAATTCAGAAGAAATATGGATCATCTGGGACTCAGTTAAGAAGCACTCCTAGCAAGGTAGGCTGTCTCAAAGAAGATAAGTTTGAAGGGAAGAAAGATAACATTGGCAGGAAATTGAACCAAAAGAAATAGATGTGTCTAAAGATTGAAAAGGAGATGGATATTCTTTTGGAATATTTGATGGAAAGGAGAACATATCTCCATGCTTAACACTTTTAGAGAAGAATCATAGTTTTCACCTAGGTTCAAATTCTAAAGAAGTTCCAAAGGATGAAAGGAAGCTAGGAAAATGCTTGCTTGAGAATTTCAAGAATCTTTGTGCCATACACGAAGTGATCTCCCATCTCTTCATTATTCCATTAGATGTCATAAATCATAATGATACGTGGTTGAGTAATTGCATTGTGGGTGAAGTAATGTGCATCCACAATATACATCGAAAGAAGCAAGGTGCATTGTAGAATGCATGTGGGGTCATAAGAGGGGTATCATGTCAATATACTAGGTAGATATATAAAGGGGTATAAAATTTGTAAATGTTCAAAAAATGGACACATACAATATATAGTGAAAATAGGGTTTTTTTTAATTTGGGAAGGTAGATTGGGAGGGGGTTAAAAAATGGTTTTGGGAGGTATTTTTCAATATTTATTGAAATTAGGGGTATTGTTTCATATGCCACGAAAGATCGTGTTATGGCATGGTTTCACTAAGTGAATACCCCGTGATGGATTCCCCCATTGACATCTGGTCTCACCCTATTGGCTCAAGGGGGTTTCACTAACTCCTCTCCCTATCCCTTGTGGAACCATGCCCCCATCTCTTTCACATTGCAGTCCCATAGCTAGTTGTGGTATTTTATTAATTTCATATCTCATGATATTCAAAATGCTATGTGCATTACCAGCACAATGAACCATAGGCATCAACCTTGACCACCTATACACAAAATACCAAATCAATGGAAGAGCCTTGGTCTTGAGCTCCTTGCCATGATTCCAATACAATATATACATCATGTGACAATTTAAAATACCAAGGGGTGAAAACTAGGGTATTACAATCTAAGCGCCCAGAAACTGAGGAATCAACCATCCTTAAGGCTCAGCAGTTCGATATTATATATGCCCAATCGAGTTACTTGTATACCATTATACCTGATGCTCCCTGTGCCGCCTCCTCACATCAAGACATGCCAGGGGCATATCGTGCTACTGATGGAGTCATTGGATCAGTTACACAATATCCCCATTTTTATCTGCCATCTCCTGCGATGCCACCACATTCTAGCCACACCTCTAGTGTTGTCCAACCAGGTTACGCCCCTGCATTAGAGGAAATTTGGGGTCTAAAATGGGCCTTATAAGAAAATGTGCCAACAATAAATTTTGTGAGTTGGAATTCAAAAATCAATAGAATTTCAATAAAATGAGTCAACCATAATGGTTGAATTGACATATTTTCGACATATATCCTTGTGTTTTTACTCAAATTTCAAGAGGGAGAGCTCGTTGGATGTGGAATTTAAATTCGCATCCAACGAGTACCCACACTACATACTTTTGATGGACCCCACTACCCCAAAAACAAGAAATACATGAAAAAACATTGGGGTAGCGGTGTTTGTCAAAAGTATATAGTGTGGGTACTCGTTGGATGTGAAATTAAATTCCGCATCCAACGATCGCTCCCGCTTGAAATTTGAGTAAAAACACATGGAGATATGTCGAAAATATGAACAAAAAATTAGTTTTTTTCATTCTTTCTCCAAAATTAATAACTATTATTTTATTATTTTAACTATTATTTAATTATTTTCCTTAGGAGGCCCAGTTTAGATCTCAAATTTCCTCTAATGCGGGAGCCACCCCTTCCTATGTGCCTCTCGCACCAACATCTCACGTTCATGGACCGAGTTGTTCGGCACACTCGTGTACTATCCAAATGGCCGGCTTTGCAGCCCCACCAGCTACTATGGTCTATTATGCACCACTCGTGCAACCTACTCCGGATCTAACCCTACCTCCTCCTGCTCCTATAGGATATATCTACGCACAACAGAACTTCCCTAACCAACCTGCCCCCAATAACCAACAAGAGAAGGGAAGGAGTAAGAGAGGTAGGAATCGGGGTAACAACCCGACTCAAGGAGGTGGCCAACAAGCCAACCCTTCGAACAATAACAACATCAACCCCCTGTATAGAATCCCCAATGTCCCGCTCGACCTAGGAAGAACCCACAGTTACAGACTAACCATTTGTGTGTCACATGTAACACTTACGACCATTACACCCATAAGTTTCCTAATCTGAATTGTGTCCACCATTTACTCCAAAACGACATTCAACGTGTTATGAATAAAATAATAATAATAATAATAAACATCAACATATTTAGAGAGAGAGAGAGAAATAGAAATAATAATAATAATAACAACAAACAATAATAATATAATATTAATTAGTGAAAAGGTGTAACTCTTTATGAAAAGTTGCATTAGACACCCTTTAAATAATTATATATGCCAGCAAGTCTATCTTGTAAAACATCATATCATATTTATCAACTTTTATATCTATTCATGGATTATTTGTATTTTCAAAAGTGGAAGTTCGAGAAGTTACAGTAAACGGTTTTTTACTGTTATAGTGGTATCAGAGATATACATCCATTAGACATTATTTAAACTTTGTATAGATTGGGTTTCCCTAAAAAAATAATAGGACCTTGCCCTTAAAAGATGAAAATAAAAAGAGGTAAAAGTAAACCCCCCCCAAAGAGGTAAAAGTAACCCCCTTCCAAAAAAAAGGAAAAAAGTGAAATCACACGTGGTTTCTTAATAAGTGGGGTTGGGTTTTAATATAAAAGTGCATAAAAATTACTACTAAGAAGCAAATGATATTAGAACTTAGGTGGGGAAGGTAACACTCATTCCTCCCAACCACCCAATCTACTGGCATCTTACAAAACTTAAGGGGAAACAAATATAAAAGTGCATAATAATTGCTACTAAGAAGCAAGTGAGATTTGAACTTAGGTGGGGAAGGTAACACTCATTCCTCCCAACCACCCAATCTACTAAAATTTTACAAAACTATTGAAAAAAAGAAGAAGAAGGAGATATTGAATAAATTTCAAAGAAACTCAAGAATATGGATTTTAATGTTGAAAAGAAAGAAAAGTTTCCTATCACCTTACAAAGAAATGTTGCAATACTATTTAGAATTAAAGCAACACTTGTAGGGAAGGATATCACAATTTATATTGCATCTGCTGAAAGTAATAATTATATTAGTACTAAATTCGCTAACCATTTAGTGATTCCCGAGTCAAATATAAGTGAAGAGCTAGACTTTTGGGACATGAAACAAACTAAAATAAGTGGCTTACAACTGAATGTTGGAGTTTATATGGTCACATCGAAATTCATTGTTAGTTCCTTATGGAGCTTTGATGGTGACATAACTTTGGATTTACCTTGGATAAAAATATTAGGGACTTTCATCTTAAATGCCTAAAAGAAGTTTCTGACATTTCCTATAAGCAAAAGACAATCACATTTCAATATATTACAATGAAATCAAATTTAGAAGCTCTAACATCTGAAGACTTCAAGAATATATCAAAGATGATTTCACAGGGTAATCAGAAGTCAGAAAAAAAGAAGTTGAAAAGATTATCGTCGGTAAGGATGAAGAAATTACTCGTTTGAAGAATCATAGTCAAGACTTGATCACAGAGATTAAGAAATTAAAAAGGGAAAAAATATCGCAAGAATAAATCCAAGAGAAATTCCACCAAAAGGAAGTGGATCTCCATAATGAATTCATTAAGAATCTATTAGAAAAAAATGAATAAAACTCTCGCTTAAAAAATTTGAATCAAGAGTTAATTGAACAAATTAAAAAATTAAAAAATGAGAAGTCAGAAAAATCCTCAAAGTTATTATCAACCAGTAAATCGTGAGAATCACAAACAATTGAAGTTTTTACAAGGGTTCCACAAATGGCTTGAATGCCTTATCATCACCCAAATCATAGAAGTCGATACAACCAACATCAAAGTAAAGCAGAAAATAAACATCGTTCTTCTCATGGACAAACCAACTACAACCTTGAAAATGAACAAAAACAACAACGACAACTTTTATGGAAGACTGAATTAAGAAGTTCTATACGAGCAGTTGATTATCAAACAATTCCAATGAAGGTGTATTTGGGATGGATCACTTCCCAAAAAATGCAACACATTAGTTCAGCAATCTGAAGATTATATCGCCTAGTTTCATCAAGAATCGTAGTTCCAAGCTTGCAACATCATGAAAAGTCATTACAAGCAAGAGAACAAAGTCATACAATAAACTATGCTTCGAGGACAAAGCATGTTTAAGGGAAAGGCAATGTTATGAATAAAATAACAATAATAATAATAAACATCAACATATATATATATATATATAATAATAATAACAACAAACAATAATAATATAATAATATAATATTAATTAATGAAACGGTGTAAATCTTTATGAAGAGTTGCCTTAGACACCCTTTAAACAATTATAAATACATGAAAGTCTATCTTGTAAAAGATCATATCTATTTTATCAATTTGTATATATATTCATGGATTATTTGTATTTTCGAAAGTAGATGTTCGAGAAGTTATAATAAATGATTTTTAACTGTTACACAATGTAACCTCAATGAGGATGCTCTGGCTCAGCCAAACCCAACACCACTAGGTCCTCCCCCTATGGTGCTCCAAAATCCCCTTCCAAACCAAGGGATGGTTACAACCCAACCCTTGGCACCTCAATCTTCTGCAACCACATTTCCGGTTCAACCCATTGATCCTGGTGTCCATCACCTCATAACGTTATTGTCTGATGTCAACCTCCAGACTCGATGAAACCAATATGGTTCCACCACATAAACTATTGACCCATCTGCAACAGCTACCTCCACCACTCCTGACATGTATTTTCATTTTTCGAGACCCCCATGGAAGGGACTGCAAAATTCTCGTGGTTCCCTTTACATCACAGCGCAAACAATGTCACTGCTAGAGCTGCGCTCAACTACAATATTGTTGATGAATTGGCCTAGTCTCCCACAGCCATGTCTGCTATGGAAGTGCTCAAAATTTTTCCTTCGCAATGTAAATAATTATTATCCATGCTAGGTGTCGATGATCCCTCTGATTATAGGTTGATCACCTTCAACCTGGATCAAGGAAAACCCAGGATGCCATCATCCGTCGCTTCCAAGTTCTGGTCATAATTCAGAATTTGGTCATTCATTGATGCATCATTGATGAGGAGCATCCACCTATGCTATGTCAACCTTCATTTGGTAGAAACTTGGATCTCCCACCCTTCAACCTTCCACCACTACTCTTTGCACCTATGGTGGTCGTGCGAGTCAACCCTAGGGAGTCCTCATGAATGTCCCTGTTGAGTTAGCTGAAAAAAGAGGGTTGACTGATATTGAATCTTTTCAATTCCCAACTCAATTACAAGCTCCCCCTAGGATGTAGTTACATGTATGCAATGTGAATCGTTGCATCTATCATCTTTCGACTCTTGATGTCCCCCCACAATGGGAATATCGTGACCATCGACTAAGTAACATATTATGACCCCAAGGGACCGGCCACACCGGAACACATCCTTCCAAATATCAACACTACCATCGACATCGTGTCCATACCATCCATGTCTGATGTTGGCCTGAGCTTATTTTCCAGCTCTCCTATGAAGAACACCTTTTTGTCCTTACCACTTCCCCCTTCATTGACTGATATTTCATATTTGTGCACTATCACATCTGGTAGCATACTGCCCTCCTCGTAAAATCATTCAAAACCACAACCAAAAACATCAGGGAATTATTGGGGTTCACTCCCTCTCCACACGATTCCCTTCCTCTTTCCACCATCCAGCATCGTGATCAAGCATGTCATGGCTACTCTCAACTTGCCTGGTTTCACTTTGGGTATTCTTGTGTGGTACCTTGATCCACATACCCCTCCCTTGACTCCCCAGATTGTGTTGACTTGTGTCCAACCTATTGAGATGATGTTGAACCCACTTCCTGGGACAACCGTGACACCTCCTGTCATTGTTCCTGCCCCACATCCTTCTAAGAAGGCTAGGGAAGGTGCCCAAAGCAATGGAAGAAGCACTCCCTCCTCCTACATGTGCATTATGCAAGGTCCAAGGCCATGCAACATAGAATCGTCCTGATTTTCCTCTCCTTCACACCCATGTGAGCACTGTAGTGGAGACCGATGACACTCCAGTTGTCATTTTACTAACCATACATGCGGTGAAGAACAAGTCATTGTGAACCAACCATCCATGTGCCTTTTAACTCAACTCAAAATGGTCCTTTTAACTCTAATTCAAATTCCATGTCATCATGTGTTAGCCAATGAAATTGTTTTAAATTTGAAATACCGTATAGGTATTAAATATTTTTTTAATATAAATTTGGGGATAGGTATCATAAAAAAAAAACTATTTTGTGTTTGTATTTTCGACATATCTCCCCGTGTTTTTACTCAAATTTGATCGGGAGAGCTCATTGGATGTATAATAAATTACGCATCCAATGAGTACCCACTTGACATACTTTTGATGGACCCCACTACCCCAAAAACAAGAAATACCTGAAAAAACGTGATGATGACATCATCATCACATTTTTTCAGGTATTTCTTATTTTTGGGGTAGCAGGGTCCGTCAAAAGTATGTCGAGTGGATATTCGTTGGATGTGGAATTTAATTCTGCATCCAATGAGCTCTCCTGATCAAAATTTGAGTAAAAAAACGGGGAGATGTGTCGAAAATACAAACACAAAAGTAGTTTTTTTCTTTTCTTCCTCCAAAATTAATAAATATTATTTTATTATTTGAACTATTATTTTATTAATTTTTTTAGGAGGCCCATTTTGAGTTGAAATTTCCTCTAATATATGTGTAGTTTGTGGCCTGTATGGTCATTATTCACATCATTTCCCAAAATTTCTTGAGAACTAGTCACTCCTTAGGGACCTTCGCACACACTCCCACAAGTCTGACATTACCGCCCTTGAGGAGATCCACCCTCCAAATTCTTCCTCGGACACCCCCAACACCATTTACACGATCTCTACTTCCAGTAGTCCTTTCCCATCCTCGATCGTAAAATATCCACCTGATCTATCCTGACACCACTTTCGCGACGACGGAGATATCTCTGACACTACCACCCGTTTTACCCCTTTCCACTTAGTCCATGGCAATGAATCAGCTCTTCCCATCAAATGCCAGATTCTGTTGCTCCGTCTTGCCTTCGAACTTCTCCCCGATACTTCACCAATAGAACAACGCCTACTTACACTTGAACAGATTAATGAGGAACATCGTGTTTCTCTCTAAATCATCGAAGCAACCAAAATTCGGTCGAAGTCCCATTATGAGTTCCATGTCCACCCTCACACCTTCAATGAGGGTGACCTTGTCCTCATCTACAATCAATCCAACGATAAGTTAGGGAATTCCATGTGGTATGGCCCATATTACATCCATTGGTGTCTCGACAAGGGGGCATATATCCTCACTGACTCTAATGACCGTCTCTTGAAGAATCCCCACAACGGGATCTACCTCAAGAGGTTTTATTCCTGAAGTTGCTCACCATGATTACCCTTGTGTCATAGTTTTTATTTCTTGTTTTACATTTTTGTTACCATGATTCGGTGACCCCATCCTGTAGTCGCTCCACGTCTAGTCGTAGTGACTCCATTGTAGCACTCTGTTGCATCCTTTGCACGTGAGCAAGTGGATATAACCCCTCCACCTTTCCCTACACTGTTGGTACCCCATTGGAGGGTGCGGTCCCACGTCTGCAAATGCACAAAGTATGTTTTCAGTATCTATTACATGTATGATCTAGATACCACTATGCTAGCATACCGCGAGGTCCCCAGATCTATCCTAGAGATCGAGGCATCTCCAGATCTCCTTGGTAGTCCGTTCCCATGTATGGATGGTCCTCTATGAGCATAGGAAGTTGCTGCCACTATGGAAAAATATCCCAGGTGAAGAGACTACATATACTAGAATAACTCCCTCCCTACTTTCTTCATTCCATTTCTCGAAAGTCACCTTGATTTGCGTGCTACCAGACGAATCACCCCATGCACACAGCGGCATGTTCACGAGCCATCCTGCTCCATCCATATTGCAATCTTGGATTTATTTTACCGCCATACATCGTCCTATAAGGAGGCCCCATCAAGTGTTTCATTGTTATTCCTATCAGCCATATTCACAACATAACCTCTTTCCATACATTGAACACTTCCTCCTTGCTTGAATGACCATTATAGAGTTTATGTTAAGCTCTTTTTTTACTCCTAAAAGAATGAAAATATTTTCGAGCATGCTTGCATCCTTTCACTCTTGTTAAATTATTTGAAATGGTGTCTATGTGGCCTCGTTTATCTCCTTTTTCAAACTACGTAGACTATTAGAAGAAAAGGACCACCCTAGCACACTCTAGCTAGGATTGTTTCCCTTTGTATCCTTTTATGCTTTGTCGGACATTGGGACTATAATTTATGAAAAAAGCTCATTATGGGTTCTATTTAAGCTCTTTTCCAACCTTCTCATCAAGAAAATATTGCCGAGCAAACTTGGTTTCATTCATGCTCATAAAAGTATTTGAATGATCATCCAATCCGTATAGGTTTAACCTTTTCTGGCTTGGTTGGAATACCTATTGTACATAAGTCTCTCTTCCCCCAAGGTTAGGAGAGTTCTCCTTTGTACACTTTTATCCTTTTTTGGGCTTAGGAGACTACATACAAAAAAGAGACCACATTGGAGTCTTCTTCATGTTTTCAGACTCTCTAAAAATGAAAATGCCATCAAGCATTTATCGTCTCGGGTTCGGTAAAAATCCATGAGATAGTATCATATTGAGCATACTTCTATCCCTTCTTTGGTCTCACATTATGTAATCTTTCCCCGTTTGGTTCGCCTTTATTCAGAGTACTCTGCAATGAGTCTCCCTTTGATCCCCTAGATATCACTATTCTAGTTACTCCCCCAAGTATTTTCCATTGCAGTTATATTCTCGGTTTCCTAGCTATGACCCCTTTCCCATGAGTCATTATCATTTTAATCCAGGTCATCCCTGTCGTCTTACTCTGAACAAAGGAAGTTTGAGTCCCTTGTACTCCCCTTCCCTTGTTCCCATTTCAGTGTTTCAGTCCCCTGATTGTTCCACATATTTGGTTATCCCCCTCATGCTTCTAATCAAGGAAACATCATTACCTTATTAGTTGCAGGTCTCCCTCTATTGATGTCAACACATCTATTCCATAGGATAGACCCAGAGGTCCATGTATCCTGGTTTCATCCACCTCATTGATGAGTTCCATGGACCACTTGAAAGGAGTCATTAGTGCCTTTCGAGTTGGTTTTGTCTCACGTGCTCGAATTTGGCTAGATCATCACACCGTTGATATTTGTACAGGGTATTGGTTTGTTGATTATTTGGTCAAAGACCCCAGTTGTCACTTGACTCTAGCACATTGGTGAGTCTATTATGGGACCCATATAGTGTCATATCCCTTGTCATTTTTGGGATGCATTGGTGATAGTGTTCTGAAGGCCATCAGTGTCATGCTTTCATGTACCTCCAATACTTGATGATGTATATTGTACCACAAAGATTCTGACTTTCAGTCATTGAGTCCATCGAGTTATGTACAACTCCAGACTCAGCAGAGCATCAGTTGTGATGATATTGCATTCCATGAGAATGCCATTGTTCCTATGTATCAGTTCTTCAAATCAATTTATGTATTCAACCTCCCATTGAGGCCACCATTATGTATCATCAGTTGTATATGTATTGAAAGGCTCCCATTATTTTGAGCCTTGATCCCCATTATTTATTCTTTTGACATTGTTACGAGCATGTGTATGCCATCCTTGTCCATATACATGTCACACACTATATGTATCTCATCCATTTTTTTATAAGTATTACAAAACCAAAAGCCACTGTAGTTCGAACGAGGAAGCTCCACTCCTCTACGGTCCTCTCTAGCCTCTCCATCATTGTCACTATTTTCCTATGATCCTATGATGTCTATCGGCCATACGATGAGCTCATGCCCTCACACATCAGGGGGCAATATGTTAACACGAAAAATTGTTCACCTAGTTCTCTATGGTCTAAACCATAATCATACATCATATTCCCACCATTATTTACTCCATTTTGACCTTCACAATTGTATTTCCACTAAATATGGTCCAAAAAATCATTATTCCTTCCCATAAATGAAGGGATGGTGAATATTTATTGTGATTTATCCCCACTCTCTCCCAAAAAAAGGGTAAAAAACCTAAAAATGCGAATGGGTTAAAAAACCATAGATAAATACCATGGGTCAAAAACCCTAGGACCATTCTGTAAATACATTGTGAAGGGCTCCCTCAAAACACTTTTTGGCCATTCCAGAAGCATACTTTTTCCATTTTCTCTCAGTCACATCACATACTTTTTATTCCATTATTCCCATATTTTGCCATGCCATTTCCCATGGTGTACATTGAGTTCACTCTGTACCCATTTGGATCCATTTCCCCTTTGAAAGCCATTTGTGGAAGAGACTGGAGACCAAAACCGTGGAGCTGGGGAACCACTTCCAAGGACAGATACGGTGGCCTACTTTCAGAAAAAAGGTATTTTTGTTCTTGTTATGCATTAGTTAGTTTTATATATTTGAAAACCCTAAAAAAAAATTGTTATCTTTGTCTCATTTCTTTTTCTTATCACTGAACTCTACCTTATGCTCTGGACAAGCTAAGGTTGGTGCTTTTGCACATAGTAGGGGAGAAATCCCCACTACAGATGGAATTACTTACAATAAATTTCTACTTTTATATTTTTGTGTGCCCATTTTTTAACATTATTTTTTAAAATTCATTATTTAAATTAATAAATTCAATGAAGCTCTAATTTACAAGGTGTACATTTGAATGCCTTAATTTAACCAATATACGTTATTTATTTTTTAATGTATAAATATCCATTGTACTTATCATGCAACATTGAGGCGTTAAAGGTTTTGCCAAAAATAAATACCTCTCTCTTTTAAAATTATGATATATATATATATATATATATATATATATATATATATAGTAAACTTACTTTTTTTCTTAAAAGTGTATATATTTAAATTCTGCATACAAAGCTCTAGGTTTTCCATTCCAAAGTTAAAACTGAAGCAATGAAGCCATCCAACACATATACTATATTATGCCCCACACACAAACACACACACACACACAGATACATTTAGCATTAGAACCTATGTTTCATAAGGTAGTGTTTAATATTATACTTGTTTTCATCTCCTAGGCACTGTCCCATTAGGTCCATCCTCTTTGTGCAAAATTTCCAAATGACTCTAGAAATATCACTCCAAGCTCAAAATTACCCACTTTGAGGAAAGTACCCATGGATTGTCCGATTATCTTCAAGATCTTTTGGCCCCAAAATTCAATAGGGAGGCATGGCAATTTTAACCATAGTGCTAAACTATGGATCCTCTTCCTTATTGGATCAAAACATGTGTCCCATCTCAACAAAGAGAGGGATGGAATGCCCCAGAATCATGGTCCTTCCATGGATATTTTCGGATGATCCTTCCCTGAATTAAATAGGAAGGTGATGTAACCTCGAACCCCCACATGGGTGAGAAGACCCAATACGTGATCCCAAGTTATGTTGACCTATTATTTCATATCTTATTTAGAGAATCTTCTTTCATTAAATCTTCCTATTAGGGATTTTTAGTATAGAAGATTATCTTGTCTATGAAAAATGTTGGATCCACCACCTAATGCAGATGGTCTTCCTGTAACGTCTTCTTCGAATAGTAGAATTTCCACAGGGGCTTGATGGAAGTATCCTTCATAGGCATAGAGAGATCCTTCACACAAGGGATCTCAAAGTATTTTGTAGTGAATGAGGGGGGTGACGATCTGGAGGGAGATTAGAGGGATGTGAATGTGGGAAAGGGGAATGATGATTGGGGGAGAGGGGATCAACGTGGTGATTATCAAAGGAGCCCTAAAAGGAAACCATGGATGGGAGTGAAGCAAATTCATAACCTAGTTAGGGTGAAAAAACAAGGCATTCTACTTCCTAAAATTGATAACAGTTAATAATAAGAGAAGTGATCTAATGTGAGAATGATGAAGAGGTGTAGGGAGGAAATTTATGCATGCCTTTAGCCTCCACTTCATCTCTCTCTATGCTATTGTTTATGCTAAAATTACTCATAATAAAATTAACTATTTCATTTAATAATTTTGTAAATAACTATTTGTCCTAATAAAAAGAAAGTTTCTAACACCTAGAAAACAAAAACAACTCAATTGTTTCATGTGCACATGGCATCATTGTTTTAGGGATTGTTGAATCTTAAAACATTATAAAAACATTATAAAGTTATGCCTATTACATGTCTTCAAAATTTTCTAAATAATGGATGTCATTGAATCAGTAATGGTTTAATATATATATATAATTTTTGTTTGGGTGATTTTTTAAATAAAAAAAATCTATATATACGGGTAATTTTTTTTTAAATTCTATATTTATATAAAAAATTTATGAACAAATTTTAGATATTCTAAAAGCTAGAATTTCAAATTTGATATAGACTATCGTTTTACATTGAGATACCTCTTTTTATCGCTCAAGTCTCTGATAATTTAAAAAAGATTAAAAATGTATCTATCTGTTGGTCTGTCAAGAGGAAAGAACGTGATACTAAAGAATTCGCAGAGATTGAGCAATTATTTAGGGAATGCTTGCAACAATTTGGGCTTTGGTTTTTCTATTGAAGTTGATAAAGATTCTCTGTATGAGTTGGAAGCTAGAAGAAGAAATATTTTGCTTGATAGAGAGAAGGAAGCTAGACAGAAGAGTAGAGCCATCTGGTTATTATATGGTGATGATAACACACCTTTCTTTCATAAATTTGCTAATCATAGGAAATTTGTTAATACTATATGGAAGATAGCAGATGATAGGGGTAATATTGTCGAAGGGTTTGAGGCTATTGCTGGGGCAGGAGTACAACATTTTGAAACTCCGTTTCATGCTGATGGGAATCTTCATTTAACAGAGATTCTGGATATTGCTAACAAATATCCTTCTGACATATCTGAAGCTGAAAATTTAGACCTTATGATTCTTGTTACACTTGAGGAAATTCAGTCTATTTTGGCAGTCAGTAAAAATGATAAGAGCCCTGGACCTGATTGGATTCTGGTGGAAGTTTACAGGGTACTCTTTGATGTCTTGGGAAGTGATCTCTTACGAGTTATAGAAGATTCGATATTGTCTGGTAAATTTCCTGCTATTTTTAATACTGCCTTTATTGCTTTAATACCCAAGACTGATTGTCCAAAGTCATTTGATGACTTTAGACCTATATCTTTATGTAACTTTTTTTACAAGATCATTGGTAAAATCATTTCTACCCGTATTAAAAAGATATTGGGGAGAATCATTTCAAAAGAACAGTTTGGATTCTTTCCTGGCAGACAGATTCATGAAGCTGTTGGAATTATTCAGGAAGGTTTGCATTATATTCATGTTAAGGCTATGAAATCAATGGTACTTAAGATCAATTTATCTAAGGCATATGATCAAGTAAACTGGATTTTTCTGCGGGTTATTATGACTAAAATGGGCTTTTCTGTTTCCTTCATTACTTGGGTGATGAGCAATATTACATCAGTTTCTTTTGTTGTTCTTATTAATGGGGTGGCATCTAATTTTTTTAGATCTGGTCAGGGGCTTAGGCAAGGTTTCCCTTTGGCTCCATTACTCTTTCTTATTGTTGTATAGGGTTTGAGAAGGTATATTCTTTATGCACAACTCGGGGGGGATTTTCAGGGCATCTCCTTTGGTAACAACATTATTCTATCTCATATTTTGTTTGTGGATGATATCATTATGGTATCTGATGGCTCTGAAAAGTCTTTATCGACATTATATGAGGTGTTATTGATCTTTTTTAAAGCATATGGAATGATTATTAATGAGGATAAATCTTCTTTTTATTATTCTGGATTAAATGAAACTAAGTTGATTACGATACAGAACATTTTTTCTTTTAATGTTGAAAAAATTGAGTATGGCGTGAAATATCTTGGTTTCCATCTAAAACCTTGCAGATATCTCATGAAGGATTGGGACTGGCTCATCACTAAAGTGGAAATGAGGATAAAAAACTGGAGTTTCAAATGGCTATCTAAGGGAGGAAAACTAATATTGGTGAAGTATGTTCTGGAAGCCATACCAGTATATTGGATGCATTTTTGGATACTAGTGGGTATTCTTGAAAAAATTAGGAAGATTTGTTTCAAGTTCTTATGATCTTGTAATAAAGATTTTACTGGTTTACCTTGGTCTTCATGGAAGGTTCTGGCTAATCCCAAATCTCTGGGAGGTTGGGGATTGAAAAATCCTACATTATTTGCTAAATCACTTGTTGCAAAAATGTGTGGAATCTAGTTAATGGTTCTGGAATTTGGGTTCAGATTGATTTTCAGAAATATATTTCTCCCTTAACCTTATTTGATTGGATAAGGGTATATGTTAAGAAAAAGAAGGGCATATCCATTTGATGTAAAGTTGTACTTTGATCCTTTGATTTGATTGGACAGGAACTTGTGTGGAAAGCTGTGTCTGGAACTAAGGTGCGTATTTGTACTGGCCCTTGGCTTGGGTGTAAATGGAGACATGTTTTACCAGCCTCCATGATTGATAAACTTCATAATGCTGGTTTTTCTGTGTTAAAGGATATTGCATGCCTAGGTACAGTATTACTTCAGGATTAGGGCTGGTTACATGCTGATTTATTTGGATTTGTGGAAAAGGAAAACATAATCTGGAATAATTATGTTGCCTTGCTGATATCCAGTCATGTTAGAATTACTACTGAGGATGATCAGCTGGTATGGAATCTCTCTAAAACTGGTAAGTATACTCCCAAAGCTAGTTAATTTCATCCTATTCAAGATAGGAATGAGATGGAAAGTTCCTGGTGGTGGAAGTGGTTATGGAAACTTAACTGTCCACTTAAATCAAAACTCTACTGTTGGTTTCTGTTTTCAGGAAAAGTACTTACCTGGGATATATTGTGTAGAAGAGGCAGAGAGGGACCTGGTAGGTGTTATCTGTGTAAGTTGGAGTCTGAAACTAATGATCATATTGGTTTTGATTGTTCATTTACAAGGAGGGTTTGGTCAAAGATCGAGGACAAGTTAAGATACTTAGATTTCTGGCAAGGTACATCAGTATTAGACTGTGTAAAGAACTGGATTTTGAAGGCTAATACCAGGTATAGTTCTTTACCTATTATTGTATCTTGGTTCATATGGAAGGCTAGAAACCTTTGTTGTTTTGAAGACATACAACCTAAGACTTATGTGGTAACATCCTTTTGTTTGGGTTTACTTTATTCATATCCTTTGGATAATAGAGTAATGCATTTGAGAATGGTTGCTAGTGAACAGATTGATAAAGAAGTACCCTAGGGGTATTTCGATGGATCGGCTATAGGTTCGCCACAGATCTGTGGGGATGGAGGTATATTGTACATCTCAGATGAGCACTTTTTCACCTTTTTTGCAGGACTTGGGTTGGGTACTAATAATTTTGCTGAGCTCTTTGCCTTAAAGTTTCTTATCATTTTGGCTTTGAAGCAGGGGGTGCAAATCTTGCAAATTTTTGGGGATTCATAGTTGGTGATCAACTGGGTATCTGGTAAGTATAGGATTAATAATATTCTACTTATGCAGATCTTGTAGGAGGTGATCTGTATATCTAATTTCCTTGAAAAAGTTGAGTTTAAGCACATCTATCATGAAAGGAACTCTAAGGCTAATGCAGGTGTTAATGTGGTGGAAGGGCATTGGAGAATCAAGGAGTTTAGAGGATCTGAAACATATGAGACTTTTCAGATTTTTTAGAATGGGATGGGTGAGTCATGAGATTCAGTGGGCGGGCTAAATGTCATATAGTATATGTGACAACTCTTTTATTGACTTATCTATCTTCACTGCTTAGTTATGATGGTTAAAAATGTTATATTCTATGAGCTTCCACTATGTGGATAATGACTGTTATTGGATTACAGGTTGATGTTTTTTTTTCCAGTTTTGAAGATCAATACTTTGAAACAATGGTGGTTAAAACTTTATAGTTTTGGGCTTTCAATGGAGAAAGTCTTTGGTGAGGTTTACAAGATGATACTTGCACAGTATTGAAGATCAAAGTTTATACTTTGAAGATCAATATCTTTTGATAATGACTATCTATATTTGACTATTTATATTTGAAGGTTTAAAAATATATATACTCTTCAATTTTCGATGGGATTACAAGCAGAAGTTTGTATAGATTGTGAAGATCAATGTCAGAAGAGGATTACAGGTTTACTTGTTCAATTTGTTGATCTTGATTTTTGATGAATATTATGTGTATAAACTACTTTCTGTTGGATTGTAGTTTATGGATTTTGATATCTTATGGATTGGATATAAGTTGATTTTCATATCAATTATTATCTTTTTGTAAAAAGCATTTATGTGCTGAATGAATGGAGATAATGGACACTGATCAGTAAATGATAGTGGTTCATATGAGGTATGTAATTTTAATAAAAGTTATGATTTTTTTCTATGGGAAAAAAAAAGGTTAAGATGTATTTGTTTATGATAAATAGAATAAAAGCTAGAATTTTGATGCATTTTATCTTTTTAAATTGAGATATTTTTATTATCTCTCAAATTAAAATGTTTTTGGTTATAACTCTAATTTATGTGGAAAGTAACCTGTCACGAGAGATATTTCTGATTATGCATAATTTTATTAGTGATTTTATCTTATCTATCTATCTATCTATATATATATATATATATATATATATATATATATATAGCACTCATGTGCAAGCTTTCCAAAAGACAAAAACACACTTGCTTTAGTATCCAAGATCATTATTTTAATAACAACAAAAAAACATAAAACAATTATATAATAGCATTAGACAAACAAAAATAGTGACTATAAGGCTTCCAAGTAATATACATAAGACAATTATATAATAGCATTAGACCAATAAAAATAATGACAATAAGGCTTCCAAGTAATATAATTTTTAATTTTAGTTTTAGATATCATTCTTATGCTTCTTTTAGTAAGATCCATAAAGAGTAGAATTCATCTAATTTTAGTTTTAGACATCATTTTTATGCTTCTTTTAGTAAGATCCATAAAGAGTAGAATTCATCTTGGTTATTAGGGAAGAACCTTTTTATTCCTACTTTCTCCATCATTTCTCAAAGTTTGATTTGAGATATTATATCAGAGACTTTCGCAAATGAGATAGTGCAAACATAGCTAGTATCTCTTACTTTTTTCTTGTTTTTGTTAACATCTCTAATAGTAAGAGACTAGTGACCATGATAGTTATGTAGCTTCTCACATTACTTATATTACCACTTTTGTCAATAGATATTTCTAAATTGTGGCGGGCATAGTGAATTAGCTCAAGTGGGTTGAACCAAATGTTTCAAGGCAAGAGGTCTTTGGTGGAATTCCATTGAGGTTTGAGTTTCCCTTAGTCCCACACTACAACAAAATAGACAATTAGCACCTAAACTAGCACCAAAATTTAGTGTATTTTAGATCACAAATTGGGCACTTTTGTCGGTGCCAAACTCGACGCCACAGTGCATGTTCACTTCAAGGGTGGAAATAGCACCAGAAATAGCACCGTATGTAAGACCTATTAAAAATCCAAATATAGTGCCGAGAATGTGTTGCCTAAAACAACGCCATATTTTGCACCTAGATTAGCTCCTACTTTAGCGCCTAAAATGGCACCTACAATAACGTCTAAGATGGCTTCCATTTTTGCTTCCATTTCGACGTCTAGTTTTACTCCTATTTGTGTTTCATGTTTTGCTTCTAATATTCCTCCTAGTATTGCTTCCTATTTTTCTTCTAGTATTGCTTCTAGTCATGCTTCCTTTTTTGCTTCTAATATTTCTCCTAGACTTGCTTCGTGTTTTGCTTCTAGTCATGCTTCGCATTTTTGCTTCTAGTAATGCTTTGAAAATAACTTCTATTTTGGATTCCTAAATGACACCAAGTTTTGCATACATTATGACGTCCTTAGTTGCTTCCATTTTTGCTTTTGGATTTGCTTCTATATTTTCTTTTGCTTTTTCATACGATTTTGCTTCAAGTTTGGCTTCTAGTTTTTCTTTCGCTTTTACTTCTTGGTTTTCTTCAAGATTCTTTATTTATTTTTCTTATAGTTTTTCTCCCATTTTGCTTATGGTTTTGCTTCTGATTTTTCTTCCAATTTTGTATCTTTTGTTGCTTCTATTATGGCTTATATTATTATTTCATTTATCATTTCTAAAGTTACTTCCATTATTACTTCTTTGTTTTCTACCTAAATTGCTTATGTTTTTGCTTCCTGTGTAGCACCAAGTCTTCCCTCTGAGATTGCTTATGGTTTCTATCTAGTTTGGCTTCCATTGTTGGTTCTGTTTTTGCTCCCAACAATGCTTCTTGTTTTGCTTCGACTTCTTAAATTAAAAACATTTATTTAAATTTTATTAGTTAAATATATCATGCCTCTTAAATAACTTAAATGATTATAGAGTAAGTCATATTGCATTTGAAATATTTTATAGGATAACATTTATAAACAATTTTAAGGGAAACAAACATCCATACAAACCAAAAACGTCAATATACTTATTAAATATCCATCAAAATAAAATTTACAACAACGAATATATATAAAATAAAAAGATAATTATTATAACATAATCATCATTTATATTAAAACAAGTGAATCAAATATCTATAATATAATTGAATTTGTGAACACCCATTCTCATTAGTGAACTAAAATCATCACATGTAATAAATATCCATCCAAACATTGTTAACCACTTCCTATATATATATATGTATGTATGTATGTATGTATGTATGTATGTATGTATGTATGTATGTATGTATGTATACATATACATATGTGTGTGTGTGTGTGTGTGTGTACAAGTCAATACCGATAAGATTATCATTATATATAACTAAAACAAGTGAAAGTCAAATATGTCGGTAGATCAATAACATGTCAAAATGATACATGTCCAACAGTCAACATAAGTCAAAATGATAAATGAAATAACTCAAACTGATACATGTCAAAATGATACAAGTCAAGATGATATGTGTCCAAATGATACAAGTCAAAATGATACATGTCAAAAAGATACAACTCAATAATATCAACAATGATCCATGATGCAATCTATATGATCAAATATGCCACTGGCTACTAGCAATATCTTCCTCATAATCATCATCATAATCACCATCATCATAATCGTCATAATCTTCCTCATAATCATCGTCATCACCCACCTCGATATCTCTTATATTGTCCTCATCATCATCATCATCATCTCTCGCATCGGTACCAAATCCAACATAATCTGGATCTATACCATCATCTGAATCAATAAGATCTTCTGCAAGACCCGTGTTCTTCAAAAAAACATTAAAAATGAAAATTTATTATTTATTTCATGCAATAATTAATTTTTTTTTATATTTCTAATATTACAACATATGAAACAAAATCATAATCATATTACATCAATACCAAAGTGCACATACCATAATAAAACTTCAAATAAGTTATAACTAAGATGTCGTTGCAATGATGTAAAAGATGCAACAATTCTAATAAACATTAGTAAAGATTATTAAAAACAAAATTGTTATACAATTTAACTATCAACTGTAAATTCTAGAAACTCAATTTCATCTGTGTTGTGGCTACCTACTAAAGCTTAGCTAAATTCATCTAAGTATCCCATATCTTCTATGTATCTCTTTCGAATGTGCTCATGTACCATATAAACCCAAACCATGTCTAAGTATCCCATATCTTCTAAGTAATTAAACCATGTCCTCCTGCCATAATATATAAACCCAGACCATTATCTACACCATGATTACCATTTATGGCCATCGAACAATTCACTCGAGTCGATGACGCATGGCATGACCAGTATGCGCATGAGAGTGGGTTATGGCAATGGTTGAGAAAATCCTTCCATCGTTCCCAATTTCATCATTTTCCAATACTTGCATGAAATCTTGGACGTACAAATGCAGGTACTCAACTCTACACCCAATTTAATGTGAAGTGTAACCACCACCTTTATCTTGGTATCCCTGGTGTCCCCAACGTGTCTCTCCAAATCCTTATGCTGACAGTTGGTGGGACAAGAAAAGTCCAATGTTGGAACTTATTCATACCAGTTTTTGGAAGGACTTTAGCACCCCGACTATGAATTTGATCAAGCACAATCAACTATGAATTTGAAGGTTCAAGTGGTAATTATATATTTTAGTTAAGGAGGATTGGAGTGAGGATGTACTTATTTATGTTCTTTGTGGGAATTTCATTTAGATAAGATTGCTAAGAAAAGAGCATTCATTTTGTGCAATATGTAGCAACATGAAACTAAGTCATTGTTGTTGAATTTTTTCCTAGGCTTGAAGGAAAAACAATTATTCCTAGTTTGGGCACAACAAAGGTTTTCATCTTTAGAAACTTGAATGCATATGTTACCATTTTTATAAGTAGCAACTTTACACACAAATAGTAGAAAATTCAGAGTAGCTAAGATGTGGTGGAAATTATCGACAAAGGACCAACATTAAGATTGGTTTGAGGTGTGTGTTCATTCATCCACCTACCAAGAAATTGAATCTCTAAATGATAAGTACTTGCATGAGTTTTATGTTCATTCATCCATAAAGTTCAAGGATAAGTACTTGTTTGACCTTTTCCATGAGATTGTTTGGGTTGAATTCCTAGTAAACTTATATGGCTAGTTATGAAGGTTCACAAAGTAGATTCTGTCGAGCACCCTAAATGCAGATAGATTGTTATCAACATACAGAGTTTACGAAATTCATTGTCAACCCAGGGAAGTCTTTTGTTTCAAAAGGTAAGT
>LPNX010092137.1:97900-137417 GCA_001517045.1 Pseudotsuga menziesii | reverse complement strand
GCATACTAATGCATACTAAAGAAACACACTTTTACCTAACGGATATATTACACAAGTTGATCTTAACTAACTCCTAAGTGTCTAAATATCCTAACATGAAGTTGTTGCAATCCAATTAACAATAATTCCATCCCACACCATGACCATATTATAATTCCTTCCATCTTCAACATTTCCTAGAGAATATAGAGGGAGCGATCAAGTTATTTATGTGTAGTGCAAGGGAACTTATAAATAAATATGAAGGTAGGCTAACCAAATTTCTAGATGAAGGCAAGGTGATATGGTGGAATTCACCTGGCCATTAGTGCAAACAAAAAAAAAGAGCAAGCAATGATATCTAGTCAGTCAATTTGGACAGATGAGTGGTAGTAAGTGCAGGAAACAGAAATCTATAACAAGCAATGATATCCAGCCAATCAATTTGGATAGATGAGTGGAGTAATAGCGATAGTGGACATGTACAGTTTGAAAGTTGGGATTCAAAACATTTTTAGAGATCAATAATGTTGAATATCCATGAGATGGTCACACCATGGCTTTGGAGATGGAAATGTCATTAAAATAGTTATATATGTCAAATTCATGGGCTTTCCCCTTTCCCCTTCATATGAAAGAGGTCAACAAAATTGAATTCGTAGTTTATGAATACAGATTGACCTGAATCATAAAAATATTTTGTAATGGTTAACTAATACACTACCACTCAATTTGAAATCCAGAAGGTCCAACCTCAATACTTTCTGTAAAGGACAGGTCTATGAGCAATCGTCGTTTATCGATCACCTTGTTTGACTTCAAATCTAGAAGTTCAATCTTTAATAAATTAACTTTTGGTTGGTTTAGTTTTCAATTTAAACTCAACATCCCATCATTTGATGTTGTTGTTGGGGATGTGAACAAAATCCAATGGGAACCACATTCTTCAGGGTAGGATCTATGGGGTTGAAACTTCACCGACACACCCAGGTAAACAATATAACTAGTTATATTGTGATTATTATTTGGAATATAAATTCACCAAACCTTGGAGATAAGGGAGTCAGTTTCAATTCTTCTCTATTTTTTTGGGTATGATCTCAAGCATTCTATTCAGTTAAGGGAGATTCCACTTGGAGCAATGCCCAACCCCAAGAACACCATAATCATTGCGCTTTCAATGTTGTGAAATAAATTGTGATGACAACCAAGAGAGTATTTCTTTGTCAATGAGATGGGATACCTAAAACAAGGATTGAGAGTAAAATTATGCTAGGGATTTAAAACCAATGAGAAGGAAAATAATTAGGATGAAATCCTAGTTAGTTCTCTCATGGATTAGCGGTTAGGAGTATAGGGACTGCAATCGGTCATTTTCATGAATGAAGAATCATGAAATTGGTCTTGTAACTACTTGAATTTTTTTCCAAAAAGATATTATAAGGCCCCTCCTCCATTAAATATGCCGAGAAGTATGAATCCAACACTGCAAGGAACAAAAATGTGATCTTTCAATGAAAAACAATGTTGGGAAATAGGTGAATTTTATGTTCACTGCAAGTTGCAAAATTGTGATGTTTTAAAGACAAACAATGAGGGAAAAATATGAGCAGGGAAACCTTTAGATTTTTAGCTTAAAGTGCAATGTGAAAAATCCTCTTCTTTTAAATACAAATGCTAGCGGAAAAATATGAGCAAAAGAATTTAAAGAGCACTGGAATGTGTAAAACTTTGACTTTTAAAAACAAACAATGAAGGGAAAATATGAACAGGAGAATTTAAAGCTCAGGTTGTTGTAGCTCCTTCTTGTTCTTCAGATCTATGATCAGGTTAGTCTTTCACATCTTAGTTACATATTTTTTTTTTTAATTTAAGAATATTAAACACTTGGTTTGTGTGTTTAGCAGAGAGGATGTCATGTGGCAAGTGGGAGGACATATATGGCAGTGTAGGTGCCTTGGAGACAACAGATCAGTAGGAGGAGGGAATAAGAGGGAAACTTTTAGTTCGATTTCACAATTTATTTAATTCATTTGCACATATAAGAGGGCTAAGATGAACCCAATCATGATCCACCTCTCGACAAGACGAGGGTTTTCCTGGAGAAGGTGGGGTTTGAACTCCTGCTTGTCTTTGAAATTGTGTACTGTAATGTTGGTTGGATGGGATTTGGAGTGGGAGGAGTATATAGGGTTCCACAGTGGAGGAGAATGATATGGGATCTCTTGTTTGTTACATGTCTAGAGGATATCTCCAAAAAAAAATGGAAACATTATGATTATCTAACCATGATGAATGAGTGAGAAAATTAACCCTTCTATAGGTTGTAGCCTTGGGCATAGTGCGCAAATATTATTTCCACATTGTTCCTATAATTCATATTTAATAATATGGGGATTTGGAGTGGGAGGAGCATACACGGTTTGATCCTAAGGTGGTTTTGGTCCACCTAACCAGATTTCTTTTCATAAAAAAATAACATTGGAATCACCTTGGGGTTGTCCATGAGAAGGGTCTCCTTCCGAGGTTCAAAGCCGAAACTTCGAAAACTTCACCAAGATGCAAAGAAATTATGTACAGGAAAAGATGGAGGTCTTAACACTGAAAAGAAATAGTCTATGGTGTTGGAATGTCTTAACAATGAAAATAAAAAAAA
This sequence comes from Pseudotsuga menziesii, assembly GCA_001517045.1. Taxonomy (NCBI): domain Eukaryota; kingdom Viridiplantae; phylum Streptophyta; class Pinopsida; order Pinales; family Pinaceae; genus Pseudotsuga; species Pseudotsuga menziesii. The sequence continues at coordinate 134,782 of LPNX010092137.1, read as the reverse complement.
TCCACGGTGTTGGTTCAGAGCCGAAAATTCACCCACACGCAAAAGATGTGGTGCGAGATAAATGGTTAATTGGAAAAAACACATGATGGAAGGTGGTTGGGAAAAGTAATAAGGAATATCTATTACAATATGGACATAAAGTGTCCATTGTTTCAAAGCCTTCGATGTAATTATATTAATATTATTGATTTAATATATTTTACGAATGTATATATTTATTCAAAAAAATTATTGGTTAGCAAGAGTACAATATCATTAGAATTAGCTGAAAAATAGTCCCATATATCTAATCTTAGGTTGTGTTTTTCTAATGTTCTAATGGGCCATTTTTTAAGATCGATATTATTATTTTAGTAATGTAGTTTCAAATTGCAAAGGTTGTAGATTAATTTTGGTCGAATTCTCGAGGTTAAATTTTTTACAATTTAGGTTAATATGTCCTCAAAAGAATGGTGGAATGAAGGCCTTAGGTACTTATCCCAAGCCCATAGTTTAGATTTAAGTTTTTCAAGAACACTTTTGAATTGTATTTAATGTGTGGTCAAGGTTTTGAAGTGGATTATGTCTATAAACATTTTAAACATCCATACATAGATGCAAAAGTTTAGTATTAGGAATAACATTGATGTAATAGGAATAGATATACTATACAACACTATCAGAGAGATAGGATTATACTTAGTTTATTTGTATTCATGTTTAAATAGTTGAAATATTTTTTTTCATTTGTAAAAATGAAGAAATAGATAATGTCTCTAGCATATCAAAATAAATAATGTCTTTAGTGTNTATATATATATATATATACTTTTATAAAGTAGGTAAGAATTTCTAAATAGATTTACATTTATATTAATAATAAGTGATAAAAAAATCCATTTTCAATGGTATTAGCGTGTGTTACGGTCAGTCGGTCAGTCGGGCAGGTAACTCCAAGAATTTCTAAATATATTTACAACTATGATAAAGCATCTGCGAGTGGAATTACAATTATATTGATGGTGCATAATACTTCCAACTTAAAAACACCATGGTATTATTTTCATAAAATTACCTATTTTCACTAAAGGTGGTTTGACGCGTGGTTTAATATAGAAAAATATGGTTCATATGCAGTTACCATTGATGTAACTATATGATTGTAACATGTCTATGTGCCATCTAAAATCCATGTTCTATAATTGGTTGATTCAACAAAGCATATAAATTGAGAGGTCAACTCACCAATTTCATTTCTAAGTGTGGAATCATTTTTTTTTCTAATGCATCTTTCCTTAAATGGTTTCTTGTCCCTAAAGTAATATTTATTAAAAAATCTCAAAATTGATTTCAAAACCCTTGAAGTATTACTTATAAATCTCATAATGGATATTAACTATTTGAAAGGATGTGTCCAAATAAATTTTCAATTTAAAAATATCAATGTCAAATTATTGTTTTGTTATTTAAGGAGCGATGAACTCTCCATTAAACTCCACAATTTTTTATTTCTCCAATTGTATGCTGCACTCCAATAGTCATGTAAATTATTATCAATATCAATAAAAATGGAAAAAAGATAACTTTTATTTTTATTTTGGGAAAGGCATTCTTAAATCTTTAGATGAAGGAGAAGGTGAGCTTTATAAACAAACTTGGTAAACATAAGTCCTACAATTTAATTGAGAACAATGTCAGATGTTGATTTTAAAAAAGTTGGTCATAAGCTTATCAAACTTGATTTACATATCAAGCTTGAATATGTTCAATAGGTCATGATCATTTATATGTGCATGCCAAAGTGGCTATTTCCTTTTCATTTAGATTATTTTCTACAACAATGAGGTGAACCCTGTTAAATTGTTCTACTTAAATGTTGATGAAGGATATTCTAAATAGAAAAAAAATGCAACATTGTAGATGGAGTATGCAACATGGTTTTAGAATGATCCATCCAAGAGAGAACATAGTTTTGTTACTATGGTCTGCTAGTGAGCAGATTTTGTATGATCAACAAAATTATCAATAGTTTTTTTTATAAGTGCTGAGCTTCTTGATTTTTTTCCTATTGTAGTTAGAAAAATTATGAGTTCTCACTTGAGAATGATCAATGGTGCTTCAAAGGATTCAATGATTATTTGGTTAAAATTATTATTTTTAGTTAAATCACATCCATATAGACCATTCATTTTTCCAACTCTATTGAGCAAGTTAACTCAACAGTTTATTCTTTCGATTGAGTTCTAATTTACTTCCTGTAGTGGATTTCTAATGGAATGATTAGTTTGAGCTTTATACATTTAATTTGGGATTTTTAAGAATAGTTTTTATTTTTTCTAAGTTTACTACATTTTACATTTGAACATAATAGAACACTTCAAAAAATCACACTTGCTATAATAACTTGATTTTAGTTCCTCTTTTCAACGTTTCTTTTACCCTTCAACAACAACCCTATCGATGTATTATTACACCTTTTCGGGGAAATTGCTAGTTATAATTTCTTCGTAATATTCAAATCCAAACTAGTTGATGGTATTCTATATCGCAATCTTTGTTTACCATACTTTGAGATTCTAGATTTTCTGGAATCCTAATGTCTAGAATATTAGAGTAACATGGATGCTAGTGAAATTAACAAAGTTTTAGGTTAAAAAAAATGACATCATTATTTGAAGTCGTTTCATATTTCATTATCAATCGTTTTTTTAATCATTTTATTAGGGTATGTAAAAAAAATTAAAATGAACTTTAAAAGAAAATTTTAAAGATTAATATTTTTAAAATAAAAAAATTTGGTGAATTTTATTAATTATTAAATTTTTAATTATAAAATGGTTGGTTTTAATTTGGGTAATCTAAAAATTCTACTATTTAGATTAGAGTAGAAGATTTTTTCAAAATATAGGTTATAGTTGTCCAAGTTTTGGAATTTTGAGTGCTCCAAAGGTTTTTGAGGATTTTGAATCTATTTCTACCATCAAAATCACGATTAAAACACGATAATTTTTTACCATCAAAATCGCTAATAAACACAAAAAAAATTTATATGATCAAAATAGCCAATAAAACACAATAAATTTTAGATTTTACAAAATAAAAATTGCATGATTCCGAGTAAAATGGATCAGGAATTTTTAGTTGTCTCGTTTTATTTTTGTAAAAATAAAAATATTCAAACTTATAAAGATTTTATATAACTTTTAAGGCAATTTTGGTAATGCTTAGAATAAAGAATTTTTATCTTGTGGTATTTGGGCAAATCATTTTAGAAAAAAATAGATATTGAAGAATATTTTTGGGGTTAAAAACATGAAAAATTAAGTATGGAGTAATAAAAATTGTGAAACTACGATTTAAGAGAAAGTGACTTTCATCTTAAAATCAAGATGGAAAATCCTTTCCTCCCATAAATTTTTAGGAATTTCCCACCACCATGTTTCACTACAAAACTACAAAGCATTATCACTATAAAAATATTTTAAATTTAAGTTTAAACATTAAAAAAACATTTAAAAATACAAAAAAATCAAGACATACAATGAATCTAAAGCAGGGTATTTTTTTAAGGATTCTAATATTATACTTAAGTATAGTATTCTAGGCGATTGTTTTGGATTGAAAACAAACATGTTTATATATAGGTAGGCGAACATTAAATATGAAACATAAAATTAACACTGAAATGTGTAAATTTTGGGGAATATTATGATAAAAAAAAACATATTTTATGTAAATATAGGCAATATTAGACACTAAAAATGAACAATTCATGAATTTATTTTTTGAAAAAAACCCAAAAAATAGCCAATTGGCAAAATTTCGCCACTAAAAATCACCCTGATCTAAAGATTATATAATCTGGCAGTCAAGCAAGGGTTTCCTACACCTTAGACTCAAAGCCTCATTATTCCTATTTTCAAAAGTGGTGATAAAAATGACCCCTCTAATTATCAAACTATTATGATTAGCCCTCTCTTAGATAAGTTATATGGTATTATCTTAGAAAAGAAGATCAATGAATGGCTAGAAATGGAAGGTAACATGCTAAAGTCCAAGTAGGTTTTAGAAGGAATCATTCAACCACGAACCACCTTGTTACATTTAGGAGCATTGCATATGAATGTTGTAATAATAAGTTTAATCTTCTTATTTTTTTGGATTTTAGAAAATATTTTGATACAGTGCCTAGAAATAATATTTGGAATAGGCTAGAGGAGCTTAAGGTTACTTTTGAGTTGAGAGCTATTGCGATAAGGCTATATGAAAAGGTCATTTCCAAGTTTAAGAATAATGAAGGGTGGACAACAGATATACATTGTAATATTGGAGTTAAACAAGGTTTCCCCCTCTCCCCTACCCCTTTTGGCATTTACGTTGATCATCTAGAAAAGTGTTTAGAAGAAGCAGGTTTCACTGCTACAATCTTAGTTGGAATATTTATCATCCTCATACTTTATGTTAATGATATTGATCTTATGGAAAGGTGTCCTTCTGATCTTGATAAGAAATTAAGAATTCTTAAATATTTTTTCTCTAACATGGGTATGATTGTTAACATCGATAAGACAAAAATCATGATTATAGAATCTAAGAAAGACACCTATCCAAATTTTATTTCTGATAATAGAAATATAGAGGAAGTGACATCTTACAAGTATCTCATAATTTATATTCATCATAGGCTCAATTGGAACTATAACATTTACAAAAGGATTAATGGAGGGTGGAAAGCTTATTTTGGTCTTGAAAATAATTGTAAATCATCCAATCTGGTCATGTGGGATGAAAAAAAGTTCCTCTTTGAAACTCTTGTCATCCTTGTTATCTTGTATGGTTGTGAATTATGGGGGTGCAACATTTCTAGAGAATATTGGAGGAAGATTGAGCAAATCCAGAAGCAGTTTATAACTTGTAACCTCGAAATTAAAAGCAGTATGCCTTATTCTATTCTCCTTGTTAGATTTTTAATGGTTATACAAGATCCAAAACATTTAGCATTATAACATCATAACCATAATCAAAGGATCACTAAAAGAAAGACAAATGCAGCAACACAAGAGAACACAAGATAACACAAATACTTTCCTCGAGGAAACCACAAGGAAGAAAACTCCCACAAAACTTCCTCGGTATAGAATTCGACCAAGACAATGTAACACCCCAACAACAAGAATAGTTTCTCATCTTCCACTGTAGACTCTTTCTCTCTCTCTTTCTCCAGCACAATACTTGAGTATAATATGTGTGAGAATGAGAGAGGCGCCTCACCTGTTTATATTCATTAGGTGAGTTCCTCAACTAACTAACTAGGTCATCCAGTTTCCCTAATTAGGACTGACCTACCTTGGGAGACTCAAAATACATTTTATATAATACTTATGTGGGTACTATTACCCTGACTTACAAGGGAGGGTTTACCTCATGAATTTTACATGACCAATTACATCAAGGACATCTCTAAATGGATGGATAACATCTCCAAAGGAGAATACAACAAAAGTACAATAGAATATCTTCCAAAGTTACAATACTTTAAGACTCCCTCTTAACTAGGAAGATATTCTACATCAACAAAAACCATCATTACAACTGTATAACTAACTGGTGAATCTCTATATGTCATAGGAATTTTTGGAACATCACCATACATCTTCATCATCGATCTCAGTGGGATCATCTTCCACAATTTCAGTATGTGAATAATGATTCATCTTATGTATGTGTTGAATCATCTTCTATCAGTATATAAGTACTGAATCATCTTCTATAGTATCAGTATGTGGATACTGAGTCATGTGAATCATCTTCTGTAGCATCAGTATGTAAATAATGAATTATCTTCTGTCATGCCAGTATATGAATACTAAATCGTCTTTTGAATCCTGAACCTTCTTCTGTAACATCAGTATGTGAATATTGAATATTCTTCTGTCACATCAGTATGTGAATACTGAATCTTCTTTTGAATCATCTACTTTCCAGCATCAGTTTCTAAACACTAAACCATCGTCTTTAACATCAACATATTTCGAATCATCTACTTACCAACATTAGTGTTGAATCATCATTTTGTAGCATCATCATCTAAACCATCATCATCTACATCTTCAGTATGTGAATATTGAACTATCATCATCTGTCTCTCCAGTATGTGAATACTAAAAGCATCATATATATCTTCAGTATGGGAATACTAAAACATCACCATATGTATCTTCAGTATAGAAATACTGAAACATCATCATCTACATCAACAATATATAAATACTGAAACAATTAACAACTTCATTAGCATGTTAGTGCTAAAAACCAAATCATCTGTAATGCTAGATCATCATTTGCATTACCAACATAGAGATGTTGGAACATCATCATCATCAACATAAAGTGTTGTGACTTCAACTACATCAACTTTAACAGTACAGGGTACTGAGACCACAATCATATCAGCAACATCAACACAAGGTGTTGGGACCATAACCACATCATCAGCATCAACGTGTTGAAGCAACATCATCATCAACATCATTATCGAAATACTGAAATTGCCTTAGAAATTATTTTAATAATCAACAATATTCAATGTAGTAACATTGAAACTTCAACAATCATCAGTATAGTAATATTGAAGCACACATCTCAACAATTAGTATAACAATACTGAAGCAACCATTCCATCAAATATCTCATAAAGCATAAGTATAACAATAATGACACAATCAACTCAACCATCATCAAAACATGTTAGAAACCATCATCAACAATCATTGACAATCAACAGTATAACTATAGTGCAGCAATCATCAAACATCAACAACTAACAGTATAGTAATACTGCAACAACCATCAAGCATCTCAATCAATCATGAATAATCAATAGTATAGTAATACTATAACAACCATCAAACATCTCAGAAGTCATCAGCAATCAAAAGTATAGCAATACTGAGGATACATCTTACCCTTCATATTATTTGGAGAAACATCACGGTGAGTTATCTAGTAGATCCATCTGGGAATTTTGTCTAACTTATTAACTCTTTCAATCCAAACAATCCTAGTTAAATAGATGGATCTCCCTGGGGACCAAACAAGCCTTGTTTGGCTTACTAACCCTTTCGGTCCAAACAAGCCTATCTAGACATACTAATCCCCCTAGCATTGACATGCTTTTAGTCTGGCTTACTAACCCTTTCAGGGAAAACAAGCCTAGCCAGATGTACCCTCCTCTAGACTAACCTACTCACCATTGCATCTAACATCTATTGTCGCTTCCTCTTTCGAGAGAGTTCCTTTCGGACTACACCAAGCTTGTTTCGAAAGTATTCAAACTTTATATGAGCCAAAGGCTTAGTTAATACATCTGCTACTTGTTCCTCGATGGGAACATACTTGAGCTTTATAGATCCCTTCAACCACTTATTCTTTAACATTCTCTTCTTGTACATCTGCAACTACATTGTACATTTACAACTTGCATCATTCTTCTTTTATGCATCTATAATTGCATCATTCTTCACTTATACATCTACAATTGTATCGTACATCCGTAACTTCATCATTTCTTCTCTTGTAGTTGATTGCATACAATCCTTCCTATAAGTCAAATACAATTTTTATGATTAGAAACATTTCATAACATATTCAAAATGACAACTTCCCATGCATAAAGATATATATAATCATGCAAATATTTCTACTAATGAAACAATCATCTAAGCCACTTACCCATCACCTACATATTAGTAGTAAACTTCAAATACTCTACTATACATTTCCTAAATATAGAAACATATCATGTACACATATTTACACATCTAAATATATAGGAAATTACTATTCAAATACTTATGTTTGCTTGTTTGGTAGAATCCATCTTGATATCTGTCTTCTTGAATTATTGGATTCTCTGCCAAATGTGTTCAACTTCATCGTCTGATTCTAAGGACCTGTTCCTATCTTGCTCATGATCAAAAATACTGAGCAAGTATTCTTACACCATAGATCACATAGAATTTTGTATGTGTCTCCTTCCAGTGCATCTCCTCTTATCCAATGATGAAATGGATAAGAGTATAATATTCATCTTCATCGGTATAATTCTTCTGGATCATATTCCTCATTATTTGAGGAATCCTTACTTATTTTCTTCTTAGCTACAATATATTCATCCTTGGTTTCATTTATAGAAACACTTTGCTTTCTACAATATGTTGGAGTACATAGTACTAGCAACTCAATCAAAGTCATCATACTTTTGCAGTACCCTTTAGGTACCACACCATTTTCTCTGCATATTTTACTTGGATAAGTAAAATGTCTTTTGGATTTCATCATGCTTCTAATATCAAGAATCATGTCAAGATTCTCGAACTTTGAGATATACTGTAGTCACTCCCTCTTAAGTGGAGCACCATCCTCCCTCTACATCTATTTTAGGTAATTGGGGTAACAAGTAGTCTCCTTTGTTGTTAGTCTTCTTTGTATCCATCTATCTCAATAGATATCAGGATCCTTCATCTCAAACTTTGCTGTAATTTTTCTCTTGTCCTTTATAGGATTCTATCTTCATCCTTGTAGTTAAGGTTGGGATCTCCATCACTTTAGTTGGTCCTCAAGTTTCTCATGTGACTGTATGCGCTATCCCATGGGTTCCTACTGAGCTTGTACAAATACTTTTGTACATAGGTGGTTCTCTGTAGAGAGTCTCAAACTATATAGTTTTCTTTATCTGTTCTTTTACTTTGATTACACCAATTTTCTAGTGTAATATCCATTACCAAAGAGGTGTTTCTATCACTGAGAGAAAAATCGACTCTCTTTTCTGATAGAACCCACGAACCTTGCTTCGTATCTTTTGATACTTTGATCGGCAGTATACTTAGTTTTGTAGAATTACTTGGAAGACTTTACAAAACTTTCCTTCATGTTTCTAACTCATATCGAAACATCATTATGTATGATCGAATGTCACTTATAGATCATATCATCATGTCATTCTTCCTTCTTGGTACATTCTTTCACAAAGTGTCCTTTCTTTTCATAACTGAACTATTGAGTTATGAGATGTCCTTCTACTCTTTGCGTAAATTTTCTTTATTTTTTCTCTGCGTGGTATTAGTTTTTAGGGCTTGATTGTCGTCTCTTCTTATTTTTCCATCAATTGATCGTTCATTCCTCCATATGTGATCTTCCTACTAGAACAACTCTTTTGACTGAATTTGGAATACCATTCAAAGTTGTAATTTATGTTTCTGCTTCTTTAACATTGGCTTCAATGGCTTCCAATTGCTCCTTGAGATGAGATCTTGTTGTGAAGTAATCATTGAATGTTTGAGACATTGAACCTTCACATTCTTGAGTTGAGTCCTCAAGGTCATAACATATGTTCTTCATTGCATCAAACATATCCTTGGGATTCTTCAAGGATGATGCTTGTGAGATCCAATGGAGGCAGAAACACTTATCTTTGTTTTGACTAGGTTCTTCTTGGCTTCGACTTCATCTTCATCTAGATATGTAGCTTCTTCTTTGACATAGTTCTTCATGGAAGGATTCTTCAAGTAGGATAAGTACTCTATAATTTTATTCTTATAAGTTCTCAACTCTTTCAATCTTGTCCTCAAGCTTGGTACTATTTGTCGTCATGATAAAAATGAGAAACTTAAATGGAAATAGAGAGGATGGAACTTACTAGGGAGATTGTTTCAACTTGATGCTTGCTTGCAGGATATTTTGAAAGACTGCTTCTGGTGGACCTAGGGTTTGATAGAGAAACCTTGATTTCTCAACTTAGGTATATTTTATATCTGATTGGATAGAAATATGTTCCTCCTCAATGAAAGCTAAACAACATACTTTTTTTCTCAAAACTATGGATAGAACTGCAAAATATCTGATGCCCTAGCTTTCCCCGGCAACAGTGTTAGGTCAAAAATTAAAATTAATAGAATGAGAAACTTTTTACATATATAGGTGCACCTTCCTAGGCCGAATTTGATGGTCCTCCTTCTTCAACTGATTTGTGGAGGGAAGTGCCCGGAACAAGAAGCCCTAGTTTTTCCTGGGTTTCTTCTGTAGAAATGACTATTTTTTCTGACAGATATCTGAAAGTAATACTCCTATGTGTCTGAAAATTCACACTAAACTAGCCTCGCCTATCCTCTTTCCAGCACTGTAGGTTATAGAAGAATTTCTTTCACCAATTGGGACATGCGAATTTTCCCAAGGTGACTTATTTTAGGACTGTTCACAATAGAAAACTTGTACGGACTTCCACGTGTCACTGGTTCACCTTCAGGGTATGAAACTTTTACCACGGAAACTACATTTTGTGACCTATCTGTAAAATCTTGCAAATTTTCATGTTTACCTTCCTAGCCCGAGATATAGATATTCTCTCTAGGTCACCTTTTAAATTTGAATTCTGGGAGAGGCTGGAACCCTGAGTTGGAGGAATCATATCTCCTATATTATTGCGAATCTGGGGCTAAAACTTTTACACAGGGTACATCAAGAATCTATCTTTGGCCTATAAAAGTTTTTTTTTTAATCCTTCTCCAATATCAAGATATAGCGAAAGTCACAAAATTACTAGTTTTTGTATTTTAGGGTTTTCAAGCATGAAACCCTAATCTTCAATAGTTGTAGCTGTAGCAATGTTTCAGATGCACAAAGACTTATTTCAGGGTATATATGATATCATGTTATATTTTTAATGGTTATAAAAGATCTAAAACATTTATCATATAACATCATAACCATAATCAAAGGATCACTAAAAGAAAGGAAAATGCAGCAACACAAGAGAACACAAAGATTTTCCTCAGGGAAACCACAAGGGAGAAAACCCCACAAAAATTCCTCAATATAGAATTTGACCAAGACAATGTAAAACCCCAGTAACAAGGATAATTTCTCATCTTCCACAGTAGACTCTTTCTCTCTCTTTATCCAGCGCAATACTTCAGTGTAATATGTGTGAGAATGAGAGAGGCACCTCACTTATTTATATTCATTAGGTGAGTTCCTCAACTAACTAACTAGGTCATCCAGTTTCCCTAATTAGGACCGACCTACTTTGGGAGACTCAAAATAAATTTTATATAATACTTTTGTGGGTACTATTGCCCCGACTTACAATGGAGGGTTTACCTTATGAATTTTACATGACCAATTACATCAAGGACATCTCTGAATGGAGGGGTAACATCTCCAAAGGAGAATAAAAAAAAGTACAATAGAATATCTTCCGAAGTTACAATACTTTAACACTCCTCAAAGAAGTGGGTCTTTTCCCCATTGAGAGCATTTTTATGACTAGGTACATGATGTACAAGCATAAGATAAATTACATGGGAGAAGAGAGACTTCCTAAAATTGGTTTAAACTCGAGTCAAAACCAACTACGCCTCAAGCGATGTTGGTGTAAAGATACCATGGCTTGGTTAAGCCATTGGGGAATTAATGAAAATGACATTTTGCAGAACTTTGATAATGTCAAAAATATTATTACTTATAAGTTTAAATAGAAATTATGGTGTGAGGATAATTTAGAAATTAAGAGAAAATTAAGATACTATAAGGATGTCATTAATCCTAACTTGGATGATTAGAAGTATCTCTCAGTAGTAACTAGCTCACGGAAAAAAAATTAATATAGCCAATATTAGAATGAACTCTCATAAGATCCATAGCGAAACAGTGTAATACACCTAAAATTAATAATTTATTATTAATTTCTACTGAGATATTTTATTTTATTATTCTAAATATTTTTTACAGAAAGTCAAAAATAAAAATAAAAATGTATTGAATTATTCATTTATTAATAAAAGATACTGAAGGGGAACATAAGAGAAATAGTTGTTGAAGAGTTTTTGTTGACCCGCAAGAGGAAAATACAAGTGGTTGTAGCTGGTGAGTGAGAACTCAAGGTGCAGAGGCATCTTCCCCAAAATAAGGTCACAACTCCTAGTTGAGTGCTAAAGAATAGGAGGCTCATAAATGGCCTAAGTCCTAGGAAATATACTATATAATAGTATGTCTATTAGCAAGCAGGAGGCTAGCATTGGATGAGGATTTAATCTGATAATGCAAGAGATGGTGCATTAAGTGGATTTTTCTCTTATGGTTCAGTGAACAAGCTCAGGGGTTTTTCAGCAAGTAATTTGACTGCTCTAAGATTTGGTTGGGAGGAACAGTTATTCCAATTCTATTTTCCCAGTAGTGGTGCCAGGTTCTTATTCTATTTTCTAATTACAGTGGGATGTTTATTTTAAACCTAGAATTGCAGCTATATTCATAAGCATAAATGTTTTATGCACTCTTACTGAACAATTATATATCATGTATCAATTCTAGATCTTGTTTATGTATTGATTCTAGATATTGTTTATATCTGTGAATGATTAGATTTAATTTGTAAGGATTCTTGGATTGAGCATCCATAACTGAGTTTAGGATTACTAGTTAGTTTTGTCTACTTTAGATTCGATTTCTTTTCAAATACTTGATTCCTTAAATGATTAAATATCTATGAATTATTTCTGTTAAACAATTTCTCATGTCGTGGATCTATTTAAATTATGATTAAAGTAGATACGGTTAACATTCTTCAAATACTAAACAAATTACAATCAGAACCTAAAAACAACAATAGAAACTACCATACACGGGATGTATCCCCTGTCGGCTTAAGCTACAGAGATATCATGTAATTATTTCTTAAACCCTGGTACCAGATCTAGACTGTTTAGATCGGGATCAAGGGGATCTAATTATATATCTGAGATTAATTTATTTATGAAAACTATCAACATAGATATACAACCCATTCATGAATTACAACATAGCTAACTGTTAATTAAAGAATCATAAATATCCTACAATCATATATATATATATATATATATATATACTTTTTATATATTATACAATATGCAAGAGGAGAATCATCGAAATACATTCACATACAATAAAGGATTATATCAGTTATGATATTCCTCACATATCCAACAAATCGATTACAGATTCACAAATAATCCTATCAAATTATTAAAGCTAGCAATCAACAACCGGATTTAAGGTAACTAAAGTAAATCCACATTACAGTTTATAACTCGAGATTCCCAACAATTTGTAACAACGAATCTTTCCCTTCCCAAGACCAGTAATAAGACCATCCTATATGGAAACCAAGTGTTAAATAAAGCATAGTAACCAGATATGAATAGAATCTAAACCAAATGCATACATTATATCATTTAACCACCATATTATTGAGAACTTACTCCAAAGAAATCGCAAGACCCAATGGGTCGTAATATATTTTAAAATTATCAAGTTGCGGGTGGGGGTAAGTCCATCTTTGATGGCTCCCATAAAAACCTATTTTAAACCCTTTTTCCAACTATAAATCTTTTAACCAGTAAAATAAAAGAATGCATACATGCATTTACATATTAATAAACCAATCAATCTGTATACGCACACATCAATCCCTTTAAATGGTTTTAATCCCATCTTAGATGACAACTGTAGTTTTATTTAAAGTTTAGCAACTAATAACTTAACTAGACAACAAAGAAAATGTCAAACCAGAGAGATTATAAGGCTCTGCAAAACATATATTAAACCCTAAACAAATTATCTAGAGGAAGCTGGAGATGATGTTCTTCTCAACCCCTTCTCTCAGTCAAGAGCTACCTACAACAACCCATGAAACATGTTAGCACTATGGATGGACTTATTTTAATTACAAAAAGAAACCAAAGAAATGGTTGTGTGCTTTGTTTTACCTAGGTGTTCTAATACACGGGCCTAGGAAGAGGTGACCCTGTCTCCTTCCTTGTCATTGTTCTTAACCTGTAAGAAATGAATAGTTGTAGTCAAAACAAAATTTAAGAACATTACTGTAAGTAAGTTAAAACTTTGATTTTATCTTACCTTGGACAAGTTGCAAAGAGGGCCAGGGGTCAACTCCTCCGAGGTTTCCCTTATCCCTCCTATGCATGAACAAAAACCACCAAGAAGTATCAGTTACAGTGAAATCCTTTAAAAACCATTTAATAAAATCATTGCAACTAATAAACAGTTGAATGTTTTACCTAGAAAAGGGCAGCATCGAAGCTGGATGATGGTTGAGTCTTTTGGAAGAAAAACAACATGCTACAGGCAGTTGTGGAAGCCATGGAAAATGCAGGAACACCTTGGAAAGAAACCATCCACAATGACATCAAAACTGTAGCAATTTTTTACATCATAAAACCCAAAGGTTTCCATGAACAGAGTAGAGCTCGGCTTTCTCTCCCACATACCAAACAAATCGAGAAAGAAGAGTTCAGAACAACAATGACACATTAACTCTTCGCAACCCTAGCAATAAAAACCATACTAGTGGGAAGCTGATATAACAGCTTGAAGCCAACTTAGAAATCCTGGATGCGTTGTCAACTCGTAGCCAAAACAATGATTGTAAGTCGCAAGTCAACTAGGGTACAAATCATTAACTCAAAACTAGATGTAATCATGGCTTACAATCATTGCATCATGTCAATGTTTAAAACCATGGTAAATACACATATGACATAACATTTAAACTTTTTCCATTTAAACTTACAACCATATAAACCACCAACCAATATATTAACATTTCAACCATGGCATAACACCATAACAAATGTCTAATAATCAAACCTTTCCATACACCCTTCATGCTATAGGACCAAGGTCCTTTCTAATGTTATATTATAGTGTGCTTTAGGACTATGGTGAGTCATGTGCCCCTCTAAACACCATGTTACATATTACAAGGTGGGATCAAGACTATAATCTAGTCTCCCAAGCTTTGGGGCTAAGTAAGGCCCTAGTAAAACATGATCAAAACATAAGAAAGTATTTAAACATCATGTTCGGATGTGGCTGTATGTAATTGGTTAAGAATTTGTTATTACCCATAGTGGGAAAAACATGACATAAGAAGCATAATCATGTAAGTAATTTTATGTAACATCAATAATTAAACTCACAAGTATTAATTCTTGCTAGAATTTGTGTGAAGAGTTTCTAGTTAAATGTATGTATAAAAAAATTTATTTACGATTTATGAGGTGTGTGACAGAATGGTATCAGAGCATGGTTATAACACTAGGCCTGAACCGGATCAACACTTAAACTACTAAAGAAACCAAAAAACTAATTTTAATTTATTTTTTTATTCTCTTAGAAAAGAGGAAGAGAAGGGTAACTTTATTTTCCAGGAAAGATATGGCAGAAGTAGGGATGTATGTAGAAGAAGAGTCTTACCATAGAAATCCTATAAATAATGAAGAGGTTAATCTAAGGGATAGTGAGATCTAGGAAAACCTGAATGAAATTCAAGATATTAAATATGAACTACAAATAACTGTTAAAGAACTAAGATCATAGTTAAAAAAAAGTTGAGGATAATGAACGAATCCTGAAAGCTCAAGAGGAATTGAATAATATTTTACTAGATAAAATACATAATGATGAAAAAGAGAAAAACAAATATCCTGAACATAATATGCCAAAAACTACACCTTAAAAATGTAAGGGAAGGAAACTATGATTTTCCAGTCATAGGGCTGAAAATTCCAATGAGGAATCAGTCAAATGTCACACAGAAAAACAACAAGATTCTAGTGAAAGTAGTGATGATAATAAAAAGAAAAATACGTACAAACCATATGAAGAAATCTATGGGGAGTTTAAAAATATTAAAGCACCAATGTTTATAGGTCAGATAGAAAAAGGAGAAGAGGCGGAAGCCTGGTTGTAAGGAATGAACAAATACTTCCAAATCTATAATTACTCTAACAAACTAAAACCTAAAATGGCTATATATAATTTAACTGGAAAAGCAGATATATGGTGGCAAGATATAAAGAAATTAAAGGGAATACAGTAAATATATGTAACCTGGAAAACCTTTAAAAACATTTTAAAAGAAAATATCCTTCAGAACAATATTACGAAAGGAAGGATAAGAAATTTTATGAGTTAAGACTAGGAACTATGACTATGAAAGAGATCTGTAGTAAATTCCTGAGTCTGCTTCATTACATACCATATATAATAGATGAAAAAACAAAGATACAACATTTTCTCACATGTTTTCCTATCATGTTTAAAGAGCGGATTGAGAATGACAATCTGAAGACACTGGAAGAAGTAATGAGAAAATTAAATTTCTGTTACAACCAAAATAAAAATAAAAGAGAAAGTGTAGCAATTTGGAAGACTAAAAGGAGAGATAACTTTGATCCAAGAAAGAAAAATAATAAATTCCACAAAAATGCAGGGAATAATTACAAAGGGTATCAAGGTAGTAATTATAAAAAATTTAAACCACAGAATCCCGCAGCAAAAGAAAGAGAACCTCCCACTAGTTTTAATAATAACACTGCACATAGGAAACCCTTAAAATGTTGGGAATGTGTCGAGCCACATTATTTTAAAGACTGCCCAATAGGAAAGAAAAACTTTAATGTTCACTCCATTCAGGAAGTTGTTACAATTGGAGATATGGTGAGGAGCATGCCTAGACTCAGTGCTACATTGGAGAACCAACAAGCAAACCATCAAACTTCAATGGTCGAGATCAAAGGTATGATAAAAAGTAAACCTATTTCCATACTAATTGATACAGGTGCAAGTTTGAGTTATGTATCACTTAGAATCATTGAAATATGTAAATTAGTACTAGGAAAATGTGATAAGTCATCGTTGGTACAGTTAGTCGCAGGTACTAAACATAAAGTTGCTAGTTATGTTAAAGACTGTGAAATATTGATGAATAATTTCAATATGCATCCTAGTATGAATATTTCACCATTGGGTTCCTATGATATGTTAATAAGAATGGTCTAGATAGAAAAACACAGAGTAATGCTGAATTGTTTTGACAAAACCTTTACAAGCATAGATGATACTGGAAACACAATTAAAGTGAAAGAAATTCCCAGAAAAGTTACGATTAGAGAGATATCTGCTCTACAAATGAAAATATCAATACGTAAGGGATGTAAATAATTTGTTGTTTATGTAATGGAAGATAAAGATAATGAAAACAAACTTAAAATAGAATATATACATATCTTAAAGGATTTTAAAGACATCTTTCTGGAAGAAGTCCCTGGACTACCTCCGAAAAGAGACATAGACTTCACAATTGATCTGATACCCAGAGCGACACCAACATTGAAATATCCTTACTAAATGAACATAATAGATATTACATAACTCAAATCAGAATTACAAAAATTGATTGACAAAAAGTATACTCGACCTAGTGTTTCCCCTTGGGGAGCACTGGTCTTATTTGTAAAGAAGAAACACAAAAACTTAATATTGTGCATAGACTATCGACAACTAAATAAAATGACTATTAAAAATTGATACCCTCTACCCCGGATAGATGATCTGTTTGATCAATTCCACGGGGCAACAATCTTATCTAAAATAGACTTAAGTTCTGGATACCATCAAGTGTGGATCAAAGATGAAGACATCTTTAAAACCTCATTTAGGACCCGTTCTGCTCACTACGAATTTGTCATAATGCCTTTTGGGTTGACAAACACACCTGCATCCTTCATGTTGTTAATGAATAGTATTCTAAGTAACTATCTAGATAAATTTGTAGTTGTCTTCAATGACTACATATTGATTTACTCGAAGAATGAACAAGAACAAGCAGAACATCTAAAGATAATTCTACAAGTATTAAGAGAAAAATAGTTGTATGCTAAGTTCAGCAAATGCGACTTCTTTAAATACATGATTTAATATCTAGGACACGTGGTGTCCAAACATGGAATCTCTGTCGACCTCGACAAAATTAAGGCTATCACCGAATGGCAAGTTCCTAAAAATGTAACAGACATAAGATCATTCATGGGGATTGTTGGTTATTGTCGAAAGTTCATCGAAGGATTTTCTAAGATAGTATATCACATAACTTCATTATAGAAGAAAGGTAAAAGGTTTCATTGGACTGAAAATTTTATGGAAAGATTTAATAAATTAAAATATATGTTAACTACCACACCTATCCTAAAAGTTGTTGATCCTTTTAAGGATTTCATCGTATGCACGGATTCTTGTAAGGAAGGATAAACCTGGGTATTAATACAATAGAATTATGTTGTAGCTTATGAATCTAAAAAAATAAAAGAACATGAAAGGATTTTCTAAGATAGTATATCCCATAACTTCACTATAGAAGAAAGGTAAAAGGTTTGAGTGGAATGAAAAGTGTATGGAAATATTTAATAAATTAAAACATATGTTAACTACCGCCCCTATCCTAAAATTTATTGATCCTTTTAAGGATTTCGTCGTACGCACTGATGCTTGTAAGGAAGGATAAATCGGGGTACTAATACAATAGAATTATGTTGTAGCTTATGAATCTAGAAAAATAAAAGAACATGAAAGGATTTTCTAAGACACTATATCCCATAACTTCACTATAGAAGAAAGGTAAAAGGTTTGAGTGGACTAAAAAGTGTATGGAAAGATTTAATAAATTAAAACATACGTTAACTACCGCCCCTATCCTAAAAGTTGTTGATCCTTTTAAGGATTTCCTCGTATGCAAAGACCTAGAAATTCTTGCAATTATTCATGCATTAAATATGTGGCGACATTACCTCATCGGAAGAAATCTTCTACTAATGTCAGATAACATAAGTTTAAAATATTTATTTGACCAACAAAATTTAAATGCTAGACAAGCAATATGGTTGTCTTTCTTAAGTGAATATGACTTTGAAATAAAAACATAAAGGGAAAATAAAATAAAGTTGCAAATGCTTTGAGTCGTCACGCAAATTTACTATTTGTAAGTAGCAGTTATGAATCAGATCTAGAAATTTAGATCTTAAGTGAAAAAAATTATGACAAGGAATACCAAATTGTAAAACAAAAAACTGTTACAAATGAAAAGAACCAGATAAAAACATATTTTAGCCAAGATAGAAGAGGATTACTGTTGCATAAAAGTAGGTTGTACATACCAAATACAACAAAAATCAAATTAACAATCATGAATGAGTTACATAAACAACCTTATTCAGCACATCCTGGATACCAAAAGATGATCACCATGATCAGAAAGGACTTATTTTGGCCTAACATGAATAAAGAGGTAGCAGAGTACTTAGCTCGTTGCATCGAATGCCAACAAGTCAAGGAAGAACACCAACATCCAGCAGGGTTATTGCACCCGCTACCCATTCCAGAATGGAAGTGGGAAATAATTAGCTTGGATTTTATAACAGGCCTACCTAAAACTTTCAGGCAGCATGACTCAATCATGGTAGTAGTCAATAAGTTAAGTAAAGTGGCTCATTTTATTCCTATAAAATATACCTATAAGGTTGTTAACATTCCATATATTTTTATGAAATATATTTTTAGGTTACATGTGTACCAAAGGTAATAATCTCATATAGAGATGCAAAATTTACAGGAAATTTATGGAAAGCTTTGTTTAAAGGGTTATGCACACAATTGAAATTCAGTACTGTGTATCATCCACAATAGGATGGGCTGACTGAAAGGGTAAACCAAATCCTAGAAGACATGCTAAGAATGTATGTAATGGAAAAACCAGGTAAGTGGGAAGGCTACCTACACTTAGTATAATTTGCTTATAATAATAGTTTTCAAGTATTAGCAGGTATGAGTCTTTTTGAAATTTTGTATTGACGCAAATGTAATACTCCATTTTATTGGAGCATTCCAGTTGATAGGTTAATGTTAGGACCTGAATTGTTAAAGGATATGGAACTAACCATGAAATAGACGCAACAAAACTTGAAGGCTTCCCAAGACAGGAAGAAAAGTTATGTTGACCTAAAAAGAACTCCTAGAGAGTTGCAAGTGGGTGAGCATGTGTATATAAAGGTAGATCCCAAGAAAATCTCTTTGATATTGGGTAAGTATTCAAATTTGGCACCCAGGTATTGCGAGCCATTTGAAATTTTGGCTAAAGTGGGGCTAGTTGCATACCAGTTATCCCTAGCACCTAATGTTAAAGTACATAAAGTTTTTCACGTTTCTTTTTTAAAGAGATATATTCATGATGCTACTCATCTAATCGATTGGAACATTATCCACTTGGAACCTGAAGGACAGTTCTAGGTGGAAACAGGGTGTATTCTCGTCAGGAAAGAACTTCTACTCTGGAACCGTACCATCGGACAAGTCAAGGTGAAATGGAAGCACCTTAGTCCGAAAGAATCTAATTGGGAATTGGAAACTGTTATGCAAGAGGCATATCCAATCTTATTCCAAGATAAAGAAATGGAGGAATAAATCATAAAGTTAGTAACACCGAGGACGGTGTTATCCTTTAAGGGGAGGTGTATGTAATACACCTAAAATTAATAATTTATTATTAATTTCTACTGAGATATTTTATTTCATTATTCTATATATTTTTGAGAGAAAGTCAAAAATAAAAGAAATGTAATGCATTATTCTTTTATTAATAAAAGATACTAAAGGGGGACAGAAGAGGAATAGTTGTTGAAAAGTGTTTGCTGATCCACAAGAGGAAAATACAAGTGACTATAGATGTTGAGTGAGAACTCAAGGTGTAGGAGGAATCTTCCCCAAAATCATGTCAAAACTCCTAGTTGAGTGCTAAAGAGAAGGAGGCTCATAAATGACCAAATCCTAGGGAAAATACTATATAATAGTATGTCCATTAGCAAGCAGGAAGCTTGCATTGGACAGGGATTAAATCTAATAATGTAAGAGATGATGCACTAAGTGGATTTTTCTCTTGTGGTTCACCAAACAGGATTGGGGGTTCTGGAGCAAGTAATTTGGAAAATCTAGGAATTAATTGGGAGGAAGGGCTATTCCAATTCTGTTTTCCCAGCAGTGGTGCTAGGTTCTTATTCTATTTTCTAATTACAGTAGGATGTTTATTTTAATTCTAGAATTGCAATTATATTCATAAGAAGAAATGTTTTATGCACTCTTATTGAATAGTTATCTATCATGCATCTATTCTAGATCTTGTTTATGTATTGAATCTGGCTCTTATTTATGTTCTTTGTTTATATCTGTGAATGATTAGATTTGATTTGTAAGGCTTCTTGGGTTGGGAATCCATACCCGAGTTTAGGATTACTAGTTAGTTTTGTCTACTGTCATTAGAGAGAATTTGAGGTAAAAAATGGGCCTCAAAAGGACCAAAATGTACTATAAAAATCAACCAATTACATTCTAGTAGATGACATCATCCCCCATGGTTGAGGTGGCATTGCATGAGTTAAGAATGCTTATTTGTCACATTTTCTATGGTGGATGAAAACCCATAGTTAACCAAGGTAGTGGTACAAGTACTTTTGGTCATAAAGTAAAGTACTCACAATAAAAGTCATTTCACACTTTCTCATAAAATAATATTATTGTTATTTTCAAGTAAAGTACTCACAATTCACTTTCTCATAAAATAATATTATTGTCATTTTGAAGTAAAGTACTCATAATTCATAAAAATGTCTTTTTCACATTTTTTTATAAAATAATATATTGTCATTTTCATGTTTTTTAATTTTAAATTATATATTCACTCAATTGTATTTAATATCATAATGTCAAACTAATATATATTAAATCTTGTACTTTTAAAATAAATTAAATTCATGAATGTTATTTATATGAAAAAAATATGTTAGTTATGCATATAAACTAAATTCATTTTTGTTTAATTTTATTTACAAGTTCAATACAAATAAATGCTAAAGGACAATAATTTTTTGGGAATTTACAATGAATCTTAGTCACATCATTGTAGAGTTATTTTATTAATTTTATTTATAGTCAATTTAGAAAAGTAACTCAACCATGGTTATTTATATTGTGCATAAAAAGTAGTGTAGGAGATGAGTTGTCATATATACCTACCCCACAAAACCCCTAACTCATAATATTTTAATATATCTTATATTTTTGTAGTACATCTCTTAGGAGGCCCATTTTTGACCTCAAATTCTCTCTAATGAGATTCTATTTCTTTTCAAATACTTGATTCATTAAATGATTAAATATCTGTGAATTGTTTTTGTTAAACTATTTCTCATGTCATAGATCTAGTTAAATTACAATTAAAGTAGACAAGGTTAACATTCTTCAAATACAAAACAATTTACAGTCAGAACCTAAAAACAACAATCAAAATTACTGTACATGGGATGTATCCCCTATCGGGTTAAGCTACAGAGATATACTTTTTTATCTTCTAAATTAGGGTTGAACACCTCCTTATAGTATCTTAATTTGCTAGTAACCTCCATTTCTTTATCACAAAACAACTTCTAGTGAAATTTAGATGTAATAATGTTTTTAATACTATTACTATTCTATATTGTGGCATCTTCCTCGAATCCCGAATGGTTTAGCCAAAATTTGTCATCATTATGCCAACCTTGCTTGAGTTGTAGGTGGTTTTTACTAGAGGTTGAAGCAATATTACGAAACCTCCTATCTCTCATGTTCTTTATCTTGTTCTTATACATTAGGTACCTAATCATAGTCACCCTCTCAAATGGGCGGATGGCGGGGGGAAGGACATGGTGTATCTCCTTTTTTAAATTACAAGTTTAAAAACATTTTTGGATTTGTTCTATCTGTCTCCATGATTCTCTAGAGATGTCGTAACCATAAAATTAACAACCATATAAGATAATAGGAGTGATGAGAGTCTAAAAGATGAGTTTTTGCTTATCCCAAATCCTAAGGCCTTTTGATTTACAACTATTTTCAAGTCCATAATAAGCTTTCAATTCTTCATTTATCATTTTCTCAATGATATAATTTTATCTAAGCTTGTAATGAAGATTGATTTTGAGATAATTGTATTAAATCACTTCAAGTTGTTGTTTTCATTCATGAAATTAGTATAACTGGTTTTTTTGGGATTTGATTATCATAACTTTGTCTTCATCAATTATATTAACAATCATTCTCATACTAGAGCAAAAGTCCTTGAGAATTTTTAGTTGCTTCTCATAATCATAGGGACTTCTCACCATAAGAACAATATATAATCAACAAAAATAAGAAGGATGATGACCATACTAGCTAGATTCATGATGACACAACCTATTTCTTTTAAACAACACTCTCACTTGTCAATATATATATTGAAAATGGTAGGGAATAAAATACAACTTTGTTTGACTCCTATATTGTACAATTAACTTCTT
Source organism: Pseudotsuga menziesii (assembly GCA_001517045.1). Classification (NCBI taxonomy): domain Eukaryota; kingdom Viridiplantae; phylum Streptophyta; class Pinopsida; order Pinales; family Pinaceae; genus Pseudotsuga; species Pseudotsuga menziesii. Next base: position 111,548 of record LPNX010092137.1, on the reverse strand, counting down.
CTAACTTGTCCTTAGTGTTCCTAAACTTGGCAATAGCATTCTTGTACAATCTTATAGTAGCACTTATCAACTCTAAAAGAAATTTTAACTCTTCTAATATATCCTAAAGATTAATTATGGGCATTGCGACAAATGTTTTTCACAAAAAACCATTAAAAAAATGTTTTTATTATTGTGGCAATCTTTTATAATGGTTGCAGGCATAACAAAATGGTGTATAATTATGATATTGATAAATATTAAATATTATGTAAATTATAAGTAAAACATATTATAAATTACATATTAACTTATAAAATAATTTATATTTACACAATATAATTAGAAATGTTTAAAAATACATATCAAGTATCTTCATAAAAAAAAAAAAATTAGTGTAGATATGAAAAATGAAAAGGTTTAAAGTAGAATATATAAATAAATCATATGGAAGAGAAGAAGCTTCTTAAACTACTTGTGACTCAAGTGAGGTTAGCATAAATATGGAAAGTGTTAACTAAATTATTGGGAAGATGGGAAGGGATTTCTCTCCATAATACTCTAACGTTCATTGTTGTTGTCATTATCATCAATATTAAATTCCCAAACAAACCAAATGGTTCCTTACTTCTACATTCACTTTTTTAAAGTTTGAAGCAAATGTAAATAACCATCATTATCACTCTCGGTATTTTTTTTTAAATAGAAACACGTAAATATTTTATATTAAAAGGAAACTTTCAATATTGTCAAAGAAAGTTACAAAAATTCAAAAAATGATGACAAATAAAAAACTCATTTATTCCCTTCGAGATGATGGAAGGGGAGAATCCACCATTTCCTTTTACTCCTACTTTTCCTTACAAAGTTTCTAGCTAGAGAATAAATCCACACATATTGCTTACATAAGAGGATACAAAATCAATACATAAGAAAACCCTATGGAATTAGAGAACCTTCCATGGTTGTTTTTTTTTGTGAAAAAAGAAAAAAGAAAGGTCCAGACTGTCTTAAAAGAAATGACAGACCATAACTGTCTATAGGATCCTCCCTCTATAAGGGAAAATAGATCCAAAAAGGATGAGACTTAACGTATTTACAAAAAAACATCTTAAACATCATAATGTTTATAACCTAGGGTAACCAGAGTCCCTGAAACATAAAAACTTAAAACCTGAAGCAAGAAACCTGGACTAATGTTTGGTGTAGGGCTCCTCAATGATGGGAGTCCCAAAGCCAGTGTTTCATTGCTTTGCTGGATCATCCTTGTTACATGGGTCGTCAGATGCACTGCTAGGATCATCTTCATCGTTGGAATCTTCACTGTTTCCTGAGGTGTCCCCATTCACTACAACAAAAAGTGGATTTAGCATCTCTTTTTGCATCCTTTTTGCATCTAGACCATCTTTTATTGTATTTTTCTTAATTTTTTGGACAAAATGGCGCAATTTCATGGGTTGGTGCTATTTTAGGCATTTTTGCGTCCTTTTTCTAAATTTGGCGCAAATTGTGGTGTAATTTGCACTGGGTTTTGTACCTAGTTATGCGCTAGGTTCTGCATCAGGTTTTGCAACAGGTTTTGAGCCTAGTTTTGCACCTAGTTTGTACATCTACTCTTGTTGCACCCCCTTTTACGCCCATGTTTGCCTCAACTTTTACGCCCTTTTTTTCATCCACTTTTGCATCATTTTTTACATCCACGTCTGCTTATTTGTTTGCATCCCTTCGTGCGCCAAGTTTTGCATCAAAGTTTACATCCTCTTTTGAGTCTAGTTTTGCATCTCATTTTGTTTCAGCCATTTTTGCATCCACTTTTGCATTCATTTTTTCATCCACTTTTGCACCCACATTTTCATCCCTTTTTGCATCCCATTTTGCATCCATGTTTACGTCTTTTTTTGCATCCACGTTTGCATCCACTTTTTTCGCGTTCCAATTCATACCCATTTTTGTGCTTACTTTTACACCCACTTTTGCTTCAACTTTTGCATCCACATTTGCATCTTTTTTTGCATCCAATTTTACATCAGTTATTGCATCCCTTTTTGCATCCACTTTTGCATCAGGTTTTGCGTTGGGTTTTACGACTACTTTTGCATCTACTTTTGCATCTACTTTTGTTGCATCCACTTTCACATCCAATTTTGTATCCAATTTTACATCCATAGTTGTATCCACTTTTGCGCCAAATTTTTCATCATGTTTTGCTTCCATGGTTGCATCATTTTTTGCATGCACTTTTGCATCACCTTTTACATCCATTTTTGGTGCACCCCATTATGCGCCCATTTTTGCGCCTACTTTTGTTGCATCCATGTTTGCATCCTTTTTTGCATCCATGTTTTTATCCACTTTTGCATCCAGTTTTACACCCAGATGTTGAAGATAAAAATGAGGATAATGATTATGATATTGAGGATGGTTATGATGTTAATGATAATGTTGTTGATAATGAGGAGAATGATGACAATGATGATGAGAATGATGATTATGATGAGGAGGAGGAGGATAATGGCAATGACGACATTGCCGATGATTATGATGGCAATGCAATGAATGGTGATGATGACAATGAAAATGATGATGAGTATAATCAGAATGATGATGTTGATCATCTAAAAAAATAAGTTGTTCTTTGTCATGCATAAATCGTGTGTGTCCTCCATGACCCTTTCCCACTAATCACATATTTTGGGTAGATGCTATTTTTTATGCCAAAGGTAATGATGAATAACTGATGATGTCAAGGACAATGGTGATGATGATGACATGGATGATGATTATGCCGATGATGATGACTATTGTGATAATCATGATGACAATGACAAAGATGACGATCATCATCATCATCATCATCATTTAAAGCATATGGGATATGTTTACCATTTAAAGCATGCATAACAAGTGGGATTATTCTAAAACACCCCACCAAAGTACAAAATTCAAACCACAAGGGAAACATAATATTGAAATTGTTCCAATTTTCTTTCTCCCAACAAAACATGCTTCATTTTAGGGAATTATGTTAAAATCCATACATTCATAGTCCATCCATACTATACTTGTAATAAATGTAAATATAATACTTAACTGAATTTATAAAATAGGTAAATATTTTATAAACACCCTTATGATATATAAACTTCTTTCACCTTAATAATGGTAAAATATGTAAATATAATAATAACATATAATTAATATAAATATGTTACTATAGTTCATATGTTAAAAGATTTAATATAAATAAATATATATATAGTTCATATGTTATGTGATTTAATATAATTAAATATATACACATAGTATTTACTTATACATTATACAATTTAAAATATAGATTAAAACCTATGAAGTTTCATAAGGAGGTGAAGCAAAACATGAAGGATTTTTCAAATATAGATCTATGTACAACTACCCATTTCCCAATGGGGCTTCTATTAAATCAATCTATGGATTCAGGGTTATGAGTATCAATTTGGTCCATCTGGTCCGTCCCCAATTCGGCCATGAGAGGATTTAATTCATTCATGAGAGGATTTAACATTATTTCACCCATGAGGACTTCTGAGGGCACCCATTTGGCAATGTGGGTGTCTTGATTCTCGGGCCAGGACATTCAAAGCCTGGTTTTTGGGGATGGATCAAGATAAACTAGGAGCTTTACCACTGTTGATGCCTCTACTGTCTCTGTCTTAGATGCTTCTCTCTCGTATACTATATAAGATATACCTATGCTGGTGGTGCTACTGATGCTAGGTCACCAAAATTTAGATCGATATCTCGCGATTGGATTTTGTATTACTACATATTGACATTTATAGCTATGTTTTATGAGAGAGATTCACATAGATGGACTAATTAGGACTAGCCAGGATAAGACCCAGCTAGGAGACCTAATTTGAGTAGCAATACCTCAAACTCTATGAGGGTACATAAATTACGGGGACAAGGGGCCAAATCCATACGATCATTGGATGCTGAGAACGAATCGGGTGATCCTGCTCTGTTATAGGGACTAAAGAATCAGGCACACAACACTGCGAATTTTTGGCTTTATAACAAGAGGTTATCGAACTGCCTATTACTCAAGTAATAGTCATGATAATGCTTTCTCATGGAACCTCTGGATGACCTCCCAGCTTCCAGCTTCCACATTATGTTAAAGAAATCAATGCAAAATTGAGTATTGAATAAGCTCATGTGGCTTCTTTATAATTTTATGTCAGGTAGCGTGATTTCTAAGAACAAATGCAAAGGATTCTCCATCGTTGTTGTATTTTCCTATTTCTCTGTTACGCCCTGTGTAGAATATTCTACAACCATATTTTTCTTATAGGCCAAATGCAAATGTTATGGCCTAAGCTATGTCTTTTGACCTTGCCATTGCTTAAGTTACAAAAAATATCCATGGTTAACAAAAATTCATAAAAGAGGTACTATATCTTCCTCACATGCCAATATTCCCTTTATAGAGCTTTGTGGTGGCCTAAGGCCCACACATAGTTCATGAGCCCTAAGGAAAAATGTTTTGGCCCAATAACTCTTTTCACATTAAATCATGGCCAAGGGACTGAAAGCCATACTTGGTGTGTCAAACCTCAAAATGACTGACATATCTTACTCATTGGCTAAATATTATCTATGTAGTATATAGGGCCTTTGAGGTGGTCTAGGGAATCACACATGACCCATGAGCCCCTTATCCTTAAATGTTATTTTTTGACTTGATAATATGGCCCAATCAATGATAATTATTCTTGGTCGCACAAAGCTTGAAATGACCTTTTCTTGCTTGTAAGCCAAATATTTCCCACATAGAGATGACATTATAGACTAGGTCCCATGAAAACACATCAGACATGACGTTATGGTGAAAAAATCCATATAGCAATCCATTTCTTTGCTAATTTTCTTAAATCTATTTTGTTAAATTTTTACCTTTTTTCTTTTTTTCTCATTAGTTTTAAAAATAAAAGAAAATACAACTTTAAGAAGAAGAGATGAAATCCTATGTGGTCGGGAGGGAGGGGATTAAAATCCATATTGGTTATACATAAACACACCAAAGAAGAAATTATATATCAATGGGAGGGTAGAGATGTTAAATGGGTTGGGTCGATATAAATGGGTTGGGTCGAGATTGAGCACCGTCAAAATTGTTAAACTCCATCGCAATATTCGCTTGCAATCAGTGTTCCATTCTTTATTCTATGGATTGTGACTAGCTGATTCCATCATGAGCCCATTCATCCATTTTCCAAGGAGCCACGAAAAAATATTGCCACTGTAAAATATTAATCGATAATTTAACTGGGAACCAATTGTTAGAGGCATTGCCACTATTGTGGCATCTGGAAATTAATGGTGTTATATAAATTGTGGATGAGGAGGAATGGGAGGGTATAATTCTTGTTCAAGGTATGCTAGACAAGAATAATAATAAGGGTTATGTTGGGAATTAATGGTGTTATGGAAATTGTGGATGAGGAGGATTGGGAGGGTATAATTCTTATTCAGGATATGCCAGATAGAAATAATAATAAGGGTTATGTTTGATGTTGCCATCAGGGTTATACCTAAAAAATATTAACACTGACCACATACAACTTAAAGTCATAGATCATGTATACATGTTTACGTCGAAGAAATTTTTCTATGAGGTATGTTTTTGGCCACCATGGCCAAATTGGTCATCCCTTCAACAAATACAATTTCACCAAGTGTCTTTCTCAGCACTATATTATCCAATGGTTTTTCATATTACCATCAGGTTCCCCATTCATGGCTCAGGTTTTGCCACTCATTGTTCGGTGGTAACTTAAAAAGCACATGAATCAAAAATTAAAACTAGCACAGTACTCGATTGTACCCTGGACATTTCCATTGCTCATTGTTCAATATTAACATACAAAGAACAAAGATTGAAAACTAAGAGAACTTTACTTTACCTTACCTTATAGATATGGTTCGTTGCCCCTCCATCCGACCAGCGTCTGCTATGTATCACCCTGTTCAATTCTTTCCCTCCCCCTATATGACATTAAATCCTTCGCATCCCCCGGTTATTGCCCTAATGCAACTACAAGTAGTCATTTCCTTTCTTATGTTCCCTCTCATGCTCGCCTCCCTTGTGGAGGTTTAGGCTTCCTTCAAGTTGTATACCTGCGGCTTAACATTAATTGAAATTTGCAGGGGAATTAATGAATCCAGTGCAGAATGTGTGGACTATTTCTCGCATAGCTTGAATGGACTCTGCATTGGCAAACATGAGTCTCTAGCCTAGCGCCATGTACCATGATCAAAAAATTGGTAGGTAAGGTCTTTATGCCTCCGTCCATACCTTGCAAATTGCATAAAGACCTATACCTTCTTCCATTGAAAGGCTTGCCCATATATGTCTTACACTACCAAACTTCAAATCATTGGGTTACAGCTAGAAGGTGTGGCCTCCCCTAGTGGGAGGTTCAGTCCAAATCTTCAGAGTTCTTAAGCTCAATATAGATAATTTGATCATTTCAACACCTATCCCGATATAGAATTGGGATGTGATTTACTAGGCCCTTCATCATTGTATTTATTGTCCAATCTATTGACACAATCTACTGTGCCGAAGGGAAACATATTTAAATGCAAAAAACTTCTTGGAAACAACCTGTTGGGGCCTTGAAATTTGCAGGCGACAATAGTAAGGGATTCTCCCCAATCAACGCTCCCAACTATCCCATTGACTGTTTGGTATAGGGAATCCGTCCGGTTTGCGGTCCGACTACCGTAGCTCAAGTAACAAAACAAAGGCTTTACCGGTTGTGGCCTGGTCCACCGTGAATTTTGTATTTTTTGACTTAATGTACGATATGAAAGTGCCTAACTAACAATGCAGGGTGCTAAAGATGCAAGGAACAGTCACAATGTGATGCGTAGGTTCTTACCTCTCATCTTAAGGTTCACAAGCACCCAAAACACATACAACACGAAAATAAACTAACTACCTAAACTATCCCTAGGGAGCAGAGTTATCATTCATAGGTGAGTAATACATTTTGTTTGCGCATTATGAAGAGTTACAGATAGCTGATACTTCATTCAAAACACATGAACAATTAAAGATATTTGAACAACCAGATAGCTGATTATTTTATGAACAACATTTATTACTCACAGTGGAAAACATCCCAAAATATATTGAAGAACATTCAACAAGAACATAGGTTCAGGAAGTTAAATACTCTTACAGTAAATGAAACATAGTTGAAAACGAAATAGTTCCTCTTCAACATTATTCATTTAGTCGCATTGATATATTCCACATTTTGCTTTCTCCAGCAGGCAAAATTGCAGTTTCTGATTTGTAAAACGAAGTAGTTCCTCTTACAAGCCAAAATAGTTTACAAATTTTTCGAGGGAAAAAGTCCCTCATCAGTCCTATATTTACAGTATTTAAACTACACCCCCGATCATTAGGGATCCCCCAACGTCTGACCTTCCAGTCTCTCCAAATGTTTCAGCTTCCTCTTCTGGTCGTTTTGTCTTCCCAATTATTTTCTGTGAGTGTTCATCTCCTGATCAATAACTGATAGGTATTCCTAGTATGTACCTCTGTCGTTTTCTTGTTTTTTCCTTTTCTCCGCTTTCTCTTCATTGTGACCCTGCCGGTTTCGATCTGACCAAGCCAAGCCTTCCCTCCGGGTCGCTTCAACAGTCCATCGAATTCCTCCTACAAAATAATTACGGTGCATCATTCGTTGGAATGGGATTTTAAACATTAAAATTATCTGCTCGAAACGGTCAATCCACAAGAAAATAGCTAGTTGCATCCGGACAGAGTCTCGATTAAGTCTTGGGCGGGAAAGTTATAAATCGGCAGTCAGCAAGCTTTGGCATCGGACGTGGAAATACTTTCTTGGCTGCAACGGCGGACAAGAGAAGGCTAAAGATACTCGATGCAGGTGGGAAACGCTTCAATCGAAAGTCGGGTGATAATGACGTCGGATGCCAAACTGCTCGGGCATCCGCAACGGTAGAAAGAAAAGTGCTAAAATGATGTGAATCGTGGGTGGGAGAAAGAACCCTCAATCGGGAATCGGACGACTTTATGATTTGGGAGCCAAATGACTTCCACAGCCGCAACGACGGACAGATAAACGACTTGGGTACACGACCGATTCAGGTTAAAACGCATCGGCAGTCGGGGCTTTTCACACTTCGGATGGAAAAACAATTTGGGAGCCACAACGGCAGACGGGAAAATGCTAAAGCTTCCGATTAAAAAAAGAAAAGCTCCCGATCCACTGGAAAAACTAAGTGCTTCAGTCAATTTTAAACATTTGGCAATGGACAGCGACCTGTCATACTTCTGAAACGGAAACCATAGCATAGACAACTGGTTTGATCAATAAGCAACAACAAACTTTAAAAGTTATGACTCACCATAAACTTCAACGCAATCAAAATCCGAACCTTGTTCAAGAGTTAAGCTTTGTAGTCATTAAAAATTAAACACAGACCAACAACTCAAAGGGTTCAACGATCAAAGCAAATATCATGAGGAGGCGTCCCAAATTTAAGAAATTTGGGGAAAAAAGTTGCAGCTGCAACAACTGGCGATTACCTAGTGAACCTAGATCTCTGGGCGATTAATCTTTGAGTGACAGACTATTTAACAGCAAAAGCATCATATTGAATTCTTCCAGCAATATGGATTTCTCAAATGACCGAAGTGTGGACCCTTAATCATTGATGATAGTCCAATTAGGGAGAGTGGAAACCAGAATCGTTAAGTCCAGATAACTATGCTAAGGCCAGAGGATGAGTTTAATTATTACCTTTGTCTTCAGGTGGCTAATAGCTTTGGACACCACAGGATTGTAGCATATGGTAAACAGAAATATTCATTTGTTCCTCATTCCCATGCCATTTTAGTACTTTTGTACTTTTGGAATTTTGTCCCTTTTCTTATGAATTTGCTTACATGCCTTTCTTACTGAATTTTGATTCAGGATCCTCTATCCCATAGTGTCCTTTTGTGTGAGTGGTGTATTTCAAGTTTAAGCTCACGGATGGAGAGGATCTTTCGGCAATTTAGTACTTATGATTCAGCATCTGCTTTGATGTATGATGCTTTTCATATGAGTTCTTTGATTCTTATCTGCCTTTTGGCATTCGTTTCTTGGCATGGGATCATTTATATTTAATATACTATTCACCTTGCTTCTTTCCATGAGTCCTCAGCTATCATCCCCTAGACATTCTAAGTGTGATGTGGATGGAGCCCCAACATAGTGTTCCAGACTCTCTGAACCCGATTTATTATACAAAGATTAAGCAGGACTTCAATGCGCACAGAATTATTCGAGAAAATGACTAAGCTAAAAGAAAATCTTTAATATAAATAGCAACCAATAGTTTGATCACTAAATTGTTTATCACTCCCAAAATTTTGATGTTCCCCATGCAACCGCAGGTTCGTCCTCTTTATTGAAAACAAGAAAAAAAAAATCAAACTAAAGCAAACCGAAAACATGACTCAAAAGACTACCAAACGGATTATTTATATACAATACAGAAGAAATCAAACAGGCTCAAGAAAAATAAGGCTTGAGAACCAAACCATTTACTAGCAAGTTCTCCTCCCACCCCTGTAGATCTTGTAACTTGTAAGTAGAAGGGCCAAGCTTTCCTGCAATTTGGAAAGGGCCTACCCACAACTGCTGGAACTTGGTATGCTTTCCTTTTTCATCATGGGGGTGGTCCCATTTGAAGACTAAGTCTCCTACTTCAAAGTCTTTTGTCCCAGCTTTATGCTTTTCAAACCATCTCTTAACTGACTCTTGTTGTAGCTTGAAGCGTTCTTTGGCTTTAGATCTGGCTTCCTCTGCTTTCAAGAGATTATATATTCTTATTTGTAAAACTTCATCATCCGTCCCCCTAGACTCTTGAGCTAGCATGGAAGATGGTAGCATGATATTGGGAGGAAGGATGGCTTCTTTACCATAGACAAGGGTATATGGAGACACTCCAATCACGGACTTGGGGGTGACTCTATCAGCCCAAAGGGAATTTGGTAATGCCGAGTTCCAACTCCTCTGGTTTTCTACCACAGTCTTCTTTAAAATCCTAATCAGATTTTTGTTAGAGGATTCAGCCAAGCCATTTCCTTGTGGATAATAATTAGCCAAATAATTCAATTTCATCCCTTTATCATGAGCAAATGTAGTCAATTTAATTGATGAAAATTATTTAGCATTATCAAAGATTAACGAAACTGGAACTCCAAACCTGGTCATTATATGATCTTGCAGGAAGCTGATGACTTCATCCTCATTTATCTTGCGCAGCGGGATAGCTTCGACCCAGTGAGTGAAATAATCAGTAGTAGTTAGAATGTATTTGTGTTGCAGGGAGGAATTCGGTTTTATTTCTCCAATAATATCCAGCCCCCATTGCTCGAATGGTTCCGTGATCATCACAGGCTTTAGGGGTGTTGCTGCTTTAGGCTGTCTTCCTCCACACCTTTGACAAATATCACATTTCCTGACATGTGCATGTGCATCCTTGAAGAGTGTAGGCCAATAGAAACTGGCTTTGAGGATTTTGTGGGCTGTAGTGTCTCCTGAATAATATCCCCTAGCAGGACCATCATGTAATTCTGACATTACTTTCTTCGCATCTTCTTTTTCTAGACATCTAAGGAGAACCCCGTCATAATTCTTTCTGAGTAATACTCCTTCAACAAGTTGATAGGAGGCTAATTTAAGACGCAGAGCTCTTTTTTGTTTGGAATTCCAATGTTCTGGTAACAGACCTAACTGCAGGTAATGCACAAGGTCTCTATACCAAGACTCAGGCGCTCTAAACAAAGGACATACATCCATTGCATGTAATTCAGCTTCATCCTCCCATGCTTGTTCTTCGTTGTTCCCGCTTTCAGTCATTAATTTGCACAACCCTTGACCTTTCACTATAGACGCTGGCTTGAATTCAAGGTCGTACTCTTGAAGAGCTGTTACCCAGTTGCCCCTTCTTTCTCCTAACTCTTTCTGAATGAGAAGGGATCTTATAGCTGAGTAGGGGACTATTACCTTGGTTCGATTTTTTAATATATAAGGCCTGAATTGCTTCACTTCCTTGAATATTGCATAAGCTTTCTTATCAATGGCTAGGTAGTTTAATTCATCCCCTTGCAGACCAGTGCTCATGAAGGCTATTGGGAATTCATCCCCCCCTTCTTCCTTTTGGGTGAGCATAGCTGCTAGTGAATCATCGGATGCAAATGTATACAAAATAAAGTCTTTATCGAAATCTGGACTTTTCAAGGAGGGTGCATGTGCAACAGCAGTTTTAATTTTGCTAAAAGCATTCTTCTCAAGTTCAGTCCACTTGAATTGAGCATTCTACTTGACCATCTATTGTAGCGGCTTAACAGTCTGAGCGAAATCAGGCACAAACCTTCGTACGAAATTTATGGTTCCCATGAATGATTGCATCCCCTTTTTATTATGGGGCAAGGGGATTTGTTCAATAGCCTTAATTCTTTCTGGATCAATGGAGACCCCTTGCTTTGAAACTATGTTCCCCAGCAACTTGCCTTCCGTGATTGCGAACACACATTTCTTAGGATTGAGGGAGATGCCATATTTTCGGCATCGTTCGAAAATTTGCTTTAAGTGAAACGCGTGCTCTTCTCTTTTCTTTAAGAATATTGTAATTTTTTCAAGGTACACTACAGCACTTCTTCCAATCAATCCATAGAAAGCTATGTCCATAGCCCTTTGAAATGTCGCTCCAGCATTAATCAGCCCAAAAGGCATTCTTCTATAGGCAAAGGTTCCCCATTTAGTTCTGAACATTGTTTTTAACCTGTCTTCTTCAGCTACTAATACTTGATTGTAGCCAGAGAAACCATCTAATAATGAAAATAGTTCAGAACCTGAAACCATCTGTAGCAGTTGCTCCATGGGTGGCATAGGGTAGTTATCTTTATCTGATGCACGGTTTAAGTTCCTGAAATCCACGCAGAGTCTGATTTCTCTAGACTTTTTCCTTACTGGTACCAGATTTGATACCCACTCAGAGTGTCTGACTTTGAAGATGATTCTTGCATCCAATAAATTCTTCACTTCACTTTGAATCAGTGGTTCCAATTTCGGATGCATTTTCCTCAAAGGTTGTTGATATGGCTTGACGCCTGCTTTAATGGGGACGACATGCTTGATGATGCTGGTGTCATACATTTTCAAATCTTCATACGTCCACGTGAAAACATCTCTATATTGTTTGAATAGACCGATGAATTTGTCTCTTTCTGTTGGTGAACAGCATTTGCCGAGATTCACGAACTTAGGAGCCATTTCAGTCCCCAAATTTATCAGCTCGAACTGTAGTGATGAGCTGTGGGTCTTCACATTGGGTGGTCTTCTGAATTTTTCATTTAAATCGAACATTTTTTCCAATGTTCTGACTCCTTTAGGAATGAAATTATCGTATTTCATCTCAGCCTGAAGCTCTTCATCGTCTATGATCGCTCCTTTAAACACCTCATCATTCGTTAAACATTCTATGATCTCCTGGTCATCATCAAATACTCGTAGGTTCGTAATCATATCAGGTACAGAGGGCCTAAAAAGCAATTCAACAGAATATCGATTATTAGTGGGTATGATTCTAGCGGCTGATGTGGCCAAAAGATCAGTAGCTGCGTTTTTTATTCTTGGAATTGAAATAATGTTAAATGCATTAAAATATTTCAGCAAATCCCATACCTCATTCTGGTAAGCTTTTAAGTGAGGAGAGATACAATGTATCTGATTCCTAATTTGTTTTACAATAATTTTAGAATCCCCAAAGACTTTTAGATTACTTACCTTTAATTCAATTGCCTTCTTTAGTCCTTGCACCAGTGCCTCGTACTCAGCTGTATTATTAGTACAATCAAACTCTAATCTACATGAAAGGAAATGTTTATTCTTTTGTGGGTCAATCAGGACACAGCCAGCCCCTGACCCTTCTAATGTCTTAGAGCCATCGAAAAATAAAGTCCAAAAATCATTAACTATGAAAATGAATCTATTCCTACTGCTAAGTCTACTATTTTACAGTAAATCTCATTAGCCTGTGAGAATCGAAGGAGATCAGGCTGGGTATCAGATGTGTTACTGGATTCTTCTTCTTGGTAATTACCTGGTTCCAACTCAATAAAATAGTTTCCCAAGATAGAATCCACAGGTTCATTCTTCTCTTCAAGTCGGGTAACATTGTACTTCATGTGAGGCTCTCTTAAAATATTGATCTGGTTCGGACTTCCTTTGTATGGAAACCACAGATGTGACCAATCAGAAGCAAAATATCCATTAAGTTTGGCCGACCAATATCTGCTCAAGATAAGGCCGTACACATCTGGTATATCAGCCACCACAATATTAATGACCTGGCATACTTTATCATTTGAAGCCAGACGGACGAGGACATCTTCCATCTCACCAATTACCTTCACATCTGTCCTGTCCAACTAAACTACTCTCCACGGGGATGTCTTAGGCTTCCCATTGATTCTTTTACAGACAGATATCGGCATGACATTAACAGTTGCCCCTGAATCTACCAAGCAATTATGTACATTGTAGTTAAATATTTCAAAAGTAAGGAGGAAAGGTGGATGCTTGTGCTTAGACTT
>LPNX010092137.1:0-97727 GCA_001517045.1 Pseudotsuga menziesii | reverse complement strand
TTGCTGCGGCACTTTGCACATCTCGAATAGTGGAACATTCACCTTTATCTTCTTTAAATCCTCCACAATGTCATAATCCATCTGATGTTCCGTGGGATGAGGCCTATCAGCACTCTCCTTACCCTCATTTCGCGTGGTCGTTGTATCATTCTATCTAGGACTTTGGCTGGTAATAGTGAATTCTGGAATTGTATCAGCCAAAGACTTGTCTTGAAATCTCTTCTTAACATTTCTCTGCAGCCTCTTAATCTTTGGAAGTATAAGACTGTCTTCATTAACCATCCCTTGGCTCCTCGTGGCTACATTGGTCTCCATAACTTCTTCACACCCCTAAGTCTTTTCTTCTTCAGCGTCAAATAATGAGACAGAATTCCATAAAGCCATGGTTTCTTCCTCCTACTCTTTAGTGGAAGTAGAAGTAGAGTTTTCCTTTCCTTCTTCATTTCCCTCTTCTATCAATCTAGAATCTAACAGCTGATTCATGACCAACGTCATCGAATTTATCCACTGCGGACAATTCTTCTCAGAGTGTGGCTGTTGGTGGAATGTGCAAAAATTATCCAAGCCTACCTCTGTTAAATTCATAGATGCAGTATTGTGTGGAGGAGGTTGAGACTAGTGGTTATCCTCTCTTTTCTTATAATATGGCTTATAAAACTTTTGTGCTTCCTTTTCTTTCTCCATATCTATGATTTTATTGGAAAGCTTCTGCATCATTTTGGCCATATTTTCCAAATCTGGGGACTTTTCTTCCTTAGGCTTAGTGAACAATAAGGCTTTTCTTCCTGTGCCTTTCTCTCCAGACTGTTCTGGATAGTCTTCAATGCTTTCTCTTTCAGCTTCCACCACTTCTGCTTCTTCATAAGTTTCTGTCAAGGTAGGTTTGGCCCTACCTTTGGCAAACATGGCCAAATCAGGACCTAAAGGTGAAGTATAGTATTCAATAAGAACTTTGTCTGAAGGCTTATCTGTTTCAGAGAAGTTCTTGAGATATGCTGCAAACCTTTGAGTGAAACTGTGCACTTTTTCTTTTCTTTCTTTCTTCAACGCACACAGCCCTTTCATGAGAGCTACATGAGTTTTCTGAGTTGCATACTTACTTCTGAAAATTCTTTCGAAGGTATCCCAATCAGGGATAGAGTTAGCAGGAAATCCAAAGTACCATGACGCTGCAGCTCCTTTGAGGGTATGCAGGAACAGTCTGCAGAATACATCTTCATGCTCGCCAGCCCTCAATCCTTCTATTTCCAAGTAAAAACTCTGCAGATGATCATCTACTAGTATCTTCTCATTGGGGTCAAATTTAGGCAGCAAATTTTCAAAGGATTGAGGCAAATCATGTAATGGAGGAGTCAGGTTTAAGGGTGATCTGGCTCTCCATGCAGGTAGCGAATTTGGCGGGTTAGGTGGTTGGTTTGCGTTTACGCCACCCATGAGTCTGGGTGGAGAGTGAGGAGGTGAACCAACTGCAGTGTGAGCAGGAGAACTGTGAGGGGTTTCTGGGCCTTCTTGATTCAATGGTAGCACAACTTCCTGTAAGGTTGTTTCTACTACCTCTTCCCAGTATCCAACCAACACTGAGCCTTCTGCTTCAGGACGATCCTTCTTTTTATACTCTCTTCTGGGTAATTCAGGGAGGATTGGAAAACCTCCAAGCTTCTTTACGTATTCCCTGGTGTGTCTTCTCAGATCGTTAACAATTTTTTTACCAATAGAATATAGATGTTCTCTTTCTTCAGGAATTGGATTATGAAACCCACTGCTTTCAAAACTGTTATCGGTGGTATAGTCTTGGGAAAACGGGTTTCCTCAGCCAGCCATACACTAGCGGCCCTCCTTCTAGCGCCAAAAACTGTTGGGGCCCCAAAATTCGCAGGCGACAACAGTAAGGGATTTTCCCCAATCAACGTTCCCAACTAGCCCGTTGACTGTCTGGTATAGGGAATCCGTCCGGTTTTCGGTCCGGCTACCGTAGGTCAAGTAACAAAACAAAGGCTTTACCGATTGCGGCCCGGTCCACCGTGAATTTTGTATTTTTTGACTTAATGTATGATATGCAAGTGCCTAACTAACAATGCAAGGTGCTAAATATGCAAGGAACAGTCACAATGTGATGCACAGGTTCTTACCTCTCGTCTTAAGGTTCACAAGCACCCAAAACACATACAACACGAAAATAAACTAACTACCTAAACTATCCCTAGGGAGCAGAGTTATCATTCATAGGTGAGTAATACATTTTGTTTGCGCATTATGAAGATTTACAGATAGCTAATACTTCATTCAAAACACATGAACAATTACAGATATTTGAACAACCAGATAGTCGATTATTTTATGAACAACATTTATTACTCACAGTGGAAAACATCCCAAAAGATACTGAAGAAAATTCAACAAGAACATAGGTTCAGGAAGTTAAATACTCTCACAGTAAATGAAACACAGTTGAAAACGAAATAGTTCCTCTTCAACATTATTCATTTAGTCGCATTGATATATTCCACATTTCGCTTTCTCCAGCAGGCAAAATTGCAGTTTCTGATTTGTAAAACGAAGTAGTTCCTCTTACAAGCCAAAATAGTTTACAAATTTTTCGAGGGAAAAAGTCCCTCATAAGTCCTATCTTTACAGTATTTAAACTACACCCCCAATCGTTAGGGATCCCCCAACGTCTGACCTTCCAGTCTCTCCAAACGTTTCAGCTTCCTCTTCTGGCCGTTTTGTCTTCCCAATTATTTTTTGTGAGCGTTCATCTCCTGATCAGTAACTGATAGGTCTTCCTAGTCTGTACCTCTATCATTTTCTTGTTTTTTCCTTTTCTCTGCTTTGTCTTCATTGTGACCCTGCCGGTTTCGATATGACCAAGCCAAGCCTTCCCTCCGGGTCGCTTCAACAGTCCATCAAATTCCTCCTGCAAAATAATTACGGTGCATCATTCGTTGGAATGGGATTTTAAACATTAAAATTATCTACTCGGAACGGTCAATCCACAAAAAAATATCCAGTTGCATCCGGACAGAGTCTCGATTAAGTCTTGGGCGGGAAGGTTATAAATCGGCAGTCGGCAAGCTTTGGCATCAGACGTGGAAAGACTTTCCTGGCTGCAATGATGGACAAGATAAGGCTAAAGATACTCAACATAGGAGGGAAACGCTTCAATCGAAAGTCGGGTGATAATGACGCAGACGCCAAACTGCTCGAGCATCCGCAATGGCGGAAAGACAAGCACTAAAATGATGTGAATCATGGGCGGGAGAAAGAACCCTTAGTCGGGAATCGGACAGCTTTACGATTCGGGAGCCAAATGACTTCCACAGCTGCAACGGCGGACGGATAAACGACTCGGGTACGCGACCGATTCAGGTTAAAACGCATCGGCAGTTGGGGTTTTTCACACTTCGGATGGAAAAATAGTTTGGGAGCCGCAACGGCGGACGGGAAAAGGCTAAAGCTTCCGATTAAAACAAGAAAAGCTCCCGATCCACTGGAAAAACTAAGTGCTTCAGTCAGTTTTAAACATTCGGCAATGGACAGCGACCTGTCATACTTCCGAAACGGCAACCATAGCATAGACAACTGGTTTGATCAATAAGCAACAACAAACTTTAAAAGTTACGACTCACCATAAACTTCAACGCAATCAAAATCTGAACCTTGGTCAAGAGTTAAGCTTTGTAGTCATTAAAAATTAAACACAGACCAACAACTCAAAGGGTTCAACGATCAAAGAAAAAATCATGAGGAGGGGTCCCAAATTTAAGAAATTTGGGGAAAAGAGTTGCAGCTGCAACACAACCATGAAAGTTTAGACTTTTGATAGAAAACCCTTTCTTTGAAACAAAAATTTTAATTCAAACTGAGAGATTGCAAATGAGTTAACATAATATGTAAGAGAAACTTTTATTGAACCACCCTTACACCATGCAACATAAACCACATTAGTATGCTCTCTCATATTCCCTCTTTGATCATTGCAAAACATAATCCAATAGTTTGGTTTGACCTAGTTATTACTATATACGAAATTGGAGACACATGGCTTATGCAATCCCTTCCTTATTATGAGTGTTTGACCCTTCATGGTCACAAGCGATAACGCATGCAAGATATATCAACTATTGGGAAGATCATGTTATATTGAGCTCATTTCTTTCATCGAGTGCTCTTTAGAAAATGCTCATTAGAAAAGGATGTGTTTCTTTGTGTCTTGTTCATGTCACTTTAACATTGTCATTTACTTTCCATAAATAAAATTCCATTATGAAGAGGATAAATGTATGGCTTTAAATTTAAAAAAACATTTCAACCTTGCAATATCTATATTTTGTTGTTAAGAAGGATATGAGTCTATTTAGAAAGATGCTTGTACATATAAAATGAAATTACAGGGGTTCCTCTTGTAGGCTTGGTAGTTGGGGTAGTAGGCTATCGTTGTCCCCACCCAAGTTCAAAACCCATGACTATATGTACATGACACTTACGGGAGTGTCAAATTTTTCATTAATGAAAAAAAATGCAATTACAAATTGAGATGTTCATCATTCTAGATTATAGTTATTTTCCCTATAGTGTCTCATCACATTTTCTTCTACTTTTATTAAGAAATCATGCATGGATTTTATAGTAGTTTCCAAAGTTAATGGATATTATGTATTTTTAATATTTGAAGTTTTCTACATAAAATTTATTGTAACTAATGTTTTCATTCTCCACTTATCTTAAAAATTTGTTCTAGACTTCAATGTTGTATTATTTTACTAGGTCAATGCCTTTGGATGCTCTTCTCCATTTGTGCCTCTATCTTCCTAACACAACTTGTATCCTAATCCAAAAAAACTAATACGAATATCTATTTGGTTCAAATTCAGTTCCTCGGTATGTTAATTTCAATATTAATATTGATTACATATGTGTACACAACTTTTTATATCCTTTAAATTAATTGCTTCCTAATGATTTCCATGAATCTAGCGTGTGATATACCTTGACATTGATATTTTAAAGTACTTTAAGATTAACTTGTACAATATATACCAGCTTATTCTGTTATAGTTAACATTACTTTATACTATTTTTTATGTGTATAGATTTTTAATAATATTTTCAATCTCATTTCATTTTTAATTTTTTCTTTTGTTTTTTCACTCCATCACATTAACTCTAATTTTCATTTTTTCCCTTTCAACCTATCTTTGCACCTCAGGAAATTGCTAATTTAAACCAATATATGTATGGGAACTTGGATATTAAAGCGCGGATGTACCTGATTATCGACTGCCTTATTGCATTAAAACACAAAAAACAAATTACATCCATCAGTATTTTGTATAAGTTTGTTTTACAATTTGCAAATACCTTTTAATCAAAATAATCAACCTAAATTACCAAAAACAAGAAAGCTAACAAAACCATTAAGTGATAAAGTAATTCTTGTTAGCTTTTAGAAGAAAGAATCTTGGTGAAAATGTAAAAGACTAGGAGGCAAAATAGCTGCCTATAGACAATGGAGGCTCCTGCTGCCTGTAGACAATGCAAGCACGGAGATCTTGTGCTTGCCAAGGTCAAGGGATTTCTGGCATTTACCACTAAGGTACGCCAGTCTATTTTTCATCCCCATTTGTTTTCCCTCATGCTTATGCCCTGTTTTAATACCCAATTTGTCATCCAAGGGTTTGTGTGAATGTTTACAGATTCTCATACACTTACACTGCCCATATTTCTTTCTCTAATTTCTACAGTGGGAGTGCATTAGCTTCTATTAGCTTTCTTTACCGGTCATATTTATTTCTATATTCTGCGATGGGAGTACATTCGCTTCTATTAGATTTCTTTACATTATACTTAATATAGCTTACTAGGGATTTTAAATTCAGCGGTTGCAAGGCCGTTAAGATGTACCCAGTATCTTAGCCACTGTTGCAATTTTCCCAGCACATTGCCCAGCATCAAGCAAGTTCGATTACCCAGCATCAAGCAGGGTCAATTGTTATGGAGAGAAATTCCTATGGCTTGGGGTACCACAACAGACATCTTGATTCTAGAAATCAATCCTTTCCAATATGCAATAGAAATTAAATGTCTAACACTAAAGGATCAGACCTCGTACCTTATTCCGGATGGTTGAAGTAGATCCCCGTTGAGCTTTCCAACTTCAGCTTGAATTGATAGATTACTTCCTCAACAACAAGTAAACAATACAAGCATACTATATATCATGGTGTTAGATCCATTCTAGCATATATAATCAACAATGTATAAACATTTGAAATCATCCAATGGATAAAATATTCATTCAAAAATACATTATTGGACAGGAAAAGATATTTATATTATTATAAAATTAGAGATTACAATGGATACAACCTCTGTTGGCACGTCTGCGAATCGGAGAAACTGAATCCCCCACTTGGGCCTCCACCACTTCAATCCTCCATCTCTCGATAGCAATATCACTAGCAAAAGGAAAGCCTGGGAAGAACACAAAAGTGCTCCAAGGGACAAAGGGATGCAGATTCAAGCATAAGTTCTAGCAACAATGGACTATAGTTTCTTTTCTCTCAATTCTCTCTTATGCCTTCAATGTACCAAAGAGTTCCTTATATAGCTTTTCAAAGGGGTAATGAAAGGTCGAATCCGAGTGATCTCAAGGCATATGGAAGGCCAAGAGTCAAGTGAGTCAATTCCATGTCAAGGAAAACTCCAAAAGGATTTGGATTTTGTACACATCCTGATGTACACGGTTTTAGTGGTCAAACCTGCGTATATACGCGATTATAGGTTTAAAAGTTGCATGTGTCATTTTTCACATGTTTTTAGGGATGGTCAAGGAAACATCAAAGGACAAAAAATGGTCCAAGGGGTCTAAGGAGTCTGTAGAGGGATAGGGGAAAGGCCATACAAGTGTGATTCACCTAGAGTGGTAAAATTAGCTATAACAGATGCCCACCTAATGTGTGACATCAAAGGGGTCATATGATGGCCGACATGCATTATAAGTCCATCCCAGAAGTGGAGTGATGAAGAATCCCAAATGGAAGACTAGCCACCCAACCAACATAGTACACTGATACAACTCTGCACATAATTGTATATAGCAGTCCCGGATACATAAGAGTACAATGGCCATGAATAGGCATGATACAAGATATCACATGAGTGTTCATCGCCACGTATAATATACATAGATCAGAATCTCCATGATGAAGATATACAAAGGACCATGATTTCCATAATAGCTAAAGATATAAAATGGATCAAGATCTCCATAATAGCTGGAAATTTATGACATATACTAGAATCAAGTCACGAGAGTTGAAATCTCCTGAACATTGGCACAATCAAGTAGGTAGCATATAAGAGATGCCACCAATCTGGAAGGTATTCTACACAAACCGCTACGAGTACATGTCCTACTATGTGAATAGAGGTGTCGAGGTTGAACATAGTAGTCCATCATCTGATTACCGATCATTAATGTATATCGTTAATAGATGCGAGATCACCCACCGATAATGAAAATGGGAATCAAGGTACTAGAGTGAAAACTAACAAGTGTGAATAAATGTGTTGAGGTCGAACACTTAAGAGGATCCATCGATCAGGGGACATTGATGTATTCCCAAAGATTGTCGATGGCAAGAGAACCTGTCACTGATGATTGCAAGTCTCAAGGCACTCAAAATGACTCTAGATTCCAATCCCAGAATAAATGATCTAAAGTCGATGGGATGAAATCCGACGGAAGGAGGACATTAAGGCATCCCCCATCATCCAACACGAGGTACTCAGCAAAGCTGTATGATGTGGAAGGACTCGATCATAAGGTGCACGAACCAGTAACTGTACAGGGAATGGCCGACATTCAAAGTCAAGATAACTGAGGAATGGCCGACTCAGGTTTCAACTTCCTTCAAACAAGAGCATAACGGCATATGGTGACTGAATAAAGGCAGCATAGACTTGATATACAAACTGGGACATCTCTATGAAATAGGAGGCATCTACAGAGGCTCCATAGGGACTGGAAGCTTAACCAGTCGGTGGAGATAAACTCAGATAAACGAGTACAGCTCCTAAAGTCAAACTATAAACCCAACCAACGGATGTGATATACAGTGCTATGTTCGAAGGTGACACGACTCGACAGCTGCCAAAGATAACATCTTTCCTTGTCCGGCTTTTTGGTTTTTTGATTTTTTTTTGGACTTTTTTAATTATTTAAAAAGCTTGAAAAAGAATAAAATAGCTTTAGTTACAGACTAGGAGGAGACGAGTCACCAATTCTGTTACGGAGAGAAATTCCTATGGCTTGGGGTACCACAATAGACAGCTTGACTCCTGAAATCAATCCTTTCCAATATGCAATAGAAATTAAATGTCTAACACTAAAGGATCAGACCTCGTACCTTATTCCAGACGGTTGAAGTAGATCCCCATTGAGCTTTCCAACTTCAGCTTGAATTGATAGATTACTTTCTCAAGAACAAGTAAACAATACAAGCATACTATATATAATGGTGTTAGATCTATTCTAGCATATATAATCAACAATTTATAAACATTTGAAATCATCCAATGGATAAAATATTCATTCAAACATACATTATTAGATAGGAAAAGATATTTCTATTATTATAAAATTAGAGATTACAATGGATACAACCTCTGTCGGCACGTATGCTAATCGAAGAAACTGAATCCCCCACTTGGGCCTCCACCACTTCAATCCTCCATCTCTCGATAGCAAGCTCACTAGCAAAAGGCAAGCCTGGGAAGAACACAAAAGTGCTCCAAGGGACAAAGGGATGTAGACTCAAGCATAAGTTCTGGCAACAATGGACTATAGTTTCTTTGCTCTCAATTCTCTCTTATGCCTTCAATGTACCAAAGAGTTCCTTATATATCTTTTCAAAGGGGTAATGAAAGGTCGAATTCGAGCGATATCAAGGCATATGGAAGGCCAGGAATCAAGTGAGTCGGATCCATGTCAAGGAAAACTCCAAAAGGATTTGGATTTTGTACACATCCTGATGTACGCGGTTTTAGTGGTCAAACCCGGGTATATACCCGATTATAGGTTTAAAAGTCGCGTGTATCATTTTTCACATGTTTTTAGGGATGGTCAAGAAAACATCAGAGGACAAAAAATGGTCCAAGGGGTCTAAGGAATCTACAGAGGGACAGGGGAAAGGCCATACAAGTGTGATTCACCTGGAGTGGTAAAATCAACTATAACATCAATTGCCCAATATGTGCCGATATTTTCTTCTTAATCCTATAATTGCAAAACCTGGTTTCTACACAAGGGTTCTCTGAAACCTTGCATGAGAAATTTTCCCAGCACATTGCCCAGCATCAAGCAGGGTCGATTTCCCAATATGTGCCGATATTTTCTTCTTAATCCTATAATTGCAAAACCTGGTTGCTACATGAGGGTTCTCTGAAACCCCGCACGAGAAATCAAACCCCATTAGAAGAAATTTCAATTTAAAATGGGCCTTTTCACTTTAACTCAAATTCCATGTCATCATGTGTTAGCCAATGAAATTTCTTTAAATTTGAAATACCGTATAGGTCTTAAACACTTTTTTAATATAAATTTGGGGATAGGTATCATAAAAAAAACTACTTTTTTGTTTGTATTTTCGACATATCTCCCCGTGTTTTTACTCAAATTTCAATCAGGAGAGCTCGTTGGATGTGGAATTAAATTCCGCATCCAACGAGTACCCACTCGGCATACTTTTGATAGACCCCGCTACCCCAAAAACAAGAAATACCTGAAAAAACGTGATGATGACATCATCATCACATTTTTCAAGTATTTCTTGTTTTTGGGGTAGCGGGGTCCGTCAAAAGTATGCCGAAAGGGTACTCGTTGGATGCGAAATTTAATTCCGCATCCAATGAGCTCTCCCGATCGAAATTTGAGTAAAAACACGGGGAGATATGTTGAAAATACAAACAAAAAAGTAGTTTTTTTCTTTTCTTCCTCTAAAATTAATAAATATTATTTTATTATTTTGTCTATTATTTTATTATATTTTTTTTGGAGGCCCATTTAGAGTTGAAATTTCCTCTAATGTATATCATATATTAGTGTTTAAACCCAAGCGATGGATGAAAGTTTGTGTTTTTTTTTGTTTAAACCCAAGCGATGGATGCAAGTTTTTGTTTTTTAAGGTGGAAATTACCTACAGATTTTCCCCTAATATACAACCAGCTTTCTTTATCAATTTAATCTGAAAAGAAATTCTGCACAACTCAGTTTTAATAAACTGGCTAAATTGGGTTATTATATCGAGTGCGAGGCTATCCGAATTCACCCCAGTCCCTATAGTGCAGTCATCTACAAACCATCCATATTGGAGCCTTCTCTTTTTACAAATAGAGAGTGCGAAAACATCCAGTTTGTGAAGTACCACATTCATCAGGAGGGGAGAAAAAACCGCTCCCTGCGGAATGCCTCTATTCGTATAGGTATAATTAGTTCCTTTCTTATCCAAAATAGGAGTAGATAGGAACTTCATTATGAGTTCTACAAATAGGGGATCAGATATGTGTTTTTCTAATAATTGGATCCACACAAAATGCTCCTGGATATGCTCCTGGTGAATATAGTAATGGACTTGGTCTAGCTACCCCTATTGCTCCTACTTCTTTTGTCTTAGCTACTGCTGGGTTAGCTGGTTCAACTACTGGATAAACTACTCATACTCAAATAAATATCTGGTCCCGTTCCTTGTAATAGAAAAAGGCCGTCTCAAATCCAAAACCATTAGTTCTAGAGCCATTGCTCGTTCCAGAGCGAGATCCTTTGCCTGTTTACCCTTAAGTAGTTTCCCCGGTAGAGACCACATGAAAAAACAAGGGTAAGGGTAGCAGTAGATTCTCTTATCTAATCCAAGGTGCTTCAGTTTGAAGGTTTTATTCATGCTTGAGTGAGGAGGCTTTGACTTCTACATCTCATGGTTGGGGGAATTGAGGATTATAAACTCGAAATATAGGAGCTGCATTCTTGTATGTAAGAAACAAGAACATGCCTAAGGAACACGTGCTAGTAACAAGAATCGAGATTAACCACCTCAGTACTACACAGGGTTCAACTTTTGGTGGGACGATTTTGATGATATGTTGTAGTGGTACTGGTGTTCTAGATGCTAAATTGGCTCTGAAGGAATTGTTGAAGATCATCCTTGGATCCATCTCTAGGTCTTTCTTTTGTAATCATGAGTAAGTCCTTATCAGTTTGAAAGAATGATTTGCATGCAACTGGGAAGTGGGTATAAGCTTTTGAAATGGGTATGCCACAAAAATGTCGGTGCCCAAAATTTTAGGAAATGGGGAACAGGGCATTAAAAAACACAAATACTATAAATAATTCAATAAATATTTTTTTCCCTTTTTAATTATCAAATTATCATGGAAATTAAATTAGAATGAAATATCAAATAACTGAGATAATTAGAATGATACAAACAACCAACAATTTAATAGAATTTTTATGTTACATTAATTGTCGTAGATGAATATATTATGCAAATTTTATATTCAACCTTATATATTAGGATATATGTGCCAATATACAATATGAGCTACATGTAGCTATCAAATTCATTGGCCTTGTCATCATTTGCATTAAGATAAGTTGAATATGACCTGTGTTTTATGGTAGATCATGGAAGGGAAGAAGTGTTCTCAATAATTAGAGCAGCTCTCAGCCAACCCCTTGTTAGGAGTTTCAGAATCCACATCCTAGACTTTATCAGGTCCACTTGTATATTCATCACTCTTGCATGACACAAAGCAGATATTTGGATGCACAAAGACAAAATCCTCTGCCTTCTGTGTTTCCAACCTATTGCACTTTACAGAGTGAATAAAAATGTATGTGTTACAATTCCTTCTATTGATGAAGAGTTTGCCATGTGTGAAATAATATGCATAGCACATTCATGCAAATGTACAACCTTTGCTCCATGGAAAATCCACCATCTAATAGGGTTCATGGCCCTCCTCTTATCCAAGTTTGATATTTCGAAGTTAATCCACCTTAGTAGCAAAATTCACAAATCTTACTTCACCTTAGTTTGTAGAGAAGATGGAAATATTCTAATGAGGGTTATCTTCACTGAATTGGGGCTTCCTTCTTGCTATTGCTTTGAGCAATGAGGTCTTCATCATAAAATCTAGAATTCAAATCATGAGTTGAAGTGTACAATGGACTGTTGAATTGGTTCCACTTATCAATGATTATCCTAACAAGCTCTTCAAAATATGCACCAATAAATAAAGCATGGGAGTTTCATGTGAAATGACTTCCATGGTTTTCTCAACTATGGTATACGTGCCCTCATAAACCTTTCCAAATAAATCCTTGTCTGTGTCTACATTTCAAAGAAACTCAAATGTTGTGATGTGAGCACAGATACCCCACACTTTAAAGAAGCTCAAATGTTGTGCTGGGGATGGAGATAGTGCAAATACCACTCTCAGCCCCATAAAAACTAATGCACATTCTCCATCTACAACGCCATGTGACATGATGAAGTTTAAGGCATATCTTGTTTCAACAACTTCAACTTGGAGAATGGTTGAAGGTTGCTGATGAATTTTATAATTTCCCTAGCCTTCCCCACGAGCTTTTTAATCCATGGTATAACTCTTCCAAAATTGGGTGTAAAAATTATAGACAATGCATGGAGTTCAAAATATGTGATTGTACCTACTGTCAACATTCAAGTTCACGGCTTTGCAAACTAGTGCATTATGCATGCCAACCTGTAGCACATTGGAGGGGCCTTCTTGCTCCATAATAGCATTAATTAAAATATTTCCATTGAAATGGCCATATTTTATCTAGCATGAACAGTCTTCAACCTTCAAAAACATTGAACCTTTTCATGAAGAGGCAATGCCTTTGAGTCTTGACCAATGGCATATGTCTCATATCTGTGCACCCACTCAAGAAAATAGAAACCATCAAGTGCCTCATGAAGATTGATTTGGATCTATAAGACATCCTCATGGTTAGGAGTGTTGAATTTTGACATGTGTATGGTAATTTTAAAAATTGCAAACTGTAATAGAGATAGAACTTGAGATTTTAACAGAAGTAAAACTAATGTAGTAGTAAAAAAAACATCACACAATTGAACACACGATTTTTCACGGGGAAACCTTTAAAGGACAAAAACCCCAAAGCAATAATAATTCATCCTCTAAATGAGATAAAAGATTTTGTACATGAGCAGAGAATTAGTTCACAGAACTATGAGATGAATGTATAAAAAAATATTTCCAAACTGAGTGAACCCTAGTAGGCTTTTACTGTTGCTATTGTTGTTTCCACATGGACTGTAGACTGTACTTGCCCTGCTGCTGTGACCGTAACTTTCTGTACCTGCTGCCACCTAGGTGAAGGCTACTAGCAGCTTACCGCTGCCTTTGTGGGCTACTTCTACCTTAGAATCTTGCTGCTACTACCTTAGTCTCCTCACAGTGAGCTGGGGACCCACCACCGTGAGCTGCTATAGCCCCCACTATGAGCTATGCTCCCATCGAGAGCTACTGCTGATCTACCAAGCCTTCACGGAGAGTTGTAGCAGCTTTGCTGCTACTACTCCTTACCACTTAGACTACCCTCCACCGTGACTGTTGTATTCCATGAAGGAAGAGACCCAAGCAAGCTAAGAGTTGCCACGTTGGTGAAGAAGAGAAAGATAACCAGCCACCAAAGTTTTTCCCCAGTCAACCACAGCCGCAATGATGATGAAGATCTCAGTCACAAATTGTTTTGGAGTAGTCAAGTGATGATAGATTGTAATGAAATGTTTTGCAATTGATATGGATGTCCAATATCCTACTACAAATGATTTGTAAATAAATTCTTTTTATTACTGTTCTACACACAGTGATGCCCAGAATTTAAAATTCACTACTTGTTTACATGCTATATGAACCGTCTAAAATCATGCCCAAATTTTAAATAATGTGGCATTATTTGTGCTTTTATAGGTCTTTAGGATGTGCAACAAAATGCTTCATATGTTGTTAAGACTTGATCAGTGTTGCATCGAAATATGCCCAAATTTGGATATTGTTTGCTGCTTCAACCCAGATGTCTACGCAGATCTGAAAAGATGCCAATCTAATGTTTTTTGATACCTAGAACTTTCTTAGAGTGCATCATTATTAGAAATACTTAACAGAAGTGTGTTGAGACAGTGACGCCTTCAATAATACAAGCTACAGTAAGGCCTCAAAATCCAATTCGGCCCCTTTCATGGCTACTGATGACTCACTACTACAGGAAATCACCTCCAGGATATGGGTATAATTCTTTCTAGAATTTGGTATAAGTCTCCTCACTATTTCTTATATCCACAGGACCACCAAGAATTGTGCCCAGGTATGCCATCAACCTAACAGCTTCTTCAACCTCATCCTTGTACATTTAAACAACCATATAAAAATCCCCAAGATTTTCTTCATTGAGAAAACAGAGGCAAACACAAGGATAAAGTGACAAATTTGGTCCCAATCTACTCCATGATAGCACCATCATACTCATCCAAGGGTAAACATGTTTATGCCACAGCTGCAATCCTTTTTAGTCTTCAAATTACTATTTTTTATTGTTGTAACCTAAATTCATTTAAGGTTATCATTTGGTCTCAAATTGATGTTGAAGTTGCTACATGGAACACTGAAAGATATATGTCTGCAACATCCTTACCTATTGGAAATTTGCCCAAATTATAATGCTAGTTGATAGAGGGGTTTTCTTTTGTGACTAATCCCACGCCTCAGAGTGTTGTAAGAGACCTCTTTTTATGACTGTTTATTGTGAAAACAAGATTATTTATTGTTGTTTTGCTATATTCCAAATGAAAACTTTGTCTAAGACTGAGGGTGACATATTCATTAAGGCATTGTGCTATATGTGTTTAAATGTGTGCCCAACATCTTTACTACAGTTGCAATGTCTTGATGTTGTTCTCTTTCCCTGTTCACCATTACTGTGAAGCCCCTCTTTCTTTTACTACTGGCCCCTACATTTACGCACCTTCATAAAGGTGTTCAATCAATACCCATCTTCAACACTTTTCAATTTCATTTATACAGCATTATATAATTATGCTATTTGTGGAAATTAAACCCAGGTGTTAGAACAATTACACTCACAACAATTGCCAATTGCACATGCAAATTACTCACAAAAGAGACTGAATATGGAGATGAACACTAATCTGTATTGAATAAGTGTACAATATCCAACCTTATGAAGTCATAGGCTGCCACAATAAATAATTACATGAGGGATTCGAATGCATGAATATGCCATTCGAATCTAGTCAAAAGCAGGCTTACTAAATCTAAGAAAATCCCCCATAGGTGCATAAAGCAGTTTCCAAAACTGTCTAAGAGCTCATGAATTGGCAAAACCAATTAAGCAAGATAATAGTGGATGGAAGGAAAACTCATACATGCTTTTCATAGGATAAAATAGTGGAGGATGTGGAGGAAAAAAAACAAGTTAACTTCACCAAGTCAAACTTTCCCAATTTCCCTAAAACACTGAAAAAGCAAGCAATAAAGCAGAAAAAGTAGACATGCGCTAGGGAGGCCAGGAATAAAGTAGATTTGATTCTAGGAGGTTTCCCAAGTGCTCCATGACTCAAAATTAGCAAGTTTTACCACTATGGATGTGTGGAGGACAACTTGCATAAGGTGGAATATGGAAACTAGGCAAATAAGACAAAAATTGGATTAATTAATGTCTAAGGTAACAAGCTATGGATTAATTATTCTAACACCCCCCCTTAAGCCTGACTTATGAGTAAAATATCAGAAAAATATAGGGCCTAGAAACAAGGCTTAGTCACCCTTTACATACTGCATGTCCATTTAACCAAGGAAAGAGGCAAAAACCCAGTGGGAAAAATCCTCCCTTAAACACGGACTGTAAAACAAAATTTGGAAATCTTGTCATCACTCATGCTTCACAGCATGATCAGAAATCCCCAGCAGTGATTTGAGATTGCTGAGTGTCTTATCACAAAGAAATTTGGTGAATATATCAGCTACTTGTTCTAAAGATGAACAGAAGAGTAGGTGAATGGTGCCATCATGCATAAGTTGTCTAATGTAGTGCATATGGATCTCAATGTGTTTGGTTCTCTGCTTCTGAACTAGATCATTACAGATTTGAATGGTACTCTAATTATCACAATAGATAGTAGTTGAGTATTCTTATTCGAAGCCACACTCTTCAAGTAACCCCTGCAACCATAAACATTGAGTTGCTGCATTTACAACTCCTCTGTACTCTGCTTCTGTAGATGAGAGTGAAATGGCACTTTGTTTCTTGCTTGACCAGCTGATTGGCCCTTCTGCAAGCATGAACACATATCCTGATGTTGAATTTCGATCTGTGTTGTCACCTTCCCAATCACTGTCAGTAAACCCAATCAAATCAAGATCAGATTTAGCTTTATAGAAGATCCCATGTGTCCTTGTTCCCTGAACAAAGTTAAGGATCCTTTTGGCTGCTTTCCAATGGATCTCATGAGGCTGATCCATATATATTGAAGCCACACTTACTGCATAAGAAATATCAGGTCTATTATGTGTAAGATACAACAAACATCCAATCAATTGCCTATATAGTTTATTGTTTACAATAGGTGAAGAATCAGCTTCTTCAAGTTTCACTCCTGAAAGGAAAGGAGTCTTGCTTGGCTTGCAATACTTCATTTTGAATTTGTTCAGAAAATCCAAGGCATACTTGGACTGATGCACTTTGATTCCATCTTTGGTTTGAGCAATCTCGAGCCCCAAGAATTGGCTCAATAGCCCCAAATCTGTCATGGAGAAGGCATGGTTCATTGCATCCTTCAAGGAAGCAATTTCATCCTTTGAGCTTCCTGTAATGATAAGGTCATCAACATATAAAACAATGATCATTAATGAACCATTAATCATCTTCAAATATACATTTGGATCTGATTTGTATCGAACAAAATTCAGTGATAGCATAAAGCTATCAATCTTGGCATACCAAGCCCTGGGGGCTTACTTAAGCCCATACAATGACTTGTTTAGCATGCACACAAGAGATGGGTTAGTAGCAAATACTTGAGGCTGATGCATGTATATCTCTTTAGTGAGATCTCCATTTAGGAAAGCACACTTCATATCCATATGATGTACTTCCCATTGCTTTGAAGCTGCAATGGCTAAGGCTAGCCTGATGGAGTACATCTTTGCCACTGGTGCAAAGGTCTCATTGTAGTCTATGCCATGAACCTATGAGTATCCCTTGGATACAAATATGGCCTTGTACTTCAGAGGTGAACCATCAGCAGCAAATTTTGTTTTGTACACCCACTTACACTGAACTAGCTTCCTCCCTGGGGGAAGATCAACCAGCTCCCAAGTGTTGCTCTTTTGGAGTGAGTTCAACTCTTCCTTCATGGCTGCTTGCAATATTGGATATTTTGC
Source organism: Pseudotsuga menziesii (assembly GCA_001517045.1). Taxonomy (NCBI): domain Eukaryota; kingdom Viridiplantae; phylum Streptophyta; class Pinopsida; order Pinales; family Pinaceae; genus Pseudotsuga; species Pseudotsuga menziesii. Next base: position 80,219 of record LPNX010092137.1, on the reverse strand, counting down.
TGCATATTCATATGTCTGTGGGTCTGATTCAACCATCAGATAGCATTTCTCAGCAAACATAGGATCTTTCATGCACAGAGCACTCTCAAATTGAGATCTAGTCCTCCTAGGGTCATTAGGATTTCCAGCTAGTTCTCCAGCTGCATGAATGGTCTTGGCTGCCCATTTTACTCTTATAGGACTGTTAGGATCTGCAATCAAATCATCATTATCAGACATATCAGAATCAGCATGTTCAACTATCTCTTCACTTACATTCAGAGGTTCTGGTGGTGAAGAGGATTCTCCAACTTCCACTGCTGCTAGGGGCTCTTCTTGAAACTGAACACACCTTTCAATGAAGGGTCTGTTTGTGCTCAAATTTATCAGCTTGTACCCTTTTGAATCTTCAGAGCATCCAAAAAATAGAAATTCTTGGCTTTGGGGCTACAAATCCATCCTCTTTTCTGTTGGAATTCTAGCCCAAGCCATTGAGCCAAAAATCCTGAAATGGGTCACATCTAGCTTGTGCCCACTCCATGCTTCGAAAGGATCCATACCATCAAGTTGTTTATGAGGCACCCTATTCTGGATATAGGCTGCACATTTTATAGATTCATCCCAGTACTTTGGTGGCAAAGTCTTAGCCTCCATCATGCAGGTTGCCATCTCTTTCAGTGATATGTTCTTCCTCTCAGCAACACCATTCTGTTATGGTGTGTAAGGGATAGAATGCTGCATATGAATACCTACATCTACACAACATTGAATAAACTCATACTTCACATACTCATCACCATTGTTAGATCTGAGGACCTTGAGTTTCCTCCCAGACTGGTTTTCAACCAAAGCCTTAAAGACTTTGAAGAGGCCAAAAAATTCAGACTTGTGTTTCAGGAAGTAAACCCAGCAATACCTGAAAAATTCATCTATGAAAATAAATGCATATTTGGCCTGACTCATTGACATATGAGGAAATGGACCAGCAACATCACTGTGGATCAACTCAAGAGGTGCAGAGGTTCTCTCATGACTAGCTCTCTCAAATTTATGCTCTGGGTGTTTTCCTAGGATGCAACCTTGACAGACTCCTTTGGAAAACCTAATCTTTGGTAACCCTATGACCATTTCTTTTTCACTAAGATCAGAAAGATACTTGTAATTTAGGTGTCCAAATATTTCATGCCAAATCTTGCTTGCCTCATTAGCATGAATCAGAAGAGCAGAGGGGTTTGAGTAGGGTAGGAATTGTGAGAACATGTATACCTTTGAAGTATGATTTACAACTCCTTTTGCAATGACTTTACCACTTGATATCTCTATGATCTCAACTTCATCAGGGGAGAATATGACCTTCATTGGAGACCCTGTGTGGGTCATCTGATACACTGATAAGAGGTTAGAGGCAAGACCTAGAACATACAACACATTGCTGAACTTACCATGGTCAAGATCAATCCTCCCTTTGCCCAAACTTTCAGTGAGAGAGTCATCTCCCAGTACTATTGGTGGACCTTTCGACATGTCAAGTGAGGTGAATGCCTCCTTGGTCGAAACCATATGTCTTGAAGCTCCAGAATCAATGATGAAACTAGGTGAGTTTGATGTGCTAGCAACCAATGCATGAACTCTCTCTGTCTCCTAAATTTGATCCTCCTTCCCTCTTCTTTTAGCTATCTGGAAGGGAGATGCCATTCTTCTCCAGGAGTTGGGTCAGCATGTCTATTTGCTTCTTCATGCAGGAGATTTCAGAATGATTGCCCTTACTGCAGTATGCGCACTTGCTCATTTCTCCTTTGTTCTTCTTCTTTTGGGGGTTCTTCTTGGAACCTTGAGGCTCCTCTGGAGACTTGTTCTTGTCTCTCTTTTTCTCAGGTGGATTTTTAGCTTTCTTCTTGATTTTTGAATCCACCCTCGAATCTCCAGCAACCATAGCTTGGTCTTTGGATGGTTTGATGGTACCCATCATCACCAATTTATCTTGTTCTTGTGTGAGAGATTCCATGAAATCTGCAAGGCTAGGCATTTTCCAGGATCGAGCTGTCAAATTTGTGGCATAGAAGGTTGAAACAAACACTGAATAGTCAGGGCCAAGATTTGAGAGTATGGCCAAGACCAGCTGATCATCCTTCTTTTCGATCCCACATTGTTTTAGCTGCAAAACAAGTGCTTTGAACTTGGAAAAATAGAGTTGCAGGGATTCAAAGCTATTGGGACTCAGGGAGATCAATTCATTTTCAATTTGATTTCCCCTCATCTCATCTGTCTTTCCAAAAAGATCAACAAGTTTCTCCCATACTTCATTCGGTGATGTCAATCCATCAAGATGGAAAAGGAGGTCTCTGGATATACTCAGACACAGGAGACCATAGGCCTCATCCCTTCTGTTGTGCCATTTTATCTTCTCTGCAGCTGCATTGGGATCTGCTTTTATTGCCATAGTCACTCTGTAGAGGAATTTCACTCTCAACAGTATCTCCATCTCTGCTTTCCATTCAAATAAGTTAAATGGAGTCAAGATGATCTTCTGAGATTGATCCATAGCTCATAAATTGTCCCGTCAGTCAGCAGAATGCTCCCAGTCAATGATGTTGAACCTGCAAAACAAATTGGAAGGAGAGAAATTGATCTACAAAGGATCTGATACCATGTGGAAATTGAACCCAAGTGTTAGAACAATTACACTCACAACAATTGCCAATTACACATGCAAATTACTCACAAAAGAGACTGAATATGGAGTTGAACACTAATATGTATTGAATAAGTGTACAAAAGCCAACCCTGTGAAGTCATAGGTTGCCATAATAAATAATTACATGAGGGATTCAAATGCATGAATATGCCATTCGAATATAGTCAAAAGAAGGCTTACTAAATCTAAGAAAATCCCCCATAGGTGAATAAAGCAGTTTCCAAAACTGTCTAGGAGCTCACGAATTGGAAAAATCAATTAGGAAAGCTAATAGTGGATGGAAGGACAACTCATACATGCTTTTCATAGGAGAAAAGAGTGGAGGATGTGGAGGACAAAAAACAAGTTAACTTCACCTAGTCAAACTTTCCCAATTGCCTTAAAACACTGAAAAAGCAGGCAATAAAGCAGAAAAAGCAGACATGCGCTAGGGAGGCCAGGAATAAAGCAGATTTGATTCCAGGAGGTTTCCCAAGCGCTCCATGACTCAAAATTAGCAAGTTTGACCACTATGGATGTGTGGAGGACAACTTGCATAAGGTGGAATATGGAAACTAGGAAAATAAGACAAAAATTGGATTAATTAATGTTTAAGGTAGCTAACTATGGGTTGATTATTCTAACACTATTTTAGGCCATCACGTTTTCCAACTTGGGTTTAAGGTGTAGTAATAATTATGCTCTTTTAGGCCAAACACCATTGAAAAATGCAAAGAGCTATAAAGGAAAAATGATTTTGCAGATAGTCAAGTGGACACAAGTATGAGTCTATGACATAGATATACCGAACAAGGAAAAGGCACAAACTTGTATAGTTAGTGCACAGTAAGCAATTAAAAAAATAAAGAAAGATAGGGACCACAAGAGGTAGGATCTAGACAATCCAGAACAATCCAAAGTTTTGAGGTTTGGGTTGACAAAAGACTGCAGAATATTGAGTATCAAACAATTTTTTGACTAGAATATTGCCTTTACTACATTGGCAACTAGACAACAACTAACATGAACCCAATGTATGAGATTACAAGTATATAATGTAAAGGCTTATTAATGTCTTAAGGAGATAGTTGAGATCTTCAATACTTTCAAAATCTACCACATTACAGAGAATTGAACCAATGAGTTGATGCTATATCTAAAGAGGTATTACTTATCCACTTTGGGGTACTTCTCGCTGTAAATTTCAATGAGGGCATGCCAGAGGTTTCTAGATCTGACCTTTGTAGTTTTATTTCAAAATTTTCCAGTTGTGTTTTTTTATCTTATTGTTTTAGTTTTTTAAAAGATCTTAAAGGAGGACTATATTTGTTTTCCTAAAAGGGACATTATGTTTAGTGGATAGTTTAAGATTTGGTTTACAAAGCAAAGTAAGATTTATATTTTGTATTTTGTACTATAATACCCATAGAAAGCATTTTTGGTTTACAAAGCAAAGTAAGATTTATATTTTGTATTTTGTGCTACAACACCCATAGAAAGCATTTTTGTGCTTTATATAGTAATAAAATGTGATAGTTTTCCCTAGAAAATAAGGATTCATAATGTAGTGGTATATTTTGGGTATTACCAAATAGATACTTTATGTTGCATTTTGTGGCCTTTAACCTTGTATTAACTTGTTTGCACTAAAATAATATAAAGTCTTGTACAAATGTTATTGCTGATGATGAGAATGGATGGAGTAGTGCCTTCATGATGCTATTTGCTGATGATATCTATTTCATTGCAATGTAGTCTTCTATCTCTTCTTCAATGGATTTGTTGCAAATGAATAGTTGTGTAGATGATGTGTTAGGAATCATGAGGTCTATATGCATGAATGTTCAAACTGTTAAGTATATATTATGAACAACAATGGTTGTTATTGTCCTCAGTAACTTTCACCTCATCATCCGAAGTCTTGGAAATGCACCTTGAGTTAATTCATGAGAGTTGCTCTTATCTTCCCTCCATAAATTGCAATTCGGATTTTATCGATAGCTTGGATTTGCCAGCTTTTATTACACCTTGTACCAGATGTGTTTCAGGGCCATACCAAATGCATTTATATGTTCATGTATGTGGTAGGCCCCCCTAGAGCATGTTTCCTATATCTACCATTTGACACAACATGAATATATGAATAAACAAATAGTGTTATTTTTTCTACCACCTCACTAGGCATTATTATTTTTTCTTTTCACACTTAGGTGATTTTATAGATAATTACTACAGTTTCTTTTGCTCACCACACAACTTGAAACAAGGACATTAAAATTTAATTCAAAATCTCTGATACATTTCCCTACAGTTACCTTGAAGGGAAAAATTAACAACACTAAAGATTAGAATTTGTTATTTTCTGAAAGTCTCTTTTACCAGCGTTCTAATGAGACATATCGAAACTTAGGAAGACCCACATTCCTAATAAGAACTTCACATTCTTATATTAAATCTCAACTTGATGGTTTTTTCACTTCTTTTAGGTTTTTGCTTCATCTATTATGATGATTGTTGGTGATTTCTTACTGAACCTCTTCCTCCCCACCTATTGGCCATTGTTCCATTCAACTTCTTTGGCTCAGTATTCATTCGAATTGCTACCACCAACATTACTCCAAGTCCATCAAGGACCTTGCATCTAGCTAAGAAATGGTTTTTCTCCATCATTTGAACTGGATTATTGTTGTAGTCGTATTGGACTCACTAATAATTTCACAATTTCCTTTGAATTGAATTCCATTTGTTAGCACATGAAGAATGCATGATAATTCCATTTTGCTGCTGATAAAGTAGACCGTGTTCATTTATTTGGGCTGCTCTTGGACTGTTCACTTAGGCTTCATTTCTCTGGGGTTGATAAACCTTATTTTTGAATGTGCATACCCTCCCCTAATAGGCCATGACTATGGTATGGTCTATTCTAGATGGGATGTGAATGTGTTGTCTCTATTCTATAGATAGTGGTTGATTTTGAAGTTGTCGTAGGTACAGGTTTTGTAGATGGTAGGTATAATGGAGTTATATGTACTTCTTGGCAGATTTAAGAAATATTCCCTAAGTTTATCTTTAGTTTTTAGCACTATTTAGTTTGTAGGCATCTTTTTTTAGTAACCGTTCATGATTTCTTCTCTTACCATCCCATTGCTGAACAAAATTATCTCATCAATGAATAACAAAATTTACGTAGAAACACACACATCCTCAATTGGATTCTACAACTATTTCTTAAACACATCCCTTATTCTTTGTCCATATCAATTTTAGGTTATTAGGTATGCATCAATTCATTATGTTGTTCTCTAAGACTCTTTTGTGGACCACTTTAATAGATTGCGTAATTGTTTACGATATTTTGTTTCCTAAGGACGGTATATTTTGTGCTTATTAGTGTGTTTGAAAAATTAAATTGGATTTTAAGTTTGAATGTCTTTGGATCTTATTGTCTTTTACTAGAGTTACAAATGATCAAATCTATGTGTTAATATTGCTCCTCTTCCCGATTCTTAAAGGGTGCTAGCTCAATGGAAGAGCGCATGTTTTACAAGAAGGAGGTTGGTGGTTCGATTCCTCCATGCCCTAATGATATTGGAAAGTATTTATAAAGGTAAAAAATGTAGTAGTTCAATATGGATGCAATATTAGATGCAACACTAAATGTAAAACAAGATGTAAAAGTGGATGTCACACCAAACACAAAACTGGATGCAAAAGTAAGACGCAAATATGGACACAAAAATGGATGTCACACAATGCAAAATTGGATGCAAAAAGATGCTCAACACTAGACACAATTAATGACTCAAAACTAGATGCAATACTAGGTCCAAAACTAAATGCAACAGTAGATGCAAAAGTGGACTCCTAACTAGATGTAAAATTGGACATTAAATTGAGCACAAAATATGGTGTATCGATGGACATAAAACTAGGTGTAACACCAGGTGCAAAAATGGAAGGAACACTTGGCGCAAACAAAAACTTAAAATGAGACACAATATTGGATGCAAGAAGGGACAAAACATTGGATGTAAAACTAGACGTAATATTGAATGCAAGAAGGGATGCAACATTGGATACAAAACTAGATGCAATATTAGATACAAACATGGCTACAAAACTAGGCACAACACTAGGCGCAACACTGGGTGCAACATTGGGCTCAAACATAGATGCAAAAAAAGACATCAACCGGGATACAACACTAGGTGAAAACCTAGATGCAAAATATGACGTAAAACGAGATGAAACATTAGGCACAAACATGGATACAAAAAAATACGTAAACCAAGATACAAAATTAGATGCAAATGGGGATGCAACATTATCAGTAAAATTGGATGCAAAACTAGATGCAACATTGGGCTGAAAATTGGATGTAATCCTAGATGCAACGTTAGATGCAGAATTGGACACATAATTTTATGCAAAACATGGTGCAAAATTGGATGCAAGACTCGATGAAAAACTAGGAGCAAAATAAGACCCAAAATTGGATGCAAAACTAAGCGTGAAACTGGGTGCAAACAAGGATGTAACAAAGTACGCAAAAAAATATGCAATAGAAGTTGCAAAATTGGGTGGAAATAAAGGCATAACAAAAGATGCAAAAATTTGGGCGCAAAAATGGACGCAAAAATGGATGTTAAAAAGGACGGAAAAAAAGATGCAATAGACGATGTTTTACGAAAATGTACAATAGCGCCAGGTTTAGCGCCAAATTGTTCACCACAATTGGGAAAAAATTACACTAAAATCCGGTGCTAAATTCAATGCTAAATCTAGTTTTTGTTGTAGTGATTGCTGGATGGAGAACCCTTCACCGAGAGGGGCTCGAATTTCCTGAGGGCCGCCATATTGGTGTTTCTTTTTCCTGCTAAAGTGGTTGCCATTCTACATTGCAGAGGAAGAGCTGGAGGATCAAATTCCATAGGTACAACGGGGAGGTTCAACAAGAGGAATGGATTCGGGAATGGCCTGAGGAGTCAGAGGTGCAGAAGGAGCAGGAATCCCAAAGGCAACAAGGGAGGAATCGAGGATGGGGGATGTGAGAATATGGGTGGTAGAGCGAAGGAGGAGGAAGACTAATAAATTCTTCACAACCTAGTAGTTTCTTCTACGTTCAGCGGTCTAACTGGCAGTTGAAAGAGAGCCAATAAGCTCATCTTCCTAGTCTTCCAGCATAAGGCGAAGGGGGGCCATAATTTCTAGGTCATAGCCTTCTGCACTAGCTTGATCATTGAAGGGAATGGGATGGTGAGTGTGAGCACCTCTACTAGCTCACCCTCGTCTAAGCATTCCTCTTTGTCGATGTGACATGGCATAGGAAATAACTAGAGAAGCAAGAACTGGGAAAATCATAGAGATCGCCACCAGGTGAGTTGCAGGGGAATGAGGAACAAGGTGATAGAGGTGAAACAATGTCAGGTTTCTTGGGCACTTAACAGGGCAGCACACAACCCTATGCGCATTAAGAATGGTCAGCGATTAGTTGACGTCGTTGTACTTCCCAACATCTATAGGGACTCCACGTACTATGAAGCGATTAAGGAACATAACCATAAGAGGGGAGGGAGACCAGCTCATGTAAGACGGAGGCATGACGTTAGGAAGGTGACGATGGGGCACAGTTGTGTGCCCCGTCAACTGGGCCCATAATAATGGAAATCATGTTAGCACCTTTGTTGGGCCCAGAAATGACCCCTTTTTGAGCACCCTTATCTACCTATTTTTTCTCCACCCTACTCTATTATGCATACCAAACAGATTTTTTTCCTTCACTTAGTCCCTCAAATCATACAGATATGGTTAATCATTGTCTTTTTTTATTAATGCTTAGGATTGTTGTAATCAGGGATTTACATCTTAAATTATGCTAACATATGGTGGTTTTATAAAGATAATTCGAGATGTACTAGATACAGGTGTAGTGGGCCGAACATGCCAAAGGAGGGATGGACATTCATTGCTGAGTTGATCGCCATCCATTCCATCATTGCCCAAAGAACGTGGTCCAAGGGTATTATTCCACACGAGATGTACAAGGGTAGCTGCAACAGGCTGCAACAGATTCGGAGGCAATAGAGTGTCGTTGCTCAAAATTAGCTGCAATCCATGGAGTATCTTCTCAATTAATCAAGATCATTATTTATGGCTTGAATAACAGCTTTCCTATATCTTCTGCTCTCATCTTGCCACGACTGTAACAGCTCATCGTAATTAGGGCAGCCTGAAGATCAGAGATCTTCATGGCTACCCGATAATAGTAGAAAGATGTTAAGATTGTAATTGTATAAATACTAGGAACTAATCCGAGCCAGGGGTTGAAAAATTAACCAAATTATTGTATCATCCATGACTAAGGTTGTGTACTCATCTGCCACTTTCAATACAAGGAGTTTGATTCTTCAGATCTTGGTGTTTTAACATGTGTTACTTCCAGCATCTATGTGTGAAGGATGGTCCCACCTTCCCATGGGGATTGCTGAGTTAATTAGGTATTTTATTTATTTTGTTGTGTGATTTTGTGATATCTTCCTTTATTTACAGTAAGTTGCAACAGTTATCAATTTGTTATGTGTCAATTAAATGATCAGTAATTGCATCTCTTGTAAAACTGCAGTGGTGTGGTGTGTTAGTCAACTGTATAGTTTAACTTTATTTTATGCAATTGTGTGATAGCTGTAATAGCCCTGTTCATCTCTAGTTCTTTCAATTATTGTTTTCTTTAGATCTTTGCAATTTTTTCCTTCGCATTTATAATTGAAAAATTTAATTCCTGTACTTTGAATTTCTAGAATAGTTGAATCAAGATAGTTGGATGGATGTTTAGATGGTTTGGTAATTAGAGATTTTACTTTCTGCAAAAGTAATCAAGACGTTATTTCCTGAATATTTTAATTCTAGATTAAGAATCGTAAGAAGGTACTTGTGATTATATTCTTGAGAAGGTAAATTAGATTAAGTGGATTATGGGATGAGTGTGGCTGAACAGGAAAGTAGGATCATTTACTTACAGCATCAGCTACCTAGTGTTTAAAGCATATACAGTGCATATTATCCTTGAAATAAGAGACTTCCCTAGGTTGACAATTTATATTGAACACTTTGTATGTTGGCTTTAATTAACTTGCATATAGGGTGCCCAACATTTTGGCACCATTGTCGGGGAGGATAAGTATTAGACACTATTGTAGTTGCATCCAGTAATTATCTTTATTCATTCTTCTTCATTTTTTTTTAAGTTTGCATTTTTTGGGTTGCATGAATAAAAGAAGGGTACAGTGTAACCATCTTATAAATCCCAGAAACCCACAGAACACTAACGTTGCAAGTGGTCGAGGCCGTGGGTGAAATTCAACATTGGAAAGAAGAACATTCATTGACAACCTGATTGATAGAACCAATTATTCTACTGGGGCTCGCTATCAGGAAACACCTATCAGACGAAGCCCTGTCACCCCTGGAGTGGCAGTGTCAATCTCTACAGTGGAGAACACACGAGGAGCTGCAACACCCTCGGATACCCCTGCGGAGGAAGACAGAGTTAGTACTGCAGGATTGGCTGACCGAGATTTGATCTATCACATTGAAGGGAAGGTTGTGACTGAAGAGGAGTGGACACAGTTCCATCAGAAATTTAACGACTAGTGGAAGGACAAAGAGGATAAAATAGAGGAAGATATGAGCAACAAATGCAATCCCGAAGAGGAAGAAGCAATGGGCAAAAATCATCATCATGAGGGTAATTCCCCACCTAAAGGGACGGTTTCTACACTTCAGTTCCCATTTCAACAGCCAGAAGGGATATCCCCCATAAAAAATATATAGCCATTGATGTTGCATAGCTTTTATGGAAAAGCGACAGAGGATCCAGATGAAATTATTTTCGAATTTGACATCCTCTGTCATAGCTATGGCTACACCACCAATGCACGGAAGCTAAAAATTTTCCCTGCCACTCTGAAGGACAATGCATTACGTTGGTTTATGATCCTGGGAGGCGGAACTATCACTAACTGGGATAGTATGAAACAAGTGTTCCTGGAGAAATATCAGGAGTATTGCAATACCAAGGATAAGAGAGAAGAACTGTTTAATATTGTACAGAAGGATGATGAAAGTCTGGAAGATTTTGTTGAAAGGATTTTATACAATGTGCAAAGAGCTGGACAGACTAATATGGGGTTAGATGTGCTCAAAATAATCCTACTTCGTGGGATTAGGGATGATTTCCTAGTCATGTTAAACATGTTAGGAAAGGGGGATATCTCCAAGGATTCCTTTAAAAAGATCATGCAATTGTGCAAAAGGTATTCCAGGGGATCTTCCAAGAATAATAAACGGGAAAAATAGGACAAATTAGAACGTGATGTCTTCGACAGAATGCAAAAGTGATCTAATGGAGGAGACACCCATGCAGAGATAGGCAATCTCCTTGAAAATTTCAAAACAGAAATGATGAGCTCCATCTCCTCGGAAATAGATGTCCTAAGGGAAAAGCATAAACAAGCAGTAGAGAATCTCACACTAGGTGTATTCTGCCCTAAATGTAGGAAGAACCACCCTTTGAAGGAGTTCCCACTCGATAAGGTAGAAGTGTGTCAGTTGTGCGAGCTGAACCATGTGTTATCAACCCAAATGGCACTTCTTCGTCCGAGTGCCGACATTTCCTTTGTTGGCACACAAAAGGACATTTATGGATTGAAGGTTGCCTAAAACAATATAGATGGCCATGTTATGAAATACATTCACTATCCATCCAACTTGCCATTTTTACCTTTTAATATGTCAAATGTTGTACGCGACTTTTCCTATAAGTAACCCACATACATATGCAATTTTTCCTATAGCATGTCGCGTACTGTACGTGAGTATTTGTCATTGCAACCCACATACAGATATGTATGCGGGTTTCCCTTAGTGCAACTCGCATGTCATACGTGGGTTACCATTATCAATACTCACGTACACTTTCCTTTGACATTAAAAATAATAAATCATGATTATTTGAGATTCGTTAAGCCCTAAACCATAACCATCTTAACTGTCTCAACCTCCTCAACCCTCAAAACTGCCTTATTTCACTAAGTATAAATAAAGGCCTTGGGGAGGGTATTAATGAATCATACTTGGAGAGAAAAGTTATACTGGTGGTATCTATTTAGAAGTCTTTGGAGCAGTGGAACTCAGAATCCTTTGGTTGCAGTCCTTGTCTAAGGCGTTGGGTTCTAACCTTAACTCATTCACTATTGTTAATAAAGAGAATCCTTATTCCAAATGTGTTTTGAATGTCTTTCATGTATTATGGTTTGATGAATATTCATGATTAAGAACTCTATATACTGTTTATCTAACCTGTCCTATATACATGTATAAGCTTGCACTTGGAGGATTTTCTCTTTATAGGTGAAGAAGAAACATCCCTGAAAGCTTTGGAGGAGAAGTAGAGCGAAAGAAGACAAAGCTTGGATCAAACATCGTGAATCAGGTGAGTCTATCCTATCTTCTTGTTTCCTTTCTGCACTTTAAAGTTGATTGCTTGCAAGTTTTAAGAGTATGTTGGTAACCACAAACCTTCGATTATAAGGTGTTTATTCATGAACAACAGAACTTGCGAATCCACTAGGGAGCTCAGACTGCTGTAGGTTATTTCTGTTACCCTTGACCAGTCTTTGCCTTGAGTTTGTGTGTGGTATTTTTTCTTGGGTCGTGCTTACCATAGTGTTTGAAGGCCTTGTGGATTTTCCTTCTTTTTGAGAAAATTTTGTACCTGTACGCAGGTTGATCTCATACACAGTCGTGTACAGAGGCTTGCGTACGTGGGTTTCTCTCTAGGATATTTGCGTACAGTACGCGAGTTTCCCTTTTACACAGTCACGTACAAGCCTTGAAATAGGGATTTTTGGGCTAGGGTTTGATTGTCCCTGTCCTTTTATGATTCCAGTTTGTTAGTTGGATTTCCTTATAAACACTATGATGTTAGTCTGATGACCTTGGTGGCCACACCTTGTATTTTCTTGCAAAGCCCTTGAGTTTCTTTTGTTTTGGATTGTCTTCTGTTTGCATTTTGAAGTAGATTTTCCTGTTTGGGTTATAGGTTGAAGTGTTTTTGGCCGAGTCAGTGATTGGGGTTTTGGGCAATGTTTCTCCCAGTCTATCTTTAGATAGTGATTGGTTTGCCACTTACCTTTGTGTGTTTTCAGTGATCTCTTGTCATTGTACCCACCCAAGCTAGGGTTCCAAGTCCTCCTTTGTTGGTTTATTCTTGGTTTTATTAATCTGTTTACTTCAGTTTGTTTGTTTATACAATTGATTTGATCCAAATATACTCAAGTTTAGTGCATTTTAGGTGCATAGTAGTGTTTGAACATTTTAAAAAGTGAAAAGAAAAACATTTTCAAGCTTTTTTCATTTGTTTTTGCATAAGTAGTTTTCATTTCAGTTTTAAAATATAATCTCAAAACTACAAAAATATAGTCTTAGTTTCTCTTTATCGTTGCATTTGTTCATCAATTTATATTTACTAAAATAAAAACTAGTTTGCTTCAGTAGTGGTAATTTGCTTTGAAAAAAAATACACCTTTACTATTTTATTTCTTTTCGAGTCAAAAACACCATAGTTCATCACTCCATTTCCTTCTGAGTAAGAAATAGCCCTTTAAAATGAACGCAATAATTAAAATTTACTAGTAATTTTTATTTTTTAGGGGCCATTCACCTACTAGCTTAGGCTAGACTTGTGGGATAGGAAGTGTAAACTTCCCATAAGTTTTAAAATTCAGACGTAGTGGACTATTCGATAGGTAAATCCTTGTCTTTATCAATTGCATCTGGGAAGCTCCTCTCAAAAGTGAGTCAAGCACGAGGCTGCATGGAGGAATTGGAATGAGGAGATAACCCTCTGATTCCTTGTCAAAACGTAAATCAGGACTTTTACGCATCTAGGGATTCTGTCCTAGACAAAGTTTTGGGCTCAGCTACCCTACCCATGCATACAAGTCAGGCTTGCGACTGTCCCCCCAGATTGTTGGTATAGCTAAGGTAGCCTTTAGTCTCTTGACATATAGGGTTCATACCTAGGTAAGCCGGAAGGCTATTTCTGTTTCACCTTGGATGGGCTTGGAAGGTAACCCTTGTTGAAAGTGTAGGAGGGTGGTGGGTGATTCCTCCGCTTATGCCTAAGAACCACTTCAAGGACACCAAGTAATCGTTCTTCAGCTTTCTTCAGGAAAGCATATCTTTCACCCTTGTTGACTATTTGAGGCTTTAGGAAATTTCGTAGTGTTTGATCTGTGGTTTTGTCTGTGTTTAGTTGGCTTTAGGGTGTGATTTGTCAAATTTTCAATAGTGGAGGACCAACCTATAAGAAGGTCAAGAAGGTTGCAAAACCTTCCTCCTCTCATCACATTGGAACCTCCACCTCCACCTTAAAGGCGGAGATTGGACATGGATGGTTCATTTGAACTAGTAGGAGTAAGTGAAGTTCCAGGTGAACCATCGCTTATAGCTAACCGTCTTAATTTTGATACAGTTGAGATAGAAGACTTGCAGACTGACGAGTTTGCAAGGAATTTTAACACACCCTTGACTGATTTAAACAATCCTGTGATCGTCTAGGTTAGACCTTTTGATTCACCTGTTTTAGGTGTCCCTGTGGGTAGGATTATGTCTACTGCAGGAGAAAGTTCTTTTGTTTTCACCTCATCCATTCCGGCTGAAGGGGTACTGCCTCCCTCGGTAAGTGCCCCTAGATCTAGCATACCTTCTACACCTTTAGCGAGCCGGGTGGTCCAACCGCCGGTTCACTCAAACCTAGCAGGTGCTTCTGGTGACATGGTTACTGGGATTCCTAGTATACCTATTGTTCCTTCCTCCTTCACATACACTGCCCAGAGTGGTCCGGTAGGATCCTCGGATTTCATCCGAGGATTTCCTTGGAATGGGGGGCATATTCCCCCATCCACTCCATAGGTAGGCCCATCACCTTCTTATGTAGGAGTGCAGTTTAGAAACAATACCTCTTATGGGAAAAGTTTTCAAACTCCAGTCTCGGCCCCGTTTATGAGCTCTCCCTTTTCGTTATTTAGCGGAGGGATACCTGCTCCTGTTTTTAAGACCCCGGTTTCAATTGGGACGGCCTGAACTGCTTATACTGCACCTCCCACTCACAACCCTGTGGCTTATGAATGGAATCCGTTTCAAATTAATCCATCCACTTCACAACTGGTGGTAGGGGGAAACCCCACCTTTACTTATGGGCATTCGGGGGTAGGTCCCTCTAATCCCCAGATTGGAATTTTTAGTGCCCTGGTTCAACCCAAGCTTCCATTCCTGGCAATGTTAAACTTGCTAGATTTTTCTAAGTTGATGAATGACCCAGTGAGGCATGACCCCTCGTGGCCACCTGTCCCCACCAAATTACCATCGGACATCCCTAAGTTCGAGGGAAAAGTTGGCGAAGATCCTAGGGCTCATGCCACCACATTTCATTTATGGTGTTCTTCGAATTCATTGAATGAATATTTAGTTAGGTTGAGGCTATTCCAGATAACCTTAACAAGTACTGTGGAAAAATGGTACATTGAGTTACCTTCTATTGCTTTCAGTAGTTTCTGGGACTTGGCTAGTGCATTTCTTAGCCACTTTCAGCTTCCTGTCCGATATGATTTCGAAACAGACTTGTTATCTACCTTTCGGTAGAACAAGGCTACCCACATCTTGGATCATATCCAAGAGTGAAGGAGGCAAAAGAGACTTATAAAAGCAACCATCCCTCCTGAGTTCTTACTAGAGTGGTTCCTTAAATCCTTGTTTCCCTACATATCTAAGGACGTATCCACCTCAGGAGTGATGAATGAAGAAGAAGCCATTCTTAGGGCTCAGCAATTGGATTTGATTTATTCACAATCTGGGATCTTGTATGAGATTATCCCTGAGGCACCGAGGCCTACCCACGATGCGGAGAAGACTAAGCCTGGACCCCATGTTGATGGTGTGGTTGGGTCCGTAAACTCTCCCACTGTAGAGTCTTAGGCTAAACAACTTCATCAGTTGTCCGTCAAGTAGTCTATGGTGGAGGAAACAAAGGCTGCCCCCTCCCCCCAGAGTGCAAAATTTTTTGCACAGACCTCTCAGAAGGGCAATCAGTAGCCTTGTGGGAAGAAAAAGAGAGGAAAGAAAGGAGAGGGAAATCAAAACAAGCAGAAACTCGTGAATAATGCTGATGGGGGAAAGAAAGAAAAGAAGAAGGTTAAATTCCCATGTAATTTTTGCCATGAGGATCGCCTTACTCACCTTTGTCTCCTTATGGAACAAGCCCAGAAGCTTCTCAAAGCTCAAAAACTGGCTGTCTTGAAGGATCCTTTTCCCCAAGGGCAGAACTTTGCTTCAACTTCTAATGTAGAAGGGGGCACTCAAAATGCCCCTGACCCAAATTATATCAACATGGTTCGATCTTCAACTTTGTTACAGACTAGGAATAAAAACTATGAGAAAGAGACTACTGAGAAGGGTAAGGCCATAGGTGAAACTTTTAACCCTCTCATGATCGAGAAGCCTACTAAAACTATGTCAAAGATACTGAAATGTGTCTTCAAGAAGACCTTGCATAACCCTAATGCTAGGGCTACTTCAAACTACTCCATGGTTGAAGATCTAGCCCAAAACCTGTGTTTAATGTCAGCTTTAGAGGTGTTACAGAGCTGTCCCACCCAGCGGGATTCCCTTTTAGCAGCTTTAGGCAGCATGGAATCATTGAGTCTCATGGCGAAATTTCATTTGTTTGATGTTAAAATTCGCCTACCTTACCATGCAGCCTTATCAATAGATGTCATCCATGGTGGAAAGACCATTAAAAGGGAAGTTGTTGATGAGGGTGCTTCTACATGCGTTATGTCCTTGTCCTATTGGAAAGCTCTCAGATCCCCAGAGTTGGTCCCATCAAACACTCTACTTACTGCTTTCGATGGAAGGTCATTCCATCCGCATGGTATCCTACCAGATTTTGAAATTAAGCTGGCAAGGAAAGCAGTGTCTGTTGAGGTGGAAGTGATTGATGCACCATTGGACTATAATTTGCTCCTAGGAAGAAGCTGGACTTATGCCATGTCCACTATTGCTTCGGCCGTCTTTCGGGTAGTGGTTTTTCCACATGAAGGCAAGTTGGTTACTGTTGACAAACTTGATTTTACTCGAAAAGGCCATTTAGAGTCTAAAGAGTCCGCTGTGCCATTGGTTGATCAGGTCAAACCTACTGCACAGATCTTAGGGGCTGGAATGTACGCATCACTGATGGGCACATTTTATCTTCCAGCCCTGAGTAACTATATTAGTTCTACTAGTGTGGGGAAGTCGATAGCCACAGTTGTTGATAGGACTGATCCTTGGGTTCTCCCTTCCCCCCATGAACCAGAAGTGCCCTTATCGGCAGTGGAAGTAGCTTACCAAGATATCACTCAAACCACTGTTGATCCCATTCCATATTTTCTCACAGTCTCGGAGGATCTGGAAGAATTCTATTTGCCCGCATGGGCGGAAAACTCTTTGCACTCTACGGAGGGTTTAGATATGGTTTTACCTTCTGATGAAGCCATTTTGGAAGCCATGAGTGGACGTGGTAAGATCTGTGAGGATCTTCACCATTGATCCTAGTTTCTCCCATAACTAAGCAGAATAGAAAATCAAGAGTTTCATATGAGACTGTCAGAGGATGTTGATACACCCATCAATCCCTTACCGAGGGAAGGAATGTTTGCCGAGGGGAATATGGAAAATATTTCCGCTACTATACCTATCAACATCTCTGTAAATCCCGATGTCGTGGAAAACATATATATATGTGCAAACTTCTCTCCTGAAGAGATTGCTATCTATACTACCTTGTTTAAGGAATTATGTGATGTCTTTGCCTGGTCAAATGAGTAGATGTCAAGCATTGATCCATCGATTGTTGAACATGAGATTCGAACATATCCTGATGCCAAACCTGTTCGACAAAAGTTAAGACCTGTTAACCTGCGTAAAGCGGTGGCTGTGAAGGCTGGAGTTGAAAAACTATTGAAGGCTGGTTTTATTTATCCCATAGCTTTGACAGAATGGGTATCCAACCCTGTTCCTGTTGATAAGAAGCAAGGGATCATACGCGTCTGTACTGATTTCAGAGATTTGAATAAAGCCTGTCCTAAGGACAACTATCCCATGCCATTTATAGACCAGATTATAGATGCTTGCATGGGAAGTGAAGTGTTCTTGTTTATGGATGGTTTCTCCAGCTACAATCAAATTCAAATAAAACTGGAAGACCAACATAAAACTACTTTTATTTGTCCTTGGGGTACCTTCGCATACAAAAAAATTCCCTTTGGATTGAAAAATGCTAGGGCAACCTTTCAATGGGCTATGAACATTGCCTTCCATGATATCAAAGCCATTATCGAACCTTACCTTGATGATCTGCATGCACATTCTCATAAGAGGATTCAAAATCCAAATCACTTACGATTGATATTTGAGAGATGCAGATACTATAAGATCCGCTTGAATCCCCACAAGTGTGTATTTTGTGTCGAGTCAAGAAGATTGCTCAGGTTCATTGTCTCTGATAGAGGCATCCAGGTGGATCCATTAAAAGTAGAGACCATTGTAAATCTGCCTCCTCCTCGTTCTATTAGGCAACTTCAAAGCCTGCAAGGGAAGTCAAATTTTCTTAGACGGTTTATTGTTAACTATGCCAAGATTACCAAGGGTTTCATGCAACTTCTTAAACAGGACACCCCATTTGTATGGGATGAAACTGCACAACTCGCTTTCAAGGCATTGAAAAAAGCTTTGTTTTCGGCACCCTTACTGCATCCGCCAGATTACTCTGGGGATTTTATATTGTATCTAGCCACATCCAAGTCAACCATTGGGGTAGTGCTGGTCCAAGAAGACAATAAGCTTGTAGAACATGTCATTTATTATCTTAGCCGTGCTTTGGCCGGACCTGAACTCAGGTACTCCCACGTTGAGAAATTAGCCTTGGCAGCTGTCTATGTTGTTCAGAGGTTACGTCACTACATTTTACTGAGGACCACAATAGTAGTGGTGGATGTGAATCCTTTTCAATATGTTTTGTCCCGACGGATTGTTGGGGGAAAATTCAAAAAATGGATAGCCATTCTCCAAGAGTTTGACTTGGATTTTCACTCCGCTAAGTCTAAAAAGTCCTTAGTTTTTGCTAAGCTTATAGCAAAATTTCCTACTGAAGAAGATGTAGCCGTTGAAGATGACTCATTCCCAGATGAGCATATCTTCTTGATATCTACCTCTGATCCTTGGTACATGGATATTCTTATATATCTCCAGACTTTGAAGTATCCTGTAGCTTCCTCATGGGAGGAACGACGTAAATTATGCCTTCATGCTAAGAACTACCTCATCGTAGGAGATACATTATATCGAAGAGGGGTAGATTCCATTTTGTGTTGATGCCTTACCCATGAGGAGGCAGAGATTGTCCTGAATGATTCCCATAGTGGAGCGTGTGGGGGTCATTTATCTAGGTTAACAACGACCCAGAATATATTACATGTCGGTTATTTCTGGCCCACGATCTTCAAAGATTGTGTGGAAGCAGTGAAGCGCTATCATCCTTGTTAGTTTTACACCAGAAAAATGCGGTCACATCCCGCTCCGTTGTTTCCCATTGTCTCGGTAGGCCCCTTCATGAAATGGGGGATTGATTACGTGACATGCAACCCAGCCTCAGCTAGGGGGCATAAATATATTATTGTCACTGTTGACTATTTTACGAAATGGGCAGAGGCAATGCCTACTTTTAAATCCGATGAGGAAACAGTAGCTTTCTTCGTATTCAATCAGATCATAGCATGGTTTGGTATACCCAAAATGATTGTCACTGACAATGGCAGTCATTTTCAAAATAACATGATGACAGAACTGACCACTATGCTTGGATTCAGACAAGAACATTCATCTTTGTACTATCTGTAAGCAAACAGTTAGGTTGAGGCTGTAAACAAGAATTTGAAGACCATCCTCAAACATACAATTGATACAGCCCATTCTAATTGGCACATCATGTTATACCCTTCTCTTTGGGCATACCGAACTAATGTAAAAAATGCTATGGGTTTCTCCCCCTTCCAACTCGTCCATGGAGTGGAAGAAGTTACCCCAATTGAATGTGAAATCCCGTCTTTGAAAATAGATATTCATGTGTTACCTGATACGACAAAGCTTGAAGAACGTCTGGTACATTTAGAACACCTTGATGAACAGCATAGAAATGCACTAACTGTTAATCAAGCTCATAAGAATAGGGTCAAAAATCAATATGATAAGTCAGTTAAACCTCATATTTTCTCTAAGGGGGAACTTTTTTTGCTTTGGGACCAAGACAAAGAACCCCTAGGGGCAGGAAAATTCAAGGCCATGTGGTTAGGGCCTTATGTCGTGTCAAATGTCTTAAAGAAGGGCACATATGAGTTAATTGATTTTGATGGGAACAAGCTGCCTGAGCCTAGAAATGGGCTCTACCTGAAAAAGTACTATGCTTAGGCTTAGAACTATTTCTTGTATTTTATTGTATGTATTTTTATGTACATTAGTTTGTCAGTTTTGTTTTTTATACCATCTGCTGGTTGTTGCAGATGTCTTCTGAGAGGTATCTAGGTTTCGATGATGGCGCCAGTCACCACACTTGTAATCTAGCTTCAACAACGTGGGTCATTTACTCTCCCTCAAGACAGCTAGTTGCCGCAGGAGGCACTTTCTTAGGTCCTGCTTCTAACAATGTTGTTGAGTATAGGGCTGTAATTGAGCTTCTATGGGATGCTTTGTCACGTGGTATCACCCAGCTCGTAGTCCGTCTGGACTCTCAACTGGTGGTTTCCCAGCTCAATCGATCTTATCAGGTGAGAAACCCTATTCTATTACGTTAGTTCATGCAAATTAGGTTATTGGAAAGAAATTTTGAATTTATTATACTCAATCACATTCCAAGAAATCAGAATTCATTGACTGACGCATATGCTAATTATATTTTAGATTGGCATCTAACACACATTTCATAAAAATATACAGCATGCACATAAAAAACACTTGTAAATAAACCGACAACAATATGTGTGTGTGTGTGTGTGTCTATCTATAGATAGGTCGAGTCTGATCCTCAGATCCAGTCATAACTGTATAATATACAAAATATGGATCGTAGTCCATCAAAATGTACTAGATCTCAGCAGGACCACCCTGGTCACTTGGACCACCTTGGTCCCCATGGTCACTCTGTACTCTGGCTTCCTCAGCCTCTTCAGCTTCGGTAGCCTCTACAGCATCTATGTACACAAGAAATGCTCTGGCCACCCACCTCAAAAGGCGTAACCAGATAGGTGGAACTCCAACCACAAACTCCTGCATGACGGCCGGGATATGCTCTATCTGCAAAGTGGGAACTCTTTGGGTAATCCTAGCCAGTTTCCCCTCCAGAACCCTAATAAGCCCCGAGTCTTCGCCTACAACAAGACGAACAAACATACGTGGATGCCCGTTAGGGTGGACCGGTCCAATATCTGCATTTTGACATGTTTATAGGATTAGGACTTTTATACATATGTATATATTTATCATTTTAAAATTTATAAAAATTTTAGAAACTTTGAAAATTAAAAAATTACCTAGCTCTCCCCATGCTCCACCTAGAGGGAGGAAAAGGTCTGGATCACCTCGAAAATCCATCCCGGCATACGGAAACTGCTCTAGTGCCACTAGCTTCCGCTCCCACCAGAAGTAGAAGTAATCATTGTACACACTGTGCACTGAATCTTCTCCTCCTTCACGGAGGAAGATGTCTCCCTATCTGCTCAGCCTAGGTTGACATGGAGATCGGACTGGTAGGGGTATAGCAGGGCTCAACCCTGGTACTCTCTCTCGAAGAAGGCAACCAATATGCTAGAATACCTTTCGCCTTCCTCTCTTGCAATCCAAGAGTTGTTTTTTCATAATTGGGACAACTCTTGAACACCAATCATACAAGGCACCCTGCATACAATCCACCACCAACCTCATTTGGTTCCATGTAGCTAGATGTAATGAAGAGGATCCTGCAATCCTCACTATGGTGTGTGTCAGTACCTGTAGTGTAAAATTATGGATATGTGCAATAGGGACGCAGCTCCCTCTCTTCTGGGTACCAGGTGTGCAGTACACATCAATGTAGTTCTGGACACTTAGAGGATCACCGCCCCTATCAGTGCCCTCTAAGTTGACTGGTGCTCCTTGTTGTGACAGGATGGCAATAAAATATATTTACTTGGAAGTAATTTCCAAAGTCTCAACCTGTAGGTCAAACATCCCTAAATCATGATCCTAGTAGTTTATCATGAACTCCAATAAACGGACATTGGCCCACATTGGTGATGTGCAAAAGAATTTTAATAACCCACTCGTCTATAAATCATGTACGGTTGGTGCACTTTGGAGCACTTCTTGGTCCATATTCTCATGCTCCCATTCCCTCCATTCCAACACCATCTTCACACCTAGCAAAATAACCATTATGAATCATCAATTTCATATAAAATTTCAAAATTTTTGCCTTAAATTAGCTTTTTATCCTTCATGCAGTACACGCGACTGTCTAGTTAGACATGTCGCGTACTATACACGGCTGTCTCTAAAGGAAACCCATGTACAAAACACATGTATGGGAGTTTCAACACTATGAACCCACGTACATACCGTGACATGCTTTAGGATGCTTAATACAATGAAATTGGGACTCAAATTTGAAAATTGCTAGGATCAAATTGAAGAGCTCGGGGTGTAGGCTTACCTGCAACTTGCGGAATCGGATTTTGTCCACTAGATTGTCCAAACATATTGAATGAAGGTAGAGGTAAAAACTTGCTTCTTATGGCATAAAATCAAAATGGTGAGTTTTGTTTTAATTTTTGAACTATTTATAGAAATTATATTTCTAAAAGTGGGTTTTTTCCTATAGTTCGAAATATGTTCAACTAATACCATATCTCTTTTTGCCTTGTAACAGGTTTTTCATCGTTACAAAGTGTTTTTTGCTCCTATAGGGTGGTTTTTGACATTTCCAATGCATTTTTGCATCTATACTTAATCCACGTTAACCTTAGCAATTAAAATTTTCCACGGACTATGGTATTTTAAACCATTAGTTCCCTGTCTTTACGTGGATAGGACCTTCTTTTCATGAGTATCCTCTTTTGATACTCATGCTACAGTTGTTTCAGGTACAGGGGTATCCTCTTAGCTATTTTTCACGCCAAATAGAGCCTCTTTTTGAGTCTCTTTTTACAAGCTATCCCTTTATAGGACTCCTCGCCCTTATGGATTTTCTTTAGGCCCAGGTCTGACTCCTTCAAAATAGACTTGACTACTGAGTTAACTTGTCCATTCAAGCTCATTAAGAATATGTGAATGGGCATACGCATTGGTGGTAGGTTATCTATTTCTCGGACCATGCGGAATAATACGAGAAAGGATCCCTCTATTTTCTATTTGAATTGAGAAGAGTATTCTCAGGCATAGTTTTATCACTTTTCCAGACCTGAGGGACTAAATTTACAGAAAAGGAACTCCCAGTATGAGCTTAGTTTTCTCTTTTTTGTGCTCTGGACCTAAACATGAAAAAGATTCCGAGTGTGCTTTGTGTCTTTGCCATGCTCGATAAACACTAAAGAACAAAGCAATGAGTTTATTGTTGTAAGCCCCATTTCTCGTACTCAAACGGATCTTTCCGAGTGACCTTGCTTTCCTTCACACTCGTAAAACTCAAGCTATTCATGTTTTTCTAGAAGGAGCATTGGGTAGGTGGTAATTTAACCTTTTTCGGACCTCCCTGACTAAGTACGAAAAAGGTTCACCTTTTCTTCTATGGAAGTTAAGAGAATTCTTCTGTGGTGTGTTTTATACTTTTCCGTCCTCAAGAGACTAAATTGGACAAAAAAGGACCCCCCTGGAGTCTTCTTTGGAGTTTTCAGACTCTCTAAATGTGAAAACACCAACTGAGCATGTACTAGTTCAGGCTCATTAAATCCACGAATCAGTGACACTATCAAGCATTATTTTCTCTTCTCTTCAAGCTTGTTAAAAAATGAAGAGAGATCCGAGTTGACTTTCCTGGACTCGTTAAAATTTAACAAAGAAGGTAAGGAATAAGTTTTCTCTTGTTTTCAGTAAGTGGCAGCATGTCATCCTTGAACATAGCTCTCTCTGTTTTTTTCGATACCCATGTCTCATTGTTCACTTTCAGTTCAGCTATTACTTCAAGTTTATTACTCCTCCTCTTGTCAGTTATACCTGGGGAATCTGATCATGTCTCCTACATGATAGATAAGTCTAGTCATTCTATCTATAAAGTTAAAAGTTGCCTTGGGTCATCTCTGTGTTGTGCTCACTGCTCAAGGACTCAACCCAATGTTTGACCTTTATCCTGATCCCATCATTGTTATATATGTTATCTCTTTTGTTTCCCTTCCTTTGCCCAATTCCTAGTCACTCTTGTGATCCGTTGGAGGATACATTGCCTTCCTTATCATAGTATGGTTTCGTTTCAGTACCTCCTGATGACGAAGACCTAGAGTTTTGACGATAGTACCTCAGGATTCACTTCTATCATTGGTGAATTCCTTTGCTTCAATTGTCGATTATCACCTATTGATTGACAACTGTTGAATCCTTTCCATGTTCGACTTCAGCCTACATTTATTCACATGGCTTGGATTGTACTGGTTCTTTGGAATTATGTATGAAGACCTTAGTTCCTCATCTATGGACTAAGTTGTGCAAGATTATGTTTCATTTATGTACACAGCTTCCAAATCTTTGAAGACTCATCATCATTGTATATTGTGGCTTTGATCCACCTTTGTAATATACGTGGTCTTGTACTCGTATCATATGATGTACTCAAATATTGTAAAGGAGCTAGTGTTCTAGTATATTGAACATGGCATCCTTAGATATGACTTTGTATATGACATTATTATGTATTTGTTTCAGGTACTACCTCTGCTCCATTGGATTTTTGAGTTCTCCAAAGATAAAGATTATAATGTATTTCGGCCATCGCTTCCCTCTGACGTCACACATTAGGGGGAATATGTTATCAACCCAAATGGCACTTCTCCGTCCAAGTGCCGACATTTCCTTTGTTGGCACACAAAAGGACATTTATGGATTGAAGGTTGCCTAAAACACTATAGATGGGCATGTTATGAAATACATTCACTATCTATTCGGCTTGTCATTTTTACCTTTTAATATGTCAAATGTTGTACGCAACTTTGCATATAAGCAACCCACGTACATACACGAATTTTCCTACAGCATGTCGCATACTGTACGTGAGTATTTGTCATTGCAACCCGCGTACAGATCTGTATGCGGGTTTCCCTTAGAGAAACTCACGTGTCATACGCGGGTTTCCAGTATCAATACTCGCATACGCTTTCCTTTGACATTAAAAATAATAAATCGCAATTATTTGAGATTTGTTAAGCCCTAAACCATAACCATCTTAACTGTCTCAACTTCCTCAACCCTCGAAACTGCCTTATTTCACTAAGTATAAATAAAGGCCTTGGGGAGGGTATTAATGAATCATACTTGGAGAGCAAAGTTATGCTGGTGGTATCTATTCAGAAGTCTTTGGAGCAGTGGAACTCAGAATCCTTTTGTTGCAGAGGAGTCCTTGTCGTAGGCGTTGGGTTGTAACCTTAACTCATTCACTATTGTTAATAAAGAGAATCCTTATTCCAAATGTGTTTTGAATGTCTTTCATGTATTATGGTTTGATGAATATTTATTATTTAGCACTCTATATACTGTTTATCTAACCTGTCCTATATACATGTATAAGCTTGCACTTGGAGGATTTTCTCTTTACATGTGAAGGAGAAACATCCCTGAAAGCTTTGGAGGAGAAGTAGAGCGGAAGAAGACAAATCTTGGATCAACCATCATGAATCAGGTGAGTCTATCCTATCTTCTTGTTTCCTTTCTGTACTTTAAAGTTGATTGCTTGCAAGTTTTAAGAGTATGTTGGTAACCCCAAACCTTCGGTTATAAGGTGTTTATTCCTGAACAACACCATGACACAAAAGAATGCCCTTCACTACCTCAAGTGAAGGCTATTCTGCAAGCATCAACTTCAGATGTGGAACCAACTTACTTTATTGCACAGAGAAAGCCCTGACAGCCTCGAAATCAAGGTATGACTCCAGACTTGTTTCCATTTTTGAATAACATGAATAATTGGAATAATATGTATCACATGAATACACAATTCCCTTCATCTTATTCTAACCCTCAATGGTACCCCTCTCAACCTCCAATGCAAAATTTTAACTCCTGGAACCCCTGGACACAGCCACCAAACCAACAAAATTCTTGGTCTCTTGGATGGAAGAATTTCCATCCAGGGAAATAGTTTCCCCATAACCAACCCTCTCAACAACTTCCACATCAAAGTTTCCTCAACAATATCCTCAGCCTTATCAGCAGTCATAGCTGCAACTACATAATAATGTTGTCCCCAATATGCCAATACGACCACAGCTGCTTGCTCAACCTAACCCTAACCCAAATAATAAAGCAGTCCATCATTTTGAGACTGTCAACATGCTCGCTTACTTCATTACTCTTGTACCCTACAACGATATCCGCTTACGATCAGGAAAGGTAGTGGAGCCTTTGATCATTGAGGATATTCCATCCCCTGTGCATGAAGAAGGGATGAATCCACAGTATTTATCCAATACATTGACCCCCATTATTGAATACGTTGAACATCTTACTAATATGATGGCTGAAACACATAAAGACACATTTATCGACACACATACTACACAGTTAATTAGGAAACCACCATACCTTGAAAGACTAATGTTACCAAAGGTAGTGGGACAACCTCAATTTAACCTCTTACGAAAGTTAAAAAATCTTTATGTTAAAATTCCACTCCTTCAGGCCCTTCAAGACGTACCTATCTATTCCAGAACTGTTTGGGATCTATGTACAAGGAAACCATGAAGGAAACCTAGGGATCCTCCCACTGTTCATGTCATAGGGAAATTATCTGCATTAATAATGGGGAAAACCTTCTTGGCCAAATACGACAACCTTGGGAATCCCACTGTCACTGTGCAGATTGGGCGTACACAAACACCCAATGTACTGGTAGACTTAGGAACAACAATTAATGTTATGACTATTGAAACTGTAAGAAAACTTAGTCTCACTAATCTCAGGCCAACTCCTATCGTTTTATAATTGGCAGATAGATCCACTATTAAACCTGAAGGAATCTTGGATGATCTCATTATCTCAATTGATTCTTGGGAGTATCCTGCTAACTTCTTGGTTTTACAACCTAATTCATAGCTAGGAGGACACCTATTGATCCTGGGAAGGCCCTGGTTAGCTACAGTTGATGCTTGCATCAGCTTTCGATCTAGGTCTATGACTATATCAGATGGAATCGAGATAAAGAACCTCACTCTCTATCCTCCAGCTCGGAAGAGATTAGAAGCTGAAACTCTGTTATGGATGGAGCCAGAGGAAGAAGAGGGAATTCAGCCATTATTAACGATAGGGAAGGCCTTAAATTTTAAATATGAAACTGAAGATGATGCCATTAATAATTTCATCAGTGAACCCACTTCTGTCAATAATAAAATTTATCAGATCCTGAATGCTACTCTAGGTGAAGAGGAACAAGAAAATCTCACAGAAGAGACATTAGTCAGTGACACTCACATAATTCCAGTGTTGAAAATTTTGAAAAGTGTTCCTATCGAGGTAGAGTCTGGAAAAACCATGAATATTAATCCCAACCTTTCCCCAGATGAATAGGAGTGCCTGGTCATTCTCTTAAAAAAACACAAGGGGGAATTTTCCTGGGAGTACACAGACATGAGGGGCATCCCTTCTAATCTATGCACCCATCATATTTATATCAAAAGTGACCCCCAGCCTATGTGCCATCCTCAACAACGAATGAACCCCAATCTTAGGGACATAGTTAAGGAAGAAATTCAAAAACTCTTGGAAGCAGGATTTATATATCCCATTTCAGACAGCGAGTGGGTATCTCCACTCGTAATAGTACCCAAGAAAAATGGTAAATGGAGAGTCTATGTAGACTATAGAGAGCTGAAAAAGGCAACACAAAAAGATCACTTTCCCCTGCATTTCATCGATCAAGTGCTTGACACCTTATCTAGGAAGAAGTTCTTCTCCTTCCTAGATGGGTTTAGCGGGTACAATCAAATCCAGATTGCTCCTAAAGACCAGGATAAAACTACCTTCACCTATCCCTAGGGAACTTTTGCATACAGAGTGCTTCCCTTTGGTTTATGCAATGCACCAGCCACATTTCAAAGAGCTATGACTGGCATTTTTTCAGAATTAGTTAATGATAGTATGGAAATTTTCATGGATGATTTTACTCCTTATGGCAAAGATTTTGCATAAGCATTGAAAATTTTGGAAAAGGTTTTAACTCGCTGTGAACAAACCCAGCTATCTTTGAGCACTGAAAAGTGCCATATGATGATGAGTGAAGGAGTGATGTTGGGGCATTTTATCTCTACTGATGGCATCCAGGTGGACCCATCTAAAATCAAGGTAATAAAAAATATACCTACTCCTGTAACTCAAAAAGAAGTGTGAAGTTTCTTAGGGCATGCTGGATATTACAGAAGATTTATAGAAAACTTTTCCAAACTTGCCTCTCCTTTGTTTTCATTATTAATGAAGGATGTGCAATTTATTTGGAATGAGGCATGCCAAATAGCGTTTGTTAAACTTAAGGAGAAGTTGTCCACAGCTCCCATCCTAAGAAGGCCCAATTAGACCTTGCCTTTTCACATTTCTTCAGATGCCTCTAATACTGACATTGGAGTAGTTTTAGGACAGCGGGATGGTCAAGCACCTTGTGCAGTTTATTATATTAGTAAAAACCTTGCCCCTGCTGAACTTAATTATATTGTTACCGAGAAGGATTTTTTAGCCATTGTTTACTCCATTAACAAATTTCGACATTATATCACTGGATATCCTACATTTGTGCACACTGACCACTCGGCCATCAAATATCTAATGAATAAACCTGTTACAAATGCTAGGGTAACTAGGTGGATGTTATTATTACAGGAATTTGATATCACCATTATAGACAGACCTAGAAAAGAAAATGTTGTTGCTGATTTCTTATCTCGTTTTACTAACAGTGATGATAATTTGCTTTTCGAGGACTCTTTTCCAGATGAACACTTATTTGCAGTTTTATCTCACTCCCCTTAGTATGCAAATGTCGCTAACTACTTGGCTACAGGGAAGCTTCTGGCACATTTGTCCAAAAGAGAAAAGTGGAAAATTATTCAACAAAGTGCCAGGTATTGTTGGATAGACGATCATCTCTTCTACACAGACCCTAATCTTGAGATCAGAATATGTGTAAGAGAAGATGAAATATTCCATATTCTGAAGGCCTGCCATGATGAGCCTTGTGGGGGACATTTTGCAGATAGGAGGAAAAGACACAAAGCACTAAGAATGGGCTACTATTGGTCGACCCTTTTTAGGGATGCAAAAAGATATGTCCAGTCTTGTGATAGCTGCCAGAGGATGGGCCAACCCAATAGATTGGATCAAATGCCTCTTCAACCGCAATTGTTGGTTGAACCCTTTGACAGATGGGCCTTAGATTTTGTTGGTCCTATCAGCCCTCATTCCAGGCAAAAATCCTACATCTTGGTTTGTACCGACTACATGACGAAATGGATAGAAGCTGTGGCTTTGGTGAAAGCCAATGACCAGGCTGTGATCGATTTCCTGTATGGTGAAATCTCTACCCATTTCAAAGTACCCAAGGAAGTGGTTACCGATGGAGGACCTCAGTTTGTGTCACATCAATTCGAAGCTTTGCTACAAAATTACCATATTCAGCACCGGATAGCTTCACAATACCATCCCCAAGCCAATGGCCAAGTAGAAAGCACTAACAAAGTTATTGAAACCGTCCTTACCAAAACGATCAAGAGCCATCGTAGAGATTGGGTTGATAGACTTCCGGAAGTATTGTGGCCATATCATACTACTTGTAGCAATACTACAGGTTTCTCTCCTTATGACTTGGTGTATGGGAAAAGTGTTGTCTTCTTGATTGAATTTGAAATTAAGACTTTGAAGACAGCTACGGAGGTAAACTTAGATGTGACCAAAGCCCAGAAGAGAAGATTGAATCAATTGAATGAACTTGATGAGAACCATTTAGCTGATGTGGATTAGACAGTATTAATCCAGCAACAGAGATCCAATTGGCATGACCGATTCATCAAAAAGAAAGTCTTATGCGAAGGAGACTGTGCATTATTATACTATTCAAGATTCAAAAAGGGACTTCAAGGGTAAATTAAGCACAAGATGGTTGGGCCCATACCTGGTAGATAGAGTATTTGATAATGGTACAATGCATCTAGTGACCATTGATGAGAATCATGCACCATTATTTGCTAATGGTCACAGGCTGCAACTGTACCATAATCCCATTTCAAAAGACGCATTCACTTCATAGATTGCAGCTGATCCGGAATACTAGTTAGAACAAGGCCAGGAATATTTCTCTACCCTTGTTAATCCTTAGATAATCACTATAAATATTACATAAAAATTTTGTACATAAATAAATTGATATTTTTACTATTATTTTTATCTTTTTCTTTTGCACTTGATCCATTTTTTTTAAATAAAATGTGCAGGGAAGCGCCTAAGGAGCGGTGGTCGTTATGGGGCCCATCGACCAGGGTCATCCTTATGTAACCTCTTGCATCCGAATAAAATTCCTTGAACAAATCTGTTGCAACTGTAACACCGTAAACTCCCTCCCTTTATCCCGTCGCATGCAGCTGCAACACCGTCAAATCGTTGCCTACTTTCTCATCTTTCTATAGCTGCAACACCATCAACTCCTGCCCTTTACCCCATTCCATGCAGCTGCAACACCATCAACTCCCACCCTTTACCCTGTTCCACGCAGCTGCAACACTGTAAACTCCCACCCTTTACCCCGTTCCACGCAGCTGCAACACTGTAAACTCCCACCCTTTACCTCATTCCGTGCAGCTGCAACACCGTCAACTCCTACCCCTTTACCCCATTCCACACAGCTGCAACACCGTCAACTTAATGCCTTTTTTTTATTCCGGTAGCTGCGACACTATTTCACTTTTGTCCATTTTCACCTTTTCCGGCAGCTGTAACACCATTTCACTTTTGACCATTTTTCACCTTTTCTGGCAGCTGCAAGACCATTCCATTTTTACTATGTTTACCTTTTTCCAGCAGCTATGACTCCACCAAAACTGGCTAATTTTTCTATAATTCATGGCTGCGACTCCACTAAACTGCTTGATTTCTATATGGTCTGCGGCTGTGACTCCTCCATTCTTGGCAGAATTCTTTGGAACCTTGGTCAGCGACTCCTCCGGATCTGGCTCCAATTCCTGATGCCGGCGATTCCGATTTATTTTTCAGCATTCATTATGTTTTTGACAAAATTGACACGATGGTTTTGGTTCACTGACAGAAAAGGTCATTACAACATACCTGCAATAATGATTAAATTTAAATGGCTGCACTTCACACTCTCTATTATTTTCCAAAGGTCACCATTCATCGCATATTTTTGAAGGTATGGTTCTGATTATTTACTTGATTAAGTGTTAACTAGATTTGACAACATTAATCATACCTTCCTTTCTGTGCCCATTATTACACCTGCATATCGTTAATTGTCCACTCGTATGACTTAATGGCTATTTATGTTACCTGATAACCGCCACCTTTCCTAATTTGGGATAAAATTCCAAACATTTCTATGCTCTGAAACTTTCCGAATTTACCCAACTCCACTCTCATTTGTTCATGCATACTCTATGATTTAACCTCCATTGTCGGGACCTGTAATCTGTCGGACTAAGAAACACTTATGAAGCCAAACAAACATGGGTATCCCAGCTGGGCATGAACCTCAAAATACGCGAGAACTAAGAAGAAATGCCAAATTTTTTTCTATTTTTGAAGCTGCGGGCTGGACTGAATTCTTCCAACACCTGAATGGGTTTTATTGCGAGAAAACTCTACAATTTGCCTTAAATCTTACAGAAACCCACTCAGAGGTTGGAGGGTTACATATCGAAGTCTCTGAAGCAATAGTGGTTGAGGTCACTGGCCTTCCTCAGGTGGGCAGAGCCTGGTTTGGTCAAAGAACCCCCAATGTTGTTGCAGTACAGGATTTTATGAGAGAGGGGGAGCACATTCGGCAGTCACGGAGAGGGATAGCATTAAAGTCACTGCCTCGGCCATGGGATCAAGTAGCAATTTTCCTCAAGAAGTATATCACCTATGAAGGTAGGTATCAAATGATTTATTACTCTGAATTTCCTCTATTGTCTCATCTCTGTCATATGGCCTTACTAAACATTCCATTTTACATATTCAATGATTTACACCATATGGTGGGGTTTGTTAGAACAGCCAAGCATCCAAACTCCTCCCTTACCCACCATGGCCTAATCAAATTAATAATTTTACAGGCCTTAGCTCAACAGAACCAAACCTAGGAGCAATTCATAAGTCAAATTCAAGAACCCGCCCTTTTTCCTGGCATTCCAATAGAAGAAGAAGTCGAAGTACCTATACTCGTGGGGCCTGTTCAAAACCAAGAAGAGCCTGCCAATCAATAGTTGGAGGGAAATGAAGAACAACAGGAGGTTCGAAGTCCCTCCA
This sequence comes from Pseudotsuga menziesii, assembly GCA_001517045.1. Lineage (NCBI taxonomy): Eukaryota > Viridiplantae > Streptophyta > Pinopsida > Pinales > Pinaceae > Pseudotsuga > Pseudotsuga menziesii. The sequence goes on along the minus strand of LPNX010092137.1, from coordinate 47,737 downwards.
ATTTAGTTTGGGGGGAATGATATTGGATTGGAGGATCAGTCAGACGACCAAGCATTACAATTGGAGGAAAATGCACAAGAAAACCCTGTAGAGAGATTAAATAATATGGAAGTTCTGATAACAGAGGCTGAAATTGGAGCAGCATTAGATGTTGCGACAGCTGCATCTGAGGATGTTAGAGACATGATAATAGAAGAAAACATGGAGGTGTTGACCATTGAATCTTCCCCTAAATGGGGAGGAACTCTGATTGAGGAAGAACAAGAAAACGCTAAGACAGAGGATATCCCTTTCACATCAGCTACAAATCTAGAAATTCGAGCACCACGGAGGAAAAGGAGGAGATCAAAAGAAGAAATACAGGCATCACCACCAATAAGACAAAAAAGAACCAGATCAGTTACAGCAGTAGAAGCAGCACGGAAAAGATGAGAAACCATAGAAGCACAGATCGAATTCCCCATTCTGAGACCCAAAGCAAATTATGCCCCACAAGAATTGTCTACAAAAGAACCTCAAATTGAGGGACTTCTATATGAAAACGGATTATTAAAGGAGGAAGTAAAATCACTTCAGAAAGAACTAGAAAATTGGAAGGAAGCATGCAGGAAACAAGTGGAAAGGAAGCTGCAGACCAATTAGAAGTATCAACTCCTGCTAAGGATGGTGATGAGGAAGAAAGAGTGGTTTGTCCTATGTGTGGAGAAATCTTTAACTAGTCAAGCTACAAAGTCATAGTTCGTTCCTTTATGACACAACAACCTGTACCTACAGCTGTGGAAGAACAAGGACAACCTGATTGGAAGGATGGTGAAGCTCCCCAAGAGAAACTCCAGCAAAGGGAAGTAGCAGATAAACATGGTGTTGATACACAAGAACCAGCATCTTTGAATATTCATGTTGAAGTTTCCACCCAAATTGAGAAAGGTGAACCAGAGGCCGAGATTATTCTTGATTTTGTTGAAGAAGTCTACATTGTGACTCATGAACCTTCTCATGGAATAGAACTAATAGATATGGAACCCCAGTAGCAGAATGATGATGAAGTTGAACAGGATGCTAATACACAAGAACCAGCATCCTTGAATATTCTCGTTGAAGTTTCCACCCAAATGGGAGAAGAAGAACCAGAGATTGAAAATATTCTAGAATTTAATGAAGAAGTTTGCACTGTGAATCCTGAACCATCTCAGGACATAGAGATAATAGAAATGGAGTCTCAACAACAGGAAAATGAGGAAGTTAACCAGGATGTTGCTACATAAGAACCAACATCCCTGGAAATTTCTGTGGAGACTCTCAGGCTGCAACAAGAAGTCAATCCTGGAATGGACATCATTCCTGATTTGGATTTAGGAGAGGATGAACAAATGAAATCACAATCCTCGGGGACACTAAAATCCTCGAGGAATAGCTCCATATTGCAAAAGACATGAAAGCAACTCTACAATCCTAGCAGCATGAAGAAAGAGAAGGGAAGGGCTCTGTTACAGAAGAACAAGGGGCCTTGCATCCCACTGTCAAAGCGGCAGCTGACAATCAGGAGGATAAGGAGATTAAAATTCAGGGGGATGTTGTCACACAAGAACCAACATCCTCGCAATCAGCTACTGAAGTTGCTATAGGAGAACCCCAAAGAGAGGATGTTGTTACACAAGAGCCAGCATCTCCAGAAGTTGTTTCAAAAACACCTATGGTTGAAGTTGCTGTAGGAGAAATTCCAGGAAGGGGTGTTGTTACACAAGAACTAGCACCCCCAGAAGTGATTTCAGAAGTACAGGATGTTCAATTCGGCACATCAAGTGATAAGGTATGGACTCAACTTCCTCCAAATTTTATCAATTTGGATTTTGATAATGAAGAAATCCTGAAGCTGACAAAAGAACTCTCAATCCTGAGAATAGAAGTGAGGAAGTGGAGGAGTCAGGTGGAGAGATATCAAAAAGGGATCGTTTCCCTCGCTGAACATAGAAAGACCATCAAGGAATTGAAGGAAAAATGAGCAAAAGAACTTATGACCTAGAAACTCTATGGGGAAGAGTTACAGAAGGAGCTAAAGGAGCTGAAAAATTTTAAGTCCATGCAGGTGGAAAAAGATCAGTTGTATACTCTTTCTTAGGAATTGTTGGGTACCAAAGTACCATCTTCCTCTTACCCTGTATTTTTATTTGAGCAGTTCATTTGGTTTAAACTGATGGCTGTAAAAGAAGGGAGACCATATGAATTAGAAACCTCAGCTAAATTCTTGGAAACATTTCTGGAACGTGACTTTGAGGACCAGAATTTGTTGTGTGAGCTTTATTTGCATAAGTTGGCTTCCCCTTTGGACTTCCATTCGAATCCTGTCCCTTTCTCAGGTGATCTTTAGCTGAGAGCTTTTTCCTCCTTTGTGAGCAATCATGTTCAGTGGGAAAGATATTTCCAAACTTTCTCTCATAATGAGGCCCACTCTAATCTTTGGATTCGAAGCAAACCTTAGAATCCTCGTCTTCTCCTTGCTCGTCATCAAAGTGTACTCTCGTGTCCCATCCAAAATCAGCATATAATGGAACTTCAAGAAAGGGTTATTTCTACTTTTGTCAGCCAAATTTTCATGCATCAACGAGTGGCTTTGGAAGGTAGCTAGCACAGATGGTAGGTTGCCTCTTCAACCCTAAGAAATTGAGACCCCTACTGTTACAGGAACTTTGAACAGGCACTTTCCAGGGTTGAGGGATATGTTGGATGCATGAAGGAATGTGGGGTTAAATGGCTGGGACTCAAATTCAAATTTCCTCTCATATGGTGGCCAGGAAAATCGTACAGGGAAGATTTCTCGTTAACAAGAGAAGAAGAGCAGAAGTGTTGGAGATATTGGGTTGTCCATAAGGGATTTGTAGAAAAACAGGGAACATCTGAATTCCCATACAAATTTTCTTCTCTCCATGAACGAAGCACAATGTCGGATTCATAATAATGGAGGTTGTTGCATGAGGACATGCCAGGAGAGTTGGGGGGAGATGTTGGGCCCAGAAATGACCCCTTTTTTACCACTCTTATCTACCTCTTTTTTCCTCACCCTACTCTATTATGCATACTAAACAGATGTTTTTCCTTCACTTGGTCCCTCAAGTTATACAAGTATGGTTAATCATTGTCTTATTTTATTAATGCTTAGGATTGTTGTAATGAGGGCTTTACATCTTAAATTATGCTAACATATGGTGGTTTTATAAAGATAATTCGAGATGTACTTGATACAGGTGTAACGGGCCAAACATGCCAAAGGAGGGATGGACATTCATTGCTGAGTTGATCTCCATCCATTCCATCAGTGCCCAAAGAACACGGTCCAAGGGTATTATTCCACGCGAGCTGTACAAGGGTAGCTGCAACAGGCTGCAACATATTCGGAGGCAATAGTGCGCCACTTCTCAAAATTAGCTACAATCCAAGGAGTATCTTCTCAATTAATCATGATCATTATTTCTGGCTCGAATAATAGCTTTCCTATATCTTATGCTCTCATCTTGCCACGACTGTAACAACTCATCGTAATTAGGGCAGCCTGAAGGTCAGAGATCTTCATGGCTTCCCGATAATAGTAGGAAGATGTTATGATTGTAATTGTATAAATACTGGGAACTATTCCGAGCCAGTGATTGAAAAATTAACCAAATTATTGTATCAATTGTGACTAAGGTTGTGTGCTCATCTGCCACTTTCAATACAAGGAGTTTGATTCTTCAGATCTCGGCCTTTTAACGTGTGTTACTTCCAGCATCTCTGTGTGAAGGATAGGCCCGCCTTCCCATAGGGATTGCTGAGTTAATTAGGTATTTTATTTATGCTGTTGTGTGATTTTGTGATAACTTCCTTTATTTATAGTAAGCTGCAACAGTTATAGATTTGTTGTGTGTCAATTGAATGATCAGTAATTGCATCTCTTGTAAAACTGCAGTGGTGTGGTGTGTCAGTCGACTGTATAGGTTAACTTTCTTTTATGCAACTGTGTGATAGCTGTAATAGCCTTGTTCATCCCTATTTCTTTCAATTGTTGTTTTCTTTAGATCTTTGTAGTTTGTTCCTTCACATTTATAGTTGCAGAATTTAATTCTTGTACGTTGAATTTCTAGAATAGCTGAATCAAGATAATTGGATGGATCTTTAGATGGTTTGGTAATTAGGGATTTTACTCTCTACAAAATTAATCTAGATGTTATTTCCTGAATCTTTTAATTCTAGATTAAGAATCGTAAGAATGTACTTTTGATTGTATTCTTGAGAAGGTAAATTAGATTAAGTGGATTATGGAATGAGTGTGGCTGAACAGAAAAGTAGGATCATTTACTTACAGCATCATCTACCTAGTGTTTAAAGCATATACAATGCATATTATCCTTGAAATAAGATACTTCCCTAGGTTGACAATTTATATTGAACACTCTGTATGTTGGCTTTAATTAACTTGCATATAGGGTGCCCAACAACCTGCAGCCGGGGACCTTCCAAGGTTGTGTTGCCTACATCTATTGATTGCATTTCTTTCCACGAGTGACTGGAGGAAAATATTGTATAGATTCCTTTATTATCTTAGGAAAGGCGATGTTAATCCTTTGAATTTCTCGGGGATAAAATGGTTCTCGCTTCTCCTTAATTTCAACGTGTTACTTTCCCCGCTGGACATCAACAAAAAAAGGGGAACTAGATTTGAAGACCAAGCTTCTTTATCATCCTTGACTGCCTCATTTTCCATAACATTGAAATCACTCTTTGAGTCCTCTTGTTGTTCTTTGTCTTCATCCTCTTCATTTGCTTTCTCTTTGTTTTTGTCGATTGTTTCGCCATCCTCTTCAAAATATTCATTAACTGATGTTACTTCATCGACCTCTTCTTCTTCTTTAGCTTCTTTAGGAATAGCTTTCTGTAACTCCACTCCTAAGATTTCCTCTTCTGGTTTTCTTGCATTGTTCTCCTTTGCCTCTTCTTCTAAGATGTCCTAGACTTTAAACCTATTTTGGGACTGATTGAAACAGACCACCTGACTCGATCAAAATAACGAGGAGAACCCTCATGCTTAGAAATTCTCTATTTTCTTTGAACCAGCTTGAAGCCATCATATTGAATAGAATCAACTTGATGAATAAAGGGAGACTACTTACTGAGTTTAGAACTTTTTTGGCAAAGTGCCCATAAATGTGGCAGTGATTGCATTCAAAAGGTATTTGTTCATAGTTAAGAAGTTACTTGTGGCACTAGTCCTCAGAATTGATCATCATGGCTTCTAGTAACCTCGACCCCAAATCAACATCCACACAAATATGGGCACAAGAATATAGATTTCCTTTGGGTTATGCTGTGTTGATGTATCTCCCTAGCTTATTACCAACATCTTTAAGGGGACAATATCCCAAAATATTAAGGGAAAATGAGGCTAATGAACCCACGCATGGGCAGACAAAACCTCCTCATCTAGCTTGAAATCTAAGGACCAGGGGGATAAATACAAACACTTAGAGCCCATTAAGAAAGGACCGGAGCGAAAGGCCAAATCTCTTGCATCCTTATAAGAAAACAAAAAGACGAAATATCCACGTCCTGCAGCAAAAAAAGATACCTAGCTCTGAAGTTCTTGAAGACCAGTGATCTGATATGTAAGCTTCAACATCTCTAAGATTAGGCCAAAGACCCATAAACTTTCCAATCAGAGCTTTCTTTGGTAGAAGTAGGGCTTTCCTTCTGGGCACTTGAGAAGAAAATTCCAGGTGAGGAATTTTTTTCTAGCATTTTAACAAATTTCTCAAAATGAGGCAGTGACGGTGGCCACTTAAAAGCACTAACAAAGGTTTTGAACAACTCTATCTTCAAAGCCATTTCCACTTCCATTTTTTTTTAAACCAAGGATCCCAAACACATATCCAACGTTGGGAAAAGAGAGAAGAGCCAACAAGCATGAGGTGGCGAGATGCACAAGAAAGACTAAGAAAGTTGCATAGGCGACGACACTAATATCATCAATATAAATTATATTTATTAAAAATATACATTAATTTTAGTTTAATTTATATTCAAAATATATATATTTTTTTTCACCCAAAAAAAACTTTCCTACTATTTTATTAAATAAAAAAAGGATACATCACTCTTAAAAGTTACTAACAAAAAAATACATTACTACTCAAAGTTACTAACAATACTTTCAAGCACATAATTCTATTAACAACAATAAATTAATATTAACAACTTGAAATTAAAATAGGTTTAGATTAATATTATTTTTTAATAAAATTTAAATATTAATTTATAAAAAAAATTAATATTAACAACTTTAAATTAAAATAGGTCTAAATTAATAATAATTTTTAATAAAATTTAAATATTAATTTATAAGGAATTTTTAATCTCATATTTATAATATAACGTTGTTATATTGACAATCAAAATTCAAACTTTAAATTATATATATATATATATATAAAATATTTATGTATGAGAAAAAGATCAATCTGATATTTATAATAAAAAATATCAATCTCATATATAGCATAGCGTTGTTATATTGATAATCCTGATTCAAACTTCAACCAACATATAAAAAATTATACAAGATTACTACTGAACCTCAATTCATTTAAATAAAGAAAAAAATTATGAAATCCTCGGTTAATGCAACCATAGCATCAATATATTATTAAAATTTTAATCAATATAAAAAAATGTAAATAAATAAAAAAATTATTAACTCCTCGGGTAATGCAACTAGCATCAATATATTATTAAAATTTTAATTAATATAAAAAAATTTGTTATGAATTCGTTGGGCATGGTTAGATTCTTATATAGACAGTTTTACTAAGGCTGGCCTCGGCTTTTAATAGCGTCGAGCTGGATTAAAAATCCTGATTATAAATTTGCGGTAATACAAGGAAACTCATTTTAAAGTATTATTTTCACGAGTACTGAAAAATCACACAAAGGGAAAAATATTATTTGAATATTGCACGCTTTTCCAAGTAAAAACCATTGCCTTTAGGCTTCACCATAATCGTGCACAGAAATAATTCTTCAATGTTCCCAATAAAACCAAAACATTAGCTTTTTTATAGAAACCCTAATATCGGGATACCTAATGCGTCGGAAAATTAATTAAAGTTCAATCAAATCACATATCCTGCCACAACAATTGACCATTCACAATAGTCAGGCGCGTGGGTTGTCACGCACAATCATGCATCGAATAATTTTCTTTCACCGAATTCCGGCGAGAACCGGAAATGCAGCGTTGAAATTAACAGTTCGACACACTGGATTTGCTCGAATAATTTTCTTTCACCGAATGCCGGCGAGATACCGGAAATGCAGCGTTGAAATTAACAGTTCGACACACTGGATTTGGACTCTGAACTTACCTCAATTGAAACCTAAAGGGCTCTAAGCTCATATTACATATTACAAATTTCCACTCTCAAACTCCATTTTAGCCGAAGACTAAATGCATGGCTTTACAGAAACAGAAATACCAGATGTACACGCCTGCATTTATTATAATCTCTTCTTCAGCCAAGACTATAATATTTATATTAATTCCTTCTGTGATGCCAAGGAATCTGGAGATAATGTTAATAATCAGCACTGATTGATAGCAAAACCAACGAGAGAGTTGACAGAATCGAACGAAACCCGGATGCCCTGCTGCTGAATATTCCCCATGATAGACAGATCGGTGTCGGCCGGCGCAAAGGCGAAACAAAAGGTTCCCATGGCATCCATAGGAATCAGACAATTCAGAGCCGGGAGATTGAAGCTCGCACCGTTGGAGAAATGGAAGCCCACTGCAGGAATGCTCACTGATACTAGGCCCGAAAGATCGTAGCAAGTGTCGAAGATAGAAACCCCCTCGGCTCTCGGCAGATGTTGGGTGTTTGCGATAAATGCGTCCCTCAAGGCATCGTAGGCGGCTGTCTGGAGGCGAGTAACGGCGGTGCCGGAGTCGATAATGACTCCCCCACGGCCCGATGATTCGTCGATGCTGAAGGCCTCGGACGGGATTGAATCGAGGAGAGCGCCACTCACGCTGATGGCGGTGAGGGAGAGATAGTAGAAGGTGGGGAGATATGGATTTGCCACCAACGGCGTGAAAATCGATCCGACGGGCACAGATTCTGGCCCGAATTCAAGCGTACCAGAGGACTCCGAGTCACGATCGACGAGACAGTAGGAGAAGGCGCGGGCTGTCTGTATGCCGAGCTGCGCAGGGAATGAGAGCGCCCCTGCTCCGAGGCCCAACAGACCCGCGGCCCCAACGAAGAGCCCGACATTATCGTGGCCGCAGCCGAGGGCCACGTTTAGAACAGACGTGGTGCCGAACGTCAGCGTCTCGGTAGCGTAGCTCCCGACTGTGTAAGAGCCGTCGCCGTACGAAACTTCATAGTGGCAGCCCCCGCCATGGCAATCGTTGCCGTCGAGCTGACTACAGACGGCGGAGTCGCAGCCGACGGTGGAGAAAGAAATGGATGAGGAAGGGTTGAAAATCGGATCTGCCTGCGAGTAACATTCTCGACACGGCTCACATTGAATCCAAACGACGTCGCTGCCCGTGTCGAGCACCATGTATTGCTCGCTCGTCGGCGTTCCAACTCCTATACGCGTAAAGTACTCGCCGCTCCCCTGCTCCATGCCCGACACGACCTCGCTACCGAACTCTGCGGTAACCTCGGCCACATTTTCATAGCTCCCCGCCGGGTTCTTGTTCAATCTCAGTTTGCTCTCTATCCGCTTCTGGAGTCCCCGAACCCGTGCGACTTCGCGCCTCAGTTTTTCCTCCAACCGGCGCTCGTAGGACGCTACGGTAGCGTTTGCGGTGCCCTTGAGCAAAAGACTATCTCTGTGCACCACTTGCACGCTCCAGGCCGTCCGTCTCGGCTTCGGCTCTCTTTTTTCATATGCAACTCCGCAGGGCGCGGTACCCCGAATCGAAGCTGAGACATTCAGAGCGACATAGGCCGGCGCCTCGGGGACGGAGACCGGCTTTGCGAGCGCAGACTGGAGCAATAGGAGCAGTTCAATACACAACAACAATGAAAACGGAACGAGACGAACAGGGACTCGTATGGATTCCATCTCCTTCAGCTTCTCGTTTTCGTTTTCGCTCTCGCTCTCGCTCGTGCGAACTATATTGTAATAAAGCAAACGATGCAAGGCCGGGCCGGGCGATCGGTCCCGGAAGTGTATGCCAGAAAGGAAATAGATAATAAAAAGCATTGGCCAATACACTGTTGTACTCTGTACTTGCACTCGATACACATTTACACTTTTCCAGGTGGGATCAATAATTTTCCTAACACATGCTAACTATGAGAGGAGGCTAAACATACGGTTTGGGCTAATAATTATGGCATAATTAGTGCCATAATTTGAGGAGAAATGTTGGTGATTTTCATATAAGATGCATAATGGTTATTAATATCCAGCATGGGGTAGCTTATTTAATGCTGTAGTAGAGTTGAAGTTTATTTAATAGTGCTGTAGCTGTTGCTGTTCATGGTTGGATCTTAAGTAGTTTGAGATTTAAGGTTTTTTTTATTAGCAATAGCATTGCTATATCATTAAATGGATTGGTCCTTCTACTCGCAATAAAACTGCTACAGCATTAAATGGGCTAAGGGAAGCCACATAATTTTAACCAGAAATAATCCAATTTTTTTCATTTTTTGATAAAATCCTATAAAAAAAATTAAAGAACATTTAGTTTAGCTTACACTGATAATACATTTGTAATACCTATTTTGTTTAAGGGTTTTTAATAGTTTTTATATAAGTGCAATAACCAAACAATGTCAACCTTTTTTACAAAGGTATTTTTTCCAAGTCAGTTAAAGTTTTTAACATAGGTGAAATTGTTTTTCAAAAAGAATATATGAAAGGGTTTGTACATTTATTAATTTAAATTGAAAAGGCCTGATTTTTGTAATCTATTCACATACTTTCTACAAGTTTTGAGAGTCGATTTGAAGGATTTTGAAGGGTTTTGGCACGCGGCTAGGGTTCCTAACTTGGCTGTCAATTCCGTGTCTCATTTTCTTTGTGGATATTTCGTTTCCTATCGATTGCATTAGAGGGCTTGCTGGAGATCTTTGCTAATAGGGGGTTTTGTGTTCTTTCGTTGGTGGCAACCCTCTATCTTTGCGGCTCACCAAAACCTCACCTTTCCTTCTTCCATGGTGGACGCTCTCATCCTCTTTAGCACGTCCTGTGGTGGCAGCTCTCGTCCTCTACGACTCGACCTGTGGTGGCGGCAACGGCAACGACGACGGGTTGTGGTTCCTGGTAAAATGTCACCTGTAGCGGCGGCTCCCGGAGGTGTTGCAACTATGGTGCCTCGGTTTTTCTTTGTTGCGTTTCTACAACGGCTGCAGTTTGTTTCTTGGTGGCTGGTTTGTTATGGGTTTGGCAACATTCCTAGGAGATCGACCCCCATTTATTGAAGAGGAAATCATACACGGCAACCCATAGAGCTCCACCTGCTGCGGCAATAGAGTTGATTGGGATGGCTTGGTTTTTCCTTGCTGGTGGGCGAGGTCCATTCTAGTTCATTAGCTCTTACCTGGTATGGTGTGACTGCAACGGTGGCTTTCTGGTGGTTGTTTTGTTTTTGCTCTTTTGGAGTAGTTTTTTTTTCCCTGCCCCCAGCGCTTTTTGTTTAGTTGGAGTACTTTTTACTTTGGTTGGGAGCCTGGTTGTGGTTGCTTAGGTTATTGAGCATTGTTTGTTGTTTTTTTACTTTAGGTGGGAGCCTATTTTTGGTTGCTCTCGTTGTTGAACAATATTTGTGGTTTTTTACTAGATATGAATGTTTGTGGTTTTTCACTGGATATGATAGCTAGTATCATTGATATGAATATGATTACCTTTGATTCAATAAATATCAAAGAAGAACACTTTTTCTTCTTGAAAAAAAAATTTGAAAAAGTGTATTTATTTATTAATTTAAATAAATAAACTTAAAAAAAATCAATATTTGACCAAATTTACACTATTTTAAATAATTTTTAGAAAAGATTTTTCTTTTTAAATGATAAAATAAATAAATGTATAACAAAATAACTCTTTAGTGAAGACCTTTATGAGTATGGTGTAGACTTTTATGAGTATGGTCATGAATAATGGAGATTCCTATAGTTTCATATAATGTAGTGTGAAAAGTGTAAAATTTATTTAATGAATGAGAATTTTTTATTTAAAATTTTAAAAATAATTTAAAAGTGAGACATTTTGTATAATTTATTTTTAATTTTTTAAATTTAATAATTTAAATTTATTAAAAATAAATTAATTAAACAAAATAAAACTTTAGTTAAAAAAAATCCTTTATAAATACAGTGCTCTTGAATTACACCCAATTAATACTAAATTAATTTTATTTTCAATTTATAAAATAACACTCGTTCTTTTCGCCTCTTCATCCAAACTTTTTGATGTATTATTCTAATGTATCAAACTCTCCTCATGCTTTTTATCATACTCTTTTAAACATCCTTTTATGGTTATGCATTTTATAATTGTCATGTTCTATGTTCACGCTCCATGGTACCCTTTTTCTTAATTCTCACTTTCCACCAAAGTTTACTTTTCTAGTTTTTTCTTACTTCGGAATTGTGTCTTCTTGCTTTGGACTTTCTATATACTTTAAAAAAATATATTCTCTTTTCAAATAAAAAAATAAAAATAAAAAATAAGTTTTTTTAGAATATGGTTACTTTCCCAAGTTCTATTATATTTCTATGTATATCTCACTTTACAATTGCGTACCGTTCCATTCATCTTTCTTAAATGCTCGTTAGTCGTTTCAATTAATTACATATTAAATATGCATAAACATAATTACCTTTTTATAAAACAATAAAGATAAAGATACATTTGTGGGAATTTGAATGAAAAATAAAAATAATAAAACCGAAAAGTAAAAAGAAACTTGAACATGAAGCGAGAGAATGAAGTCTTTGCCAAGAATCAAAGGGTCATGTCATTTTTTATAATTTGTTATTTACCGATATTGGGATCGAATTGATAAAAAGGGAAAAATATGGTTGTGTTTAACTTTCAAATTTTTTTTTTTAAGAATGAAATTTATTTTTAAATGTTATGGATGGTATATGTTTTGAAATTTTTTTATCAAGAGTGAATAGCATAAATTTATATAATTTTAAATAATTATATAAATATGGTTGTGTTTAACTTTCAAAAATTATTTTTTTAAGAACGAATTTTATGTTTAAATATTATGGATGGTATATGTTTTGAGAATTTTTATCAAGAGTGATTAGCATAAATTTATATAATTTTAAATTTATTTATTTTCATAGTGATAGTTGTTTTTATTATTAGTGTGTAGATTAGTGTTTGAGATGAGGTGTTGCAATGTAAATAAGGAAGGTTCAAAGTGTATGTTTAAAGCTCTTAGGTGTGAGGAAAAGTGTTTGATTTTTTGTTTTTGTTTTTATTTAAAAAACTATAAACATGGACATTAATAGGATACTTTGTCTTTGTCTTAGTGGCTAAATTTATTCAGTATTCTTACAACACAAAAACTAAACTAGTCTTGTTTTCATAGACAAAAGAAATGTCAACTGAAACACTTAACCATACTAGCCAATATGCCATGCTTAAAAGTTTGCAGGTATATACCTAGATAAAAAAAAATTAACAATAAAACTATTTGACAAAACATTGACAAATTAACATAAATTAAGGCCCATGATGGCCATCAACAACATAGGCCACTTGGGTTTCCATGCTGCCAACGTCACCCTCAGAAGGGTTAATAGAGCTTTCTAGAAGAGTATAACTAGTAAAGTCCTAGAAAACATTGGATTGGTCGTGCATAAGAGAGATGTTGATATGAGTTGATATCTATGCCACTAGGTTAAGGAGAGGATCAAGCGACGTGGTTGAGTCTTCTAGTTTCCTTTTCCATAGAAAAATCAAAGTAGCTAGCATTTCTTATCAACATAGCCCTAAGTCTTAAGAGGTACTTCCCAACCTCTAGAACATGTTAGTCTCTAGATTTCTTTTCCTCCAAGTTCTTCTATTATGTGGACTTCTTCCACCTTTCCCATTCCAAAATAGAGGAAGTGGCCATACACATGGAACCCACAATGCATTTTTCATAGTAGTCAAACCTTTTCTCAATCCTCACATTTCCATAACAAACAACCACAACAATATCAATGAGGCATTACGCCCAACCCAATAGTCACTTTCTAATTTCCCATGTTGGACAAGAGAAGTAGTAACCTTATACCAAGCTCCAATGATTCACACACAAGAGGATTGGAAAAAGATATGCTAGTTTTAATGACCATTCTCCACATGGAAAGAAGAGGGGATGTGAATGGTCAAGGGCATTTAACACCCCTTACTACTATTACAAGTGTCATGATAGGTGAATGGGAAGGCCCCCTTCTTTGATGCCTTTGATGACAAACTTTGTGGGATTTAGAGCCTTGCTTCTAAATGGAATCGTGATCATGGGAGGGAAGGGAGGATGATATTGTCCCAAACTATAACACAAAACAAACACACCTTCATTCAAGGTAGCTAAGAAATTTTCCATTCTACATACCTCCTTATTGAGCTCTCCTTTGACTTAGAAATATGACACATATTGGAAGCTTTAAGCTAAAAAGAATTCCCTCTAAATTATTCTACTGACAATTCTTTTAATAATGAATAAATGGTTATAGTCAAATCTCCGACAATGAATTATTCATAGATATTATTACCTAAAAACATGACAATCCCTTAATCTCTTAAATGGTTGTAAAAACTCCACCTCGTTGTTAGAAGCAATATATATATATATATATATAGGTTAGAAGTAATACCTAATCACACTATCTCGTTTAGTACTTTTGTTCCAAGAAAAAAAGTCCCCTTCCATCTACTACCTTAATTAATTCTAACCTTGTTAAACATTGGAAAAAAATCCCTTTGCAAAAACCAGCACCCTTCTCCATTATACATACACTCATGTAATGTTAGTACTAAACATAAAATATTATCGTTGTCTTTTTTAAGTACTGATATAATGAATATTTATTTATTTTGACGAAGTCCCCCTTTCCCGTGTTGTATTTTATTAAATGTCACTTTACATGTTTAAAGTTTATAACATGGGAATTATTACAATCTCACGAAGGAAAAGATAGACATGTGACACTTTACGATGTGAATAATGCTGAGAACTATTATAATGTAATGAAGGAATATATAAACAGAAAGATCATTTTATTTACATGTTAACTCATTATATAGAAAAGGAATATATCAATATTATATAGAAGGAATATATCAATAGATAGATAATGTTATTTACATGTTAACTCATTATATAGAATAGTATGATGTTTCTATCTATGAGGAAAAAAAAAGAACAGTATGATGTTTTATGTTAATATATATTGCGTCTATAATTTTTGTTTTTTTCTAAATAATATAATTATTTTAACTATAGAATTTTTTTACTTGTAAAAAAAACTCAATTAAAAAATATGAAAGTTTTGTTATATATTTGTGAAGGAAATAGAAACAGTAATCTTTTTTATGGAAACATTATATATATACAAGAGCCATGAGGTGGCAATGTCCTGTGATTGTAAATTAGATGTTTTTTAAATTTACAAAATCAACATTTTAAAATATGAATTAAATTTACAAAATCAACATGTTAGCTATGAATTAGTTAACATGGTAATTAAAGAAATAAAAAATTCATCCACCAATTTATAATAGGATTTTGTTTTCTCAAAACTTAATAGTATGAGATAAATTAAAACCTTTTTACTAAAGCGGCCCTTCAAATCATAACATGCCAAGGCCATAAGTACATGCCTGATAAAGGTCCTTCGAAACAAGACTAATTAAATATCTAACCTACCTTACAATTGATACCTCACCTGCCCTCCTAACCGGGATAAATACTAGGTCCTACATTCTTTCTCTTACCGGGGGGCTTAGCACACTATTAAGTCCTACCTTCTTTCTGATTGATCAGTGAAGGGGTACTTCAGCCCACAAGCACTCTATCCCCGAAGGAAAGGGAAGTCGCATAGCATGGAAAGGAGGATTAACACCTAAACGAGGGATAGCTCTGAGCATCCAAACGAGGGTAAAAAGCATAAAGAATGTGCATCTTCCGTTACGGGATTAAAGCCCGAAAAGGTTATAGTATCAAGGCGGCCCCATATAGAATAGCAATGGAGCCCAAAGACCACGTATCTAATGACCGCGAGTGACCCCAGCTCTATCTCTTGTGAAATTAGTTTTCTATATGACTGTATAGTCAGCAAGAAAGGAAATTTATAAGATTAAAAATGTTAGTTCCTAACAAAATGACCTTTCTGGAATCTGGCCGGAAATTTATAAGATTAAAAATGAATACGTGGAAATTTTTGATGCAAACTTAAAGTGGAAATAAAAATCGTCGAACCCATGAAGTGTATGTTAAAAAAATAAAAATAAAAATAAAAAACAATACATTGGGTGACGCTTCATTTCTATTTTCAATCAATGACAGTTTCCATCTTCAACAACTCAATATCATGAAAAAATGAATCATCTTAACTGGAATTTCCATCTATCTGGTGAAAAATGAATCATCTTAACTATAATGACTAAGCAATGTTCCTTCAGAAATAACTACAGCTATCTGTGCAAATTAATGTGAGATGGGGCACCATATATCCATAATGTGGGGGCACCATATATTGCTTTGGACAGAACACATTTCTTCACACTCAACCTTTCCCGTGGCCAAGCTAGTTGGTGTTATTGGATAGAACACTTCTGGTGGAAAATTTGTTGAAGAATTATGTAGAAGGAAAAATAGGACTGGAGAGATAACGTCTCATTCTAAAAAGCCAATAAATTTTCTGCTATAGTAGGTGATTATTGTGCAAAATGTTGGGTACATGGGAACTGCTACTGCTACACTAAAATCCACTTACAGGAACAACAAGTAGAGTTTCTAACTTCTATGATTTTTTTCATCCACAGTAAGGACATTTCTTTTCGAATTTTTGCTTCTGATCGAATATCTCACAAGTAGCTCAAAGGAATTTGAATTTTTTTTAAACAAAGAAAACCTAAATCTTGACTCTAATATTTCGTTCACTTGTGCGCAATAAACATCTTGCTTTGCACTTTACACCACAGTGGTATTAGCAGTTTTTACTTTACACCAGCAATTTAAAATTGAATATGATAATAGCATGTATCACAATTTTGGGATATATCAAAACAAAATACATAAAGATCAACGTGGCTTAGTGATGAAAGAGTTACCAGTATTTTGTTCTACTTCCGTGCAGCGAAATTCCTGTTGTGCACCACAGCGGTTTTCTAGTTCTGCTTCTGCATTGCAAACCCACCAGTATTTCATTTCTCCTAAGTGAGATATAAGGATGACAAAACAGATATGTACGCTGCCAGGCATTTCATTTTGAATTTTTCTATTGATTTTGATGTTTATTTCCATAAATGTGGCATGTTGAGGTGATCGAAAGTTTATTGTTTTAAACAACTGACCAGTAAATAATTTTGTATTTACTGGCAAAATTTCAAAATTTCACCAATTGGCTAATAATGATATAATTAAACCAGCAAGCAACCAAAAGCATTCAACAAACTCCATTATTCTTAATTTCTCTAGACGAAGTACTGTATACTCCCTTCACAACCCTTGAATGAATTCAAATCTCCATGCCCATTTCTAGTTTAGTTTATCCCATTTGGGTGCTTGTATTTTCAATTCCCCACACTCGTTAACATCCTGTTTGACTTATTATAGGTAAAATCTGCGAATATATTGACTACTAATTCGTTATATTACAGGGATATCTTTCAATGACAGTCTCTATTAGATGCTAACTAAACATGGGAGAATCCATTATCTAATTAGCAGAGGAGCACAGGTAAGGCATAGGTTTTTGGTACCGACCTAGCGCTCGGATACCCGGAGTTTTTGGTACAGAACTAGCACTCAGATCCCCAGAGTTTTTGGTACAGACCTAGTGCTCGAATTTTTTGGTACCGACCTAGCACTCGAATCCCCAGAGTTTTTTGGTACCGACCCAAGGTTTTTGGTACCATTCGAATTCTAAATTCTAGGTTTTTGGTAATATAAGCTATCAAGGTGAGTGTAACAAAACAATCTCTAATTTGATTTAGATATTTCTTTTCTTAACAATTGTAATATATTGATATTTTTAAGAGAGAAAATCCATCAAAGCGTGTGGACCAGCTATCCGACACGTCCCATTTCTTCCTCTCGTCGAGGAGCCCTTTCTTTCCTATTATCCTTCCCCCAATCTATCAGGTAGGGCTTTCTTTCTTCCTTCTTGGACTAGCTATGAGATTTCTAGCTAACTGAAACGACCATCATCCTTGTTTTGTTGTCTAACTACCCAATGTCAATTATGAACTAAAATAAATGATAGAAATGAAATGAAAAGTATCAAACTTTAAGAGGTGGCCTGCGAGGCTGTTTACTAGAAGTCCATGATATGTGCGGAGAGAATAAGGTAGAATCCATACCTAGGAGCTTTCACTTAAATGGTAAGCAATCACCCAAAGAGAAAATGTAAGACATCAAGAAGAAGCATCTATCCTCTAAGTTACTATTTCTAGTTTTTAAACGTGTGACCTCTTATAGGGGATGGAGGCGAACAACAGAGGTTTATGAGCCAACGGAGGTTGAGTAAGTGGAAGCAAAGGCAGTATCTCCTGAGGCCCTGGCTTCCCTTCAGTTATACCCTTAGACAAATACGGTGCTAGTTGGAAATATCCCAGCATCAGCAGCACCAATAACAACAATAGACTCATACTCACACATCACGACTTTCTTAATGTTCTTGTGAACCAAGTCTTTGAGGACATTTAAAGGGATACAACTCATCGATATTAACAGATACAAATTACTTACCAGATGCAAATTACTTATTTCTGGTGGCAGACGAGTGCCGTATGCACTTGTAATTTGTGATAGATAAACTCATCCACTTCTTCCCTTTGTAACTTTCTGTCTACAAGCGTTTGTCCGCAATATTTATTTTCAGAGAAAAGGTAATTCACAATATTTATTTTATATATGTCTAGATAGTTTACTACGTATATTTACCTTACGAAATGGTTTTGCATTAAGCAACGCTATATCCAGCTGGTAATTGCTCACTCTCATATGAAGAATGCTTTCCGTCTATAACAAAGGCCTATCCGCAAGAGCAAGCAAGATTTATTTACATTCAGAGAAAAGGTTTAGAAATGTGTAAAAATTACGGTTCAAATTATACATATCACTTAAAATTCAATTAATCACAGAAAAATACATATGTATCACTTAAAATTCAATTAATCAGCAAAATACATGAACATACACAGTAATTATTTTGCTTTCAAATTGAGTTTATAGGCTTGTTTTTTTTGTCGTTTTATAAAAAAAAGTTGGAAGATTAACTCCGGAGCCATTCGACCAGTCCAAAAGGTTTTGGATCTAGCCGAACTTAAGCCAGGTTTGGTTGAACCTGGCAATTATGGTCTAAAGGACCATCTTATTTGTGGATTTCTACATATTTGAATGAAAATAATACAGAGACACCTTAAATGCTAATAAAATACAAGAGTTGGAACATTAAATATTTACTTGTATGGATGCAATTATGACCACAAACATTCTAAAGAACATTTTAGCAGCAGAAAGCAATATTTACTTGTATGGATGCAATTATGACCACAAACATTCTAAAGAACATTTTAGCAGCATAAAGCAATGAAGTATTCCTTGTTGTTTTGATAGGAACAATATGATGTAAATTAATTGTATGAGCAAAACTCTTAAAACAAACATACCAATTTAGCAGGTATATACATATGAAATAAAAGGAAATCCAACAGATTAAATGCTCATTGCTAACACAGTTACAAGCAATACGTTTTGTCGATCATTTACCAAAAAGCACTGAATACGATTGAATGGAGCATTCTTGGCTGTTTTGGTGGAAATCATACAGTGGAAATTAATCATATGAGCATAAATCCTAAAACAAGCAACATACCCATAAACAAGCATATGAAGATGAAGCAACATATCCATAAACAAGCATATGCAGATGAAATAAACGAAATTTAAAGCAATAACAAAACTACAAACAGTATAGTGAAATTTGATCATATTATGGGAAAAAATCCTAAATGGTTATGTATTGAGCACCACTATATCCAAATGGTTCACTCGAATGCTCTTTCTCTTCATTGTAATTAGCAAACCCCTTTCCCCTCAAACGTTAAGGCATCTATGACTACTAAAAGAAGAAAAATTGCAGAATGGCACGTCATTTTCAAGTTGAGATAGATAAATTTAATTCAGTTCCCTGCGATACACTAAATCGGATAGAGGACAATGAGATTCTTACACAATGAGAGTGTACAGGGAAGGAGAAGGATAGCCTCAAGGTGAATTTGGTACATGTACAAGTATGGAGAAATACACTTGGTGTCCATGCAATGCAAGGAGGATGACAGATGTTTGAATTTAGGGTATTTGCATTGACATGAAGAAGTATTATTTAAAAATATTTTTTTTCAAAATAATTTAACCTTATAAAATCTAAAAAACACATTAATAAAGGCTTACGACATCACGCTGCCGGGTCTTGGAGCACCAAATTCAAGACCTCCGTCATTGTTTCAGAACCAATTACATTTCAGGTAAATAAGTTAAAAAAAACTAGTTTAATAAATAAAAATTGCAACTATATAAAAATTTATAAATAGAAAATATTAAAACTCACTCGGGATTGGATTAATAGGGTCGTGCGATTCATATATATCCTACTACGCAGGACATAATAATATCATATGCTTTGTATTCTCCTAAAAGGACATAGACTAAGTTAATTTTGTATTTTGATAATTTTGTATTATCGAACCATTTTTAATATTCAAGCATGTATGTATAAATTGTATTATTAATAATATTATATATTATTAATAATTAATAATTATATATTAATGTTTGAGTTTGTTGTAGTTGTCATGTGGTGAGTTTATGTGTAGTGATGAGTTTGCTTGTAGCGATAATTAGAGTTTTTTTCTAGTTGTTTATCTTCCTTTTTCATGGTGTTTCGGTTTCTTTCGACTTGACCTCCCTTTTAATTGATTTAAGGTTTTATGTAGGATTCAAGTATTGGTTTTCTCATTTTCTTTATGGCGTCAATGGAAGCAATTTTGGTTCTTTTGCACCTCCCTCCTCTGTTGGTCTTGTTTCTTTTCCCTCTCACTCAACGCCCTTTGATATTGGAACAATTACTGTTGGTATTAAAGGTGATTCATTATGTGGCATGGTGCAGAATGCATGTATCTTCCCCCTTCGAATCGTCTTAGGGTCCATTAGGCTCTTGCTCTATCTATTTTGATTTATTCAGATGATGAAGAGAGAGCATTCTATTATTGTTCTCATTGGATGGTTTTCCATTTTAATGCTTTGTAGTCGTGTCTATTTGACTTAAATAAGTGGATTTCCAGCACTTGGACACCCCTCTTGAAGGAAGAAGTTTTCAGTAACCCCTATGCAAAAGGGTTCTTTGTTGTTGAATTTGATCTGGAAGAAGACAATGATTTGATCCTCAACTTTGGGCCTTGGTTTTGGAGGAATTATTGATTATGCATGAAACCCTAGACTCCTGTTGATCTTTTGTTTGATACCCTTTCTTTGGCTCTGGTTTGGGTCAGGCTACCACACCTTCCTTTGCATTTCTGGGGAAACCCCACTTTTCAAGCCGTAGGGAATGCCTTTAGATGGTTTTATCTCAGTATCCCTGAAATGGCAGATCATGTCATAAAAACCTTTGCACAGATCTAACAGGAAATGGAATTCAATAAAGGATTTTCGACATAAATAAATTTAGTTGGCCCAAATTTCTCCTGGACACAAAAGATTGACTACAAGAAGATCGTCTTCAGGTGTAGATCCTGCTATGAAACATGGTATTCAACAACAGGTTGCACCATAGACAATTTTAAGAACAAAGGATCCAAGAATCCCTATTGTAAACCCACATTGCAAGATGGTGTGAAGAGAGAAAATCGGTTTATCCTTTCTGCAAAATATTTAGATACAAGCCTCCCCAAAGGGGTCCCTAATCTAGTCATAGAGGAAAACAACAAACCTCAACCAAATGAAGAACTAACTAAACAACAAGAACAAGTGCCTCAAGCCCCATCTACTAAGTAATAGGATCGAGATTTATAAGTTGTGAAGAACCTTTGTAATACCATTAAGGCATGAAACTCTAAGGTCTTGAAAGAGGATTCACATTCCACTTTGAAGAGATAAGGGCATTGGTTGGACCAAGTGGAAGAGGATGTTTTAAACCTAGAACCTTCAGACCCCGACAAGGTGGAAGTATGGATAATAATCATTAAGAAAATGAAAGCTTCTCTATCCATGCAATCAATGACAACAAGAAGTAAATACCACAATATTGTTTAGCCATGATTGTTTCTTAGTACTCTTGTGCAAGAAGTTTGTCAAAATTTATTCATGTTCCCAAGAATCTAATAGGGAACCAAAATGTAAGAAGAAGAGTTGGTTAATCTTCTCCAATGTCTCCAATGGGAGAAGATCTTTTTTTCAAGTCAAATTGAAAATCAAAGAAGATGTATCTTTTTTCTACTTCAGTTTGTCCACAACCGTTTAATACAAAGTATTTACTCATTCTTATTTAAAAAAATAAAATATGTATATAATACTTTCTCTAGTTTTGTGGTATTTTCTAGGGTAAATCTATGTAATGTCCCCATCCATTGATTTGACCAATGAAAGGGAGATTTACAAATTACGAGGTTTTAATTCTCACCCCATGAGCATAACACAAAATTCATAAACAATATGAATGCATGTGCACATGCATAAATAAAAACATAGTGGAAATAAACTTTATCCACACACACCCACATGCATATAGTACAACATATTCAACACATGCACAGAATAAAATCATTGTGCATTGCAATACAAAAGAATACCTATCTTTAAACAAATAAGATCCATGCAACTATTTGTGTAAGAGAAACTTTCCACCCAACTGCAGGCACTCTGTCTAGCATATACTCTTTCTATTGAGAGGCCATCCCCAAGTTGGGCTATGAGGCCACTAGGGAAAAGGGAACTCCTAGGAATTTCTATCTCTCATCCAAATGCCAATCCATTTTGATCTCTATGCCAATCAAAATGCTCATATAGATATCTACAAGGATCTCACTCAGCCATCACATCCTTGGATCCAACAATACCTACCCCACACAACACCCTTATGGGATCAAACATCCCCTTCACTAATCCACAATTCCCTTGGATTCCATCTTACCAGGTGCTTCTAGTGTGTGCATAGAAGGAGTCCAATTTGCTAAATTTTGTTGGAGAACCACATGTAGGCTTAATTCATGGCTTCTCAAGCATGCAAAAGTAGCAGAACTAAAAAAGGTAAAGGTTCCTAGTTTTCCCAACCTCTAAGCTCAGCTATAACCATCTATTTTTCCCTAAAAAATGCAGCCTTGTCTCCAAATTAGAATTTATGGGTTATTCATAGTTTGGTAATTGGTAATGAATAACAAAAGAAGAAATCTAGGTAGTAGTCTAGACTACTGGTAAAAATATGCATTCTGAAAAATGGACAATAGACTTCCCAAAAGATGAGAGAATGGTGGAAAAGACAACTAATATCACTTCTGAACATGGGAGAGAAATCTTATAGCATTCATAGAAGTATATTCATCCCATGCTTCCATAACTACATGAGAAGACGTTCTCCATCAACCTCGCACATGCATTCAATGAATGGGTGAAATAGTAAAAATGAAATAATTGGTTCATTTATGGCAAATGGTAGCAAATGGGTGAGTTGTAAGGTTTGCACTTGGCTATATAGGATTTAATTTCCAATAGCCCCCCTTTCCTCTTCCCCTCTAGTGGAATCATAACCCCTTCTAGTGCTCTTTACACATCCATCTTGGACCATTATATTATTTTCCAACATAATGTTTACATAGCATTTCAAATTGCCATGATAAGCCAACCACATAGTCCATACTTAAATATTTACATCATACATGGATAGATATTCACTAGGTGGGCCTTGGCCTTGAGCTCTGCACTAGGAATCAATACTGACATATTTACATCATTTACATGATTTGATTTAATATATTCCAAGTAAAAATGGGAGTATTAGAGTCTAATTTCATAAAATCTCAAGTTGGCTTTGTCAACACAAGGCTCATCACTTATGGGATTGAATTTAGGTGGGGAGGATGACACCCCTCCTCTCAACCACTTGAACTGAACCAATTGACTAAAGTTTATTAAGGTCCACTTAAGAAGTACAATTTGACCCACTCTCTAACCCAAACTAAATCAATTGACTAAAGTTTATTGGAGTCCACTTGAGAAGTACAATTTAACCCACTCTCTAACCCAAAAGTGAGAATGAGATTGTGTATTTTATTTTACTCTCTAACCTAAAAGCAAAAATGAAAATATTGGCAATATAGTCAAAT
The DNA here is from genome assembly GCA_001517045.1 of Pseudotsuga menziesii. Taxonomy (NCBI): domain Eukaryota; kingdom Viridiplantae; phylum Streptophyta; class Pinopsida; order Pinales; family Pinaceae; genus Pseudotsuga; species Pseudotsuga menziesii. The sequence continues at coordinate 24,148 of LPNX010092137.1, read as the reverse complement.
GCTACACAATTTGATAAATAACAATTTAATTAAATATACATACCTTACCCCTTTCTGAAATTAAACATTCAATATTCAAAAAAATAGAAAACTCATATTCTTAATCCATAAATCAAATCGAGCCACTAAAATTATACTAATAACTATGTAAGCTTATAAATAAATAAAACCAATGACTAATTTCAAAACACATTATAACAAAAAGTAACTTATAACATGATATAATAAATTAAAAATTATATCATTAAAAATAATGGACTTTCAAAGTCACTCAACAATAATCACAATTATCTATGATGGTTCATAATCGAGATCATTATGGCTAAAAATACAAAATAAGTTTTTTCATAATTTTGACAAATGACATGTGGTGTAAGCGCACAATAGGAATGTGCGAAGGAGGAGGCTATGAAATTTGTAATTGTGAGAGAGAAGGAAATGATGATACATAAGCATTAGTGATAAAGTGTGAGTAGAATATAAGAAAAAAAATGTGAAGTTCAAGTTCAAATGATAAAATTATGTGAAAGCTAGGTTTGTCTGCAAAGAATGATGATGATCTCAACAATAGTACAAGTTCCTCGTGGAAGGAGCGACATAAACCTTATAATATTTGAGGGAAACACTCTTAGTCTAAATCTAAGAGCGAAGGCCAGCTTACAAGATAGATAGGAATATTGGAGCTATGAACATGACTTAGTAGACTTAGTAGATTGAAGGAGTTTCTAAAAAAAGAGACAATTTAGAAAAAACCTATAATAATAAAAATAATGGTTTAAAAATTAACATATTTTTTAGTTATATATTTAGTAAAAAAAATATTAATATTTTTTCTATATTCATTGTTGTATAAATATAAATATGTTTTTTATTGTTTTTTTCATTTTTTCTAAGACAATTATTAAGTTCAAAGGAGGAGAGACATTATATATGAAACATGTATGCATGGATTTAAAAAAAAAAAGCGTATTCAAGGTATGGTAAACAAAATGAGTATAATTGTATCATAAGACGAACCATTGCAACAATATATTTGATATTAATTGTTTTTTAATCTATAGAGAGAGTTTAATTATAACATGAAATATTAATTTTCAATAGTTTTGTTGTTGCATAAGAGAAAACAAAATGAAACCATTTCAACAAATAAGACATGACGATAAGTCCAAAAAGGGTTGATCGCAAAGTTTGTGAGTCCTAATTAATGTGTTTTTCTTACTTGAGATTTCATATTTGTTGTGATGTAGATATGATGCAGGGCCATCCCAACTTGGGGCCGATAGCCGAAGATAGATGATGAGAGTCATCTAGAGGACAATCCAACGACCTCTAAGCGAATGAGAATCTAGTAGTCGAGGCCAGGAAAGTCAGGAAACCGATTGGAAGAAAACCAGTTGAGGAATAAATCAGTCATGAGGAAGTCGAATGATGAGTAGAAGAGTCAAGGAAATGGTTAAGGTGTTAGGAGATGACAGATGATGATTGGAGACGACCAACCAAGGAGTCAAGAGCACCAGTACACAGGTAGTTGTAGAAATTAATAAGGAGTTATGGTAAATGTTGAACCAGGCTAGGTGGTGTAATGAAAGAAGGTTGTTGCTAAAATATATAAGGATGGATGATTGCAGGGGCTTATAGAATGAGATTTGAATAGGAATGTGTGGGATTTGACCAAACCATGGAGGTTATAAGAACAAGGTAATGAAGAAGGAAGGTGGTTGTGTTCCTTTCCAAAATAAAGTGTTGTTAGTGATCAAAGCATTCACTTGAAAGCGTAATTCTTGTGTAATCGTGTGAATAACACACATGATACCAGTTGAGGTTGAGGCAACTAAATAGAGCATCAACTATTTTGTAAACACTCATGTAAATTGATTTCCTGAATTTAATATAATCCATAATTCTTGGTAGACTTCGTTGTGTGTTTATGTCTATTGGGTTTCCATTGTTTACTTTGATCCAAAAACTCTCTTCATAGGGAGTGCGTCTATTGGTTGTATTAGAGCATGAAGTTATCATGTGTAAGGGTCCATTTGTGATTGGACGTGGAAAGAAACTCTAGCTGTAGTTGGGTAGAGTTGTAGAGGGTAGTGGAGTGGAGATTTAGTCATATGAATAAGAAGAGATGGCTCACATAGGTCTTAATGTCCAAGGAAGGAGACTGTGCGAAGGAATAGGGGTCACTATCGACCGTGAAACATTTGAAGAATGTGTCCATATGATGAGGATGTTGAAAAATGAGTTGGAAGTCATAAAATAAGTGTAGCGACAAGAGTATGTTCCTAAATCCCTTAGCCATAGTGATGAGTAGGTTGAGGAAGGAAATGCTTAGGAAGAATAAGAGGAAACATATGAGCTAGAAGATAAACTAATCAGAGGTTTTCTCAGAGATGAGAGGTAAGGCTAAGATGAACGTACCTACCTACTCATGAATTTTGAACTGATTAGAGTTGATAGATTGGGTCAGGGATGTGGAGAAATGCTTTTACATTGAACATATAGAAGACCCCAAATTGGTGAAAGTTTCATGTTTAAAGTTGAAAGGTCATGCCTCATTGTGGTGGGACAATGTGCAATTTGATAGAGAAAAGAAGGGTAAGGAGAAAATTAAGTCCTGGGACAAGATGGTCGCAAAGCTAAAGGATAAGTTCTTGCTTACCGAGGATGTGATCTCCTTGTACAAGAAATTGTAGAACCTTTGACAAAAGGAGTTGACCGTAAAATAATTAATGGCTTGAAGTATGCCATCTAGGATGAGTTGATCCTCTCAAGGTTTAGGACAGATAGAGAAGCCTATTAGTTGGCTCTGAAATCCAAAGATAAGATGACAAGAAAAATTGTGGTAGCCAAAGGGAAGTGTTAGATTTTTATCATTTAATCAATATGATCCAAGATCTTATCTGAGAGAATAACATGCACAACAATAATCACAAGAGACAAGAGACACAAATATTTTTCCTCGGGGAAACCATAAAGGTGAAAACCCCAAAAATTCCTTAGAGATAGAATGAGCACCAAAAACAAAAGTAAAAACCAAAGATACAAGATGATATTCGACAGCTATTCTCTCTCTCCCTTGTGTGAGCTACTTCTCTCTCACTCATGCGCTACTGTTGAGTAAGTGTGTGTGCCAAATAGAGAGTCTTACTCTCTATTTATACTTGTTTTCCACTTGAGTTTTACTCTTACAGGGCCGACCTCACTAGGAGAGTCTAATAACCCTAATACCCCTCAACTGTGGGGACTATTGCCTTGACTTACAACATAGGGTTAACCTGAACTCAATTGTGGGGACTATTTTTCCGACTTACAACAGAGGTTTAACCTCAATGAATTTACATGACTTTATTATATTAATGACTCTCTCGATCGGAGGAACAAACATCTCCATCGGGTTATAATGAAATACAATAAGAATTATACAAGTGAATACATTCCAAAGTTACAAATACATCAACACTCCCTCTTAACTAGGAAGGTATTATCTTGACATAGTTCATCAACGCAAGTATTCATCACTGGATCATCATCAAATCTACATCATCATCAAAGATGGATCATCATCATCATCACTGCTCCCGCTATCTCGAGCAAATGGTGTTATCTCTCAATTCTACTCGTCATAGGAAGTTCTACAGAGGCAACCCTTTTTCATGCTTGATGTAGGCCTAGCCTTCATGTATGTCTTTATCAACAGATCCAACCCTTTTTCATGCTAGATGTAGGCCTTTCCTCTGCAAGGACTTCCTTTACATAGCTATCCCTTTTTCATGCTGGATGCAATACCTTGCATCTGCAAGGATTTCCACTACAGACCTAGCCCTTTTTCATGCTAGATGGAGTACCTTGCCTCTACAAGGATTTCCAATACAAAGGAAACCCTTTTTCATGCTGGATGTAGCACCTTGTCTCTGCAAGGATTTCCAGTATAGAGCTGTCCCTTTTTCATGCTGGATGCAGTACCTTGCCTTTGCAAATATTTCCACTATAGAGCCAACCCTTTTACATGCTGGATGTAGTTCTATAGAGACAACCCTTTTTCATCTTGGATGTAGGCCTTTCCCTCTACAAGGTCTTCCTCTACAGAGCCAGCCCATTTTCATGTTGGACATAGTTCTACATAGCCAACTCTTTTTCATCCTGGATGTAGGCCTTGCCCTCTGCAAGGTCTTCCTCTACAGAGCCAACCCTTTTTCATGCTGAATTTAGTTCTACAGAGCCAACCCTTTTTCATGTTGGATGTAGTTCTACAGAGCCAACCCTTTTTCATGTTGGATGTAGGTCTCAACACTTATATACGACTATGGGAGGCCCATCCTGCCACCATGTCGAAAAGGCCCAATGCTTTTATCCATCAGCATGGTAGGACACACCATATACCATCCGAGGAAAGGCCCAACACTTATATCCACCGACATGGTAGGACACACCATCTACCATCCAGGGAAAGGACCTACACTTACATCTGACCATGGGAGGCCCAACCCACCACCATGTTAGAAAGGCTATGCACTTACATCTGACCATGGGAGGCCCCACCTACCACCATGCCAAAAAGGCTCTGCACTTACATCTGACCATGGGAGGCCCCGCCTACCACCATGACAAAAAGGCTCTACACTTACATCTGACCATGGGAGGCCCTGCCTACCACCATGTCAGAAAGGTTCTGCACTTACGTCTGACCATTGGAGGCCCCGCCTACCACCATGTCAAAAAGGCTCATGGTCTCATCACTTCCCCTTGGAAGAAACCTCGATCTGGAGAACACCAAGCTTCTCCCTGAAGTACTCAAACTTCTCTCTGGCCATTTCTAGCATAGAATCATAGCATGGATGATTACGCCCAAGGATAACCTGCGATCTTCGCTAGGACTGATTACATCCAAGGACAACCTATAGGACTAATTACATATGAGAAACCTACGAGCTTCACTAGGATTTTATGCTTAGACAACCTGTCTCACCAACTATGCTAGAACTCCCTCTTTCGAGAGATCTTGATTTGGATCACAAACTATATCTTCACTATTCCTCTCTCGGCTATACTCAACACCATGCTGGACTCCATTCTGCCAAACCAGTAGCCCATATTGGATCTCAAACTGAAGAAGCAACCCAAGGTGGCCTTCTTCTCATTGGCGCTACCAATCCGAATCAACATAACCATGCAGGTTAGTCTTCTGATTTGTATCATACTTGAACCCACACTCAAATGTACCCTTCAGGTACCTCACCGCATGATTTCCAATCGTCAGGAACTGGATCATTTTTTTCATGACAAAGAAAATATCTGGTCTCATGTTCGTTAGGTACATCAATGACCCAATAATATGACGATACATCGTGGCATCAACCGAATTTGATGAAGCATCACTCAATAGCTCCAAGTTTGATGCCATAGGTGTGCCCATGGCCTTACAGTCCATCATCCCAAACCTCTTCAGGATCTCCACTGCATACTTCCCTTGTCCAAGGGGGATTCCATTCGTACTCTGCCACACCTCCATGCCTAGAAAGTAGTGCATCATACCTAAGTACTTCATCTTGAACTCGGTAGTAAGTTTCCTTCTTGAAACTTTAATGAGTTCCTCTTTCCTTTTCAGGAACAAGTCATCGACATATAACAAGAGCATCATTGGTCTTCCGCCTTCAACTGTGAAGCAAAGGTTGGAATCTTCTTTACTCTCAGTAAATCCTAGAGCCATCAGCAATCTTTCCATCCCATCGTACCATGTTGAACCTTGGGATCTTCTGCATTCACTCCCTTTGAAGTAGAGCATCATTCTCCCTTTTCCTTTCATACTCTATGTATTGAAACATTCTGTATTAGAGTGACAAATGGTTTCCTTTGCTACTAATGTTTTCTTGTATCCCACGATGTTTCCATTTACTGCATGTTGGATCTTGTAGATCCATATGGAAGACACTATGGACTTCCCTTTAGGTCTCGATACCGCATCCTAGACATCATTCTTCTTGAATTGGTACTCTCCTTCCCTTTGGCCACTTCTTCATAGCTGGAAGGTTCTGCATCAATGATTTCGCTCAACATAACTAGATTGTGTTTGAGGCCTCTTGCTTTCCTTGGATTATTCTTCATATACGGTTCTATTTATATTCTTCTGAATCTCTTTCTTTCGCTATGAAAGTTTCTTGGTTCATCTTCATGTATGCTTATTGGAGTGAATCTTGAACTGTCATCACTTGTTCTTCAGAACAAGTCTCATCCTTCTTTTCTTGTAGGAAATTGTACGCTNTGCAACTATTTTAGCCAATACAACATTCATCCATATCTCACGGAAACTTTCTAGATGCTTTCCATCTCTACCATGACATCATTGAGATTGTGCACTAATACAATACATCAACAAAGAGGTTTCATTATAGATAAGTAGTAATGGAGTAATTCATAGCACCATGGGATACTTACCCATCACATGCATATTAGTAGTATACTGTTCATTATTCTATTGTGCATAATACATTTCACAACTAAACAATGTCATATAAACAACTAGATATATAGGAAAAGACAATTCAAATACTTATCTTTATTTGTTTTGTGGGTATACTCCTTCTTGTGCCTTCAGCTTTATCATCTTCTTCATTCATGACATCATCATTTCTTATCCAAATGCTAACATGGATGAGAGGTTCTTTAAGAATTAAGTTCTTTATATTCCTCATCGCTTGAGGGATCTTCTTTGAATCATGAGAACTTGATCTTTAGTTGCTTCCATTTTCTCTTCTCTTATTATGAGTCGAGCTTCTTCTTGTGTGCACTCTTTCCAGAGTCTGCTGAAGGTAATCACTTCCTTTTGGCACACATTCATCGAATGAATGAATCCCATGATCCTGAGAGGCCATTCAAGGTAGTTATAACAATATCTTGTTCTTCTTTGATTGCTTCATCGTAGAAATGAACACTTCCTTTTGGTGTCTTCAAGGATTACACATGAGGGATGAGATGATATTTAATATAATCTGCAATGACTCTCTTGGCTCTATCCTTAGCCTCATCTCCCTCTGGCTCCTAGACTGATTTGAGGTGTCCGTCCTAGTTCCGGAGCTGGCTGATCTAGGGTTTGTCAGAGAAACCCTAATTTTCAAAAGTTGGAATTTCAAACTTCTAATTGGATAGAAATACAGGCCTCTTCAAGGTGAGTTGTCCAATGTACTCCTTTTCTGAAAACAATGGAGGGAAGCTCTTGGAATAGGAAGCCTTAGTTTTCCAATTTCTTCTGTAGAAATTCCTGATATAGTTTCTGCGGTATATCCAAAATTGATGCTCCTCTATGTCTGAAAGTTCACATTGAGGTATCATTTTCTGTCCTCTTTCTAACACTGTATATTAGAGTAGAATTGGTTTCATTAATTGGGACTTATGCACGTTTTCCCAATGTGACTTATTTCAAGACTATTCAGAATAATGAACTTGTACGGACTGCCATGTGTCACTATTTCACCTTCGGGGTATGAAACTCTTACCACAGAAAGTACAGTCCATGGCCTATCTGGAACATTTTGATAAATTTCATTTGGACCTTCATATCCCTAGATATAGCAATTTTCCCTAGGCCACCTGTTTAAGGATGGATTGTGGGGGAGGTTGGAACCCTGAATTGGAGGAATCATATATCCTATAATATAGCGAATATGAGGATGAAAATTTTACACAGGGTTCGTTAGGAATTTATATTAAGCATCTAAAAGGTTTGTCTCGTGATCCTTCTCCAAACTTGAGATATAGTGAATTCACAAAAATGACTAGTTTTAGTCTTTTAGGGTTTTTCAAATTAGGGTTTGAATTTCCCCGAGTTCTACCCAACCAAAAAATTCGATATTGGTTTCTAAATTATGATTTTGAGGAGGATATAAATCCCATGCTGGGATCGCTAAAAAATTACTTTTCTATGAAAATCCCTAATTTCCCGCAGTAGTGACAGGTCAAAAACTGAAAATGCCCGAAATCAAATTCTGCTTCGACAGAAAGATGTGCCCTTCAATGGAGAGTTAGCCTAGCCTTTTTTTCTTGATGATATATGGAGAGAGACCCAAAAAGTGAGAATCCCTAGATTCTGCAGATGCACAATGTTTTCTTTCATAGAGTTTCTGATACCATGTTAGATTTTTATCATTTAATCAATATGATATAGGATCTTATCTAAGAGAATAACATGCACATCAATAATCACAAGAGAAAAGAGACACGCAGATTTTTCCTTTGGGAAACCATAAAGGAGAAAACCCTGCAACTTCCTCATAGATAGAATGAGTACCAAAATCAAAAGTAAAACCCAAAGATACAAAGATGATCTCCGACAACTGTTCTCTCTCTCCCTTGTGCAAGCTACTTCTCTCTCACTCATGTGCTATTGTTGAGTAAGTGTGTGTTCCAGATAGAGAGTCTCACTCTCTATTTATACTTGTTTTCCACTTGAATTTTACTCTCAGAGAGTTGACCTCACTAGGAGAGTCTAATAACGCTAATAACCCTCAACTGTGGGGACTATTGCCCCGAATTACAAAGGAGGGTTAACCTCAATGACTTTACATGAATTTATTATATTAATGACTCTCCTGATCGAAGGAACAAAAACATATCCATCGAGGTATAATGAAATACAATAAGAAATATATAAGTGAATACATTATGAAGTTACAAATACATCAACAGGAAGATGATTTTCATAGGTGGGAGGATTATTTCTACCAAGGGGAAAGGAAGCATAACAAAGAAGGAAGTCGTCGAGGATAGAAGATGAAGAGATGAGGCCACGACCAGAGAGTATGCACTAGAATATTGGTGGGATAGACGACGAAACACAATTGGAGGCCACGGAGCTGACAGGTGAGCTGTAATTTGTTACAAATGTCATGAACTCATGAATAAGGCATATGAATGCCCAAAAAATTTGCACTAGCAATTAGTTGGAGACTAGATGTCGTACGAACGACAAGTCCGGTACACAGATGGGATCAGCCATCGGAAGCATTGAAAATGATGACAAGGAAGAGGGAGGTCAAAACCTCATGGCTAAGTGGACATTGATCCATTTGACCTAATAAGAGGAGGAAGAGTCAGTGCATCGGAAGTCTATTTTACGAATAAGGGTGAAGATAGTTGATAAGTGTTGTTTGATGATCATCGATGGGGGAAACACATAAAATTTAGTCTTGACGAAGGTCATTAAGAATTTGGGTCTAAAATTTCAACCGCACCCTAACCCTTATAAAGTGTCGTGGTTGCAGAAGGGATACCACATGACTGTCACCAAACAATGTTTGATAAACTTCAAGGTTGGACACCTGGAAGATAGTGTATTATGTGATGTGATTCCTATGGACGATATCCATCTGTTGTTGAGAGGACCATGGTAGTATGATTGGAATATGATCTATGATGGCCATGCACAGTTACTATGTGGAAGAACGACAAAAAACAAAGATTAATCCATCCACAAAAGAATGAAGACTATGGGAAAGGTTAGAACAATTATTGGGAGAAAATAGTGTTGATGCGTTCATTCAAATAATTCTTGGAGGAGGAAAATAAGAAAATATATTGCTTCAGAATCATTCGAAAGGGTCTAAATGTGGAACGATTAAAAGAATAAATTTTGACAAAAGTTGGGAGGATGTTAAAAGAATTCAAGAACATACTAGTCAATGAGATGCCGACGGGATTACCGTCGACGAGGAGTATATCTTACTAGATAGACTTGATACTGAGATCGATCTTACCCAACAGGAAACCACACCAAATGACACTGACCGAATTTTGAGTTTAACCAACAAGTCGAAACATTGTTTGATAGAGGGTTTATCAGAGAAAGTTTAAGTTTGTGTGCAGTACCATCTATATTAGAACCCATGAAAGGAGGAAAATGGAGGATGTGTATTAATTTAAGGGCCATCAACAAGACAACCATTAAGTATAGGTTTCCATTGTTGAATATGGATGACTTGATTGATTTTTTGAGTGGAGTAAGATACTTCACCAAAATTGATCTAAAGAGTGGTTACCACCAGATCAATATTAGAGAAGGCGATGAGTGGCAAAAAACATTCAAGGCGAAGGAAGGGTTTAATGATAGGTTGGTTATTCCATTTGGGTTAACCAATGCACCAAGTACATTCATGAGGCTGATGAATGATGTGTTAAAACCATTTTTGGGAAAGTTCATCATAGTGTATCTCGATGAAATATTAATCTTCAGCAAGACATACGATGAGAACTTGTTGCATCTCCGAAAAGTCCTATAGAAGTTAAGTTAAGAAAATTTGGTGAACCTACATAAGTCTTCCTTCATGAGAGAGGAACTATCATACCTAGGATTAATGATTTCCATAAAAGGGCTAAATATGGATACATATAAGGTAAGGGTAATTTTAGAGTGGCCAGAGCCACTGAGTGCCACCAAAGTAAGGAGTTTATATGGACTTGGTAGTTTCTATAGAAATTTCATTAGGGACTTTAGTCAAATCTATGCATTATTGACGACATGCATGAAAATGGGTGAGTTCAAGTGGACAGAAGCATCTTGACAAGCCTTTGAGAAGTTGAAGTAGAAATTAACTCAAAGTCCATTATTATATCTCCCAAATTTTGAAAAGTTATTCCAAGTCGACTGCGACGCAAGTGTATTAGAAATTGGAGTTGTGTTGAGCCAAGAAGGCGAATTGATCACATTTTTTAGTGAGAAGTTGGATGCCGCCAAGAAAAAATATTCAATATATTACCAAGAGTTTTACGCCATTATACAGGTATTGAAGAAGTGGAGACATTATTTGTTGCCTAAGGAATTCATAATGTTTACCGACCATTAGGCTCTGAGATATCCGAATACTTAGACTAAGTTAAACCAGAGACACATGAAGTGGGTTGAATTCTTATGGAGCTACACATTTGTTTGGCAACACAAGTAAGGTGATACCAGCAAGTTCGTCGACGCATTGAGTCAAAGAATAGAATTGCTAAACATGACGACTATTTGCGAAACTGGGCTAGAGTCACTGAAGACAAAGTATGGAGCCGATGAAGACTTTAGAGAATCATAGAAATCTAGTTTAAGGGGAATCAGTTATGTGTTCCCCAAGGATCAGTTAGATAAAACTTCATCATAGAATTACATAGTGGAGGATTGGTAGGACACTTTGATGTTGAAAAGACTAGAACTTTAGTTGATGAGAGATACTATTGGCTAGGGTTTTTGACGGACGTGTAGAAGTGGGTCTAACAATGTAGGGTATTCCACCATGAAAAGGGAAGGAGTTAGAATACTATACTATATGGACCATTTCCAGTGCCGACAATCCCATGGGAAGACATTAGCATGGAATTTGTGTTGGGATTATTGAAGACGCAACAAGGTGTCAACTCCATATTTGTGATAGTCGACAAATTTTAAAAAATGGAACACTTGATTCCTTATCGGAAGATGAGTGATTCCATAAGTATAGATTTTCTATTTTTCAATGAGGTTGTAAGACTGCATGGTTTTTCGAAGAGCATAAATTTGGACAGAGATACAGAATTTAGGGGTCACTTTTGGAGAACCCTGTGGAAGAAGCTGGATACAAGATTGCAATATAGTTCTTCATACCATCCATAGATCGATGGGAAGATTGAATTCATGAACAAGGGTCTTTGAAATTCATCGAGATGCTTAACTACCAATTGAGTGAAGCGATGGGAGAATGCTTTGACGTAGGAATAATTTGCGTACAACAACTATGTTAACTAGTTGATGGGAATGATACCATTCCATATTTTGGAAGGACGAAGTCCAAATAGAGTTACATATTTGATAGAAATGTCTATGGAGGAGCATAAGAGTGCAGACACCGAGTCATTTTCTAAGAACATGAAGGAAGTGTACGACAAGGTGAAATGACAATTGTAGAAGAGTAACGTGGCATACAAGATAAAATTCAATCAAAAGAAGTGACTACAATCTTTCGTTGAGGGAGATTTAGTCTACAAAAATTTACGGAAGGAAAGGTTCCCTAGAGGAGCATACAAAAACCTAAAGTTGAAGAAAATTGGGCCATCCAAATCCTTAAAAAGTTTTCAGACAACATTTATGTATTGGAGTTGGCAGAAGAGTTATACATCTCACTAACATTCAATATTGTCAACTTATACAAGTATGAAAAAGGGTCGATCAGTGAAGGAGAATTGACCATTGATTGTCAAGAGAAAATGATAGGGCGACAAGAAAATCAAATTGCCGAGGTGTTAGGAGAATGCGAAGAAGGTCAAATGAGGAGTTCCAAACAAAATAAGTAGTTAGTTTACTAGGAAAATAGGGGAATAAAGGAAGCAAACTCAATCTTGGAGGAGTAATTTTGAAGGCTGACAGAGGAGTCCAAATATTTTCAACCTGGGGGACTGATGCATGGGCATCCTGACCTAGGGACAATAGTTGAATATAGATGGTGAAATTCATATAGAGGACAATATGAAGACCTCTAGGAAAATGGAAATATGACACTCAAGGTTAAGAAAGTCAAACAACTAACTGGTTGAGGAATAAATCAGTCGCGAGGAATCCTGTTAATGAGTAGAAGAGTCAAGGAAGTGACTGAGGTGTCAAGAGACAACATATGACAGTTGGAGATGACCAACCAAGGAGTTGAGAGTGCCAGTACATGGGTAGTTGTAGAATTTAATAAGCAGTTATGACTGTTGTTGAACCAGGCCAAGTGGCGCAACAACAAAAGGTTGTTGCCAAAATATATGAGGAACATATGAAGGATTTGGATGATTCCATGGAATTCTAGAAGGATATTTGAAGATGAATTCAAGGGATTTAACTAGACTATGGAGGCTACAAGAACAAGGTAATAGAGAAGGAAGGCGGTTGTGTTCCTTTCCAAAAGAAAGTGATGTTAGTGATTAAAGAATTCACCTGTAAGAGTAATTCTTATGTAATCATGTGAATACCACAACTAATACCAATTGAGGTTAAGTCGAATAAACAGAGGATCAACTCTGATATAAGCACTCAAGTAAATTGATTCCTAAATTTAATATAAGCGATAATTCTTGGTATACTTGGTCGTGTATTTGTGTATGTAGTTTTTGGTTTCCATTGCGTACTTTGATCCAACAACGCTCTTCATAGGGAGTGTGTCCATCAAGATATTTTAAATGATTAACAATCATCCATGGATGTTTCTCTAATAGGTGCTAATATAAAAAGAAAATCCATCCAAACACTTGACTAGCATTGGATTATGTATGGGTTTTGAGTATATGTTGGGGTATTAAGGGTTAATTGAACAATTTTCAAATAGCTAGGTTGTTTTACTTCCTTTATCAATTAATTAAAAGAATAATAAGAAAAAATTAACTATATCTATGAAACTTTGTTATGGCATATAAAACTCATAGAAAATAAAGTATAGAGTGGATCCAATAGAAGATATCTTGAGACATGGTAGGCAGAATGGCTTCAAAAAATGTGTATTGTGTATGCAGCATTAACTACTATTGTATTCTTTTTTATTTACACAAGTGTGTATATTATAATATGAAATGAATATATATTCATTAACTTTATTTGCATATTTGTAGATGGAACATGAAAATGAAAATGTTAAATTCAAGGAAATCAACAAAAATTCCAAACAAACCAAATACAATATACCATGCAAGTGATGAAGATATGAGGCATGCAAGCAAGTCAAGCAATGGTAGTAGTTCAAGTGATGAATCATGATCATCGAAATTGAATTATACTAGTTATACATTTGGGAATGTTTGTCTCTAAAAATTAGACATATTTTTAATGTGTACATATTGTCCCAATTGAATGATGACACACAACCAATGTAACAATTATTTATTGAGATTTTGAATATCATGGGATTTAATGACATTAAGTTGTCCCATTTTTAATACCAAGGGGTCTCTTATTCGTACATAATAAAATGCATTTCTTATTCTATTGCATTTTCTAATGTCATAAAATGTTATAGTGTTGATTAAATATATGGTTTTTTACATTGTTACTATGAACACATATGTAATCAAATGGTATATTAACTTAGATACAAATATTAGTACAGTGATTATATTTAAAAACATTAATTAAAATATAAAAAACAAAATTATTATAAAAAAATATTTCTAATAATTAATTGACATTTTGTTAAAAAAGAAATAATAAATTGCATTTACATACCCACAACTTGGAAAAATTCAGCAAAATAACATATCATTGCATTGTATTTATTTGAACTAAGTGGTGTAGTTAATGCATTGGTGTGGTTTGTACATAATTATGCATTGATACGAAAAACCTAATATAAAATCACTAATGTGAGAAAGCTATAATAAAAGCACCAGGCCTCTTTAACAACTACAGACACTATTTTTATTGTTGTCGTTACTTTTATCACTATCGTTACAAGAACTTATAATGCACAATTTGATATACACACAAGTTCTTTTACTTATGAAATGTGCACTAGTGCATAACATATATTATAAATCACCAATACTACTTCCTTGAACAATATTTTCATTATTTTCATTAGTATTATCATTGTCATTACAAGAACTTATAATGCATAATTTGATATATGCGGTAGTGATTTTACTTATGAAATACACACCAATGCTTAATATATATTATAAATCATGAGTTTGTAATATATTACAAGGAACCGATACATATCTTAATTGGTACACTAGTACGCATTTCTAATATCAGTTCGGTGCTTTTATTAAATCTAAAATACATATTGGGGCATCTATATATGGCATATGCATCAGTTCTTACTCTAGTATTTCGATAGAATGGTGTGTATTAGTTGGTAGTGCACTATTTTGTAATATATACTATAAGGAACCAATGCATAGCATAGTATAAAGCATTGCTGCATATCCAATTGTGGCACATAAGTATGTATCGATGCTTTCAATATCGAAGGCTTTTAAATATGTTGTACACATCGATGCTTAGTGTTGGAATTTTGATTACCCAAGGTGTATTAGTTGGAAGAGAACTAATACACTATAAATATAAGTAATGTACCAATGTAATTAAATAACTGAAGCGTGCAAATTTAAAAAACATATACTAAAACTTTTTACTGCTTAGAATTGTCAGTTATATTGATAATCTACTAAAATATCCAGTACCAATAGTGGAGGTCTTATTTTTATAATTTTGGTCAACCTCACACTAAAAACATTTGCAAAAACCTTCGCTAGAAAGCTCTTTCCTTGTAGTGGACTAAGGGAACATTGTATGGGCCATACTACTAATATCTACATAGGGTAACTCCCACCTATATGATTTACTACATGATTTTGGTTAATTAATATGTTCTGACCAATAGACATGATTTAACAACAAGACTAGGAGGTTCTTGAGGAGATGTATCTATGACATGCCATATTTGTTTGCTAGATTATCGGGGTTCCTACGGTAAATAGTGTAAAAGACTACATTATCAAGAGAAGGATGAAACTTGCATTTTTCCAATGGTGGTGTTGAGGCCAGTAGTGGTGATCATTTTGAGGGTATTGGCATTTGCCTAGTAGGTACTATTATTGAAGGTAGTAAAAATTCACTAGTAAGTATTGATATTAATAGTGGTGGCGATGCCAAGGGAAAGAATATGAGGCCATTAGAATTGGTAGTGGTGTGGTCAATGGTAATGTTCATGCTAGTGGTAGCATTCCTACCTAGAAAACTATTCCTATGGACACTAATTTATCATATATATAATATTTGAGTAGCAATGAATAAGTATGCATTTTTTTATTAATTGTGTGCATTTGGCATATCAATTAATATATATTGCTTTTAATTTTTCATATCACATATTTAATAGACATATTTCATAATAATTAAGGTCTCTTAACCATCTACATGTTGATAGAATTAAACCATTCATGATACATTGTAATGATGGATGATTCCTGTTGTGTATCAAAGTCACATAGAAAAAAAAAGCACACACACACACACAATAAACAATAGAACTCCACCCACTTAGAAATATTTAGACTTTACCTAATTCTAGGAAGAAACATATATTCTAATTCATTGACAACAACAACAATAACACATTTTTAGAGATAGGCTCTCTGCCTTCTACACACTCATTCTATGGTTATGTAGAATTTATTCATCCATTAGAGTAAATGTAGGGTTTAAATTGGGCCTTTTAAGGGAATTAATAAAATGATAGTTAACATAATAAAATAATATTTGTGAATTTAAAAAAAAGAGAAAAAACTACTTTTTTTCTTCGTATTTTCAATATATCTCCCCGATATTTATTCAAATTTCAAGTGGGATCACTTGTTGAGGAAGAATTCAATTCCACATGCAACAAGTACCCACACTGCATACTTTTGATGGGCCTCACCCCATGAAAAAAGAGAAATACATTTTAAAAATGTGTTACTTCCACAAAAACGAGAATTGCATTTAAAAAAAGTGTTACTTTGAAAGTAACACATTTTTAAAATCTATATCTCGCTTTTCATGGGGTGGGGTCCATCAAAAGTATGTAGTGTGGGTACTTGTTGGGTGCAAAATTGCACTCCGCTTCCAACGAGTGCTCCCGCTCAAAATTTTAGTAAAATCACAAGGATATATGTTGAAAATATGGGGGAAAAAAATAGTTTTTTATGACAAATATGCCAAGTCAACCATTATGGTTGATTGTTTTCTTGAAATTCTATTGGTTGACTCTTTTTTTTATGAGGCCCATTTTGGTTGGATCTTTTTCTTATGAGGCCCATTTTAGACCCCAAGTTTCCTCTAATGAACACTACATACTATATTTCATATATACTCTACAACTCTATGCCAGAAGGCCATGTGCCATCGTAGTGACATAATGGATCTCATTCCTTCAAACTTTATTCTTGTTCTTTGGGAGCTCCCTAGCCTTCTTTTCTCACTTGTATTTATTACCTTTAGTGTTGTAATTGAATTCTTTGATGCTTGGCCTATTAATCTTCTTACTATGTTATTGACCAAATCTCGCACACATGCAACATTTTGGTAATTATTGTAGAATTACATTTTAACATACAAAATTCTTATCATTATCATCATCCTCATAAATTTTAGAATGGGAATTGAGAATCACAATGGAAAATTACATCATTCTATACCTATGTGACTATTCTTAGTAAACATGTGCAAACTTATGTGGGTAAAGTCTTTAAACCCGTACAGTTGTATCGATAAATGGACCATTAATTTTCCATGACAATTTAATGATAACAACCAAATTTTATATTCAATATTACGAAGTTCCCCCTTAAAATTCTTGAGAGAATTCAATAACCCCATACTTATACCTCAAATATCACTTCATGAGTTGGAGCATTCACATTGAAAACTAGATGTTTGAAGACCTCCATTTGGCCTGTAAAAGGAAGACATGAGCATGCATTCCATAAGATAAATCTACATCAAGATTATGTTGCAATAATTAGTTTGAGAGTTCATCTTTCACACTCCTTTTTATTATCATTTGGCATCATAAGGCTCCATTGACTTCTTCCTCAAGAAGCAAGTGTTTCTCCTCATCATTCCAAGTTAGTCAACAAGTAATTTGAGAGAGTTCAAAAGGACACATCCCTAAGGGAGAGTGTTGGCTACAAATATTCGTTCTTCTAGATGGAACCATTTGTATACAAGTATTTCCATTGGACAATACTATATGGTTGAAGCTAACTCTTTCTTTTTGTTTTATGGTATTTTATTTCATTCTTATTTTTTGATTTTTTCTTTAAGATGTTAGTGTATGGTATACTAATAATCATTCATGCTATTTCCTTGGTTACAACTTGCAAGGAGAGAAAGGATTGCTCAATCTTGTGACAATTTTCCCAAAATATTATTGGCATAGACACTACTTATGTTTCTTATCTATATGTTTTATTTTATTTTTTAATTTATTTGGGGCATTTTGCAGGGTCATACTCTTGCCATTCATACCCCCAATTAGCGATATATGCAGGATCAAGGCCCATTTCCATTCAAATTTAATCCCATTGTAAAAGTCGCTGTGAGGTCAAATACCTAAATTCAAGGAAACCTTGAACATTTTGGCCTCAATCCAGAGATCAACAGAAGCCCTAGGAAGGGTTGGCTCTGATACCAATGTAACGGTAAAAAACTGTTTTATTGTAAATTCTCAAACTTCCACTTTCTAAAATACAAATAATCCATGGGTTGATAAAATAGATATGATGATAGATGTTAGAATATTACAACATAGATCTCCTTTAATATGGCTTGAGTGTTTCATAATGAAGAGTTATGTCCCTTCACATTAATAGCTAACTACTATAATAATTAACAATTGTTATTTAATTTAATTATTATCCTATTTATGTTTGTTACATTGCCACTCCCTTAGAAAGGCTTTGTCCTCAAAGCCTTGTAATGTTTCTGCATCATTTTTTGTGGTGTCGCAGCTGATGAAACATGTTGATATGAACTACTAAGAGTTGAAAACAACTTTCGATATTTGGACGAATCAATGCATCCCAAATTGATTTGTTTTGGACTGTTGGCATTCCATACTGATTTATCGTTAGGATATTCGATCACATTGGTACCGTTATCTTTTGACATTTCCCACTTTTTAAAATATCTGTTTTTATGGTTGGGGTGTCAATATGGAATTTACACAATGTCATTTTCTTTTACAAGTGTCATCTTTTGAGCATTCATCTGAGTAGAAAGTTGTATTTTTGTCTCTTGAGGTTTTAAGGTTTCATTTTGTATCTTTTCCAACTTGTTTTCTAACTACATGTTATCATTTTGAAACTTCTTAATCACTTCTACATGTGATTTTATGTCATCTTCAGACTTCTTAAGTTGTTCCTTATGATCTTTGTTATGCCTTTTGATACAACGATTTTCTTCCTGTTTGTCTAGAAGTTTTCCTTCAATGTCTTCTGTAGATTGATCTATCTTCCAACTACTTTTCAACTTCTTAATATTTGTGACTAGTGTCTTGTTATGATTTCTTAATCTGAAAATTTCTTCGGAATTGCTTGATAACACCTTGTTGAATTTTGTCAGTTCCAACTTATGTGTCTTCTTACTGTCGTCATACTACTGCTGAAGTTTTTCTTCTTGATGTTGATGATGACGTAACTTTGTGTCTTGATTTCTAACTTTCTTCGGACTTGCACTAGTTCGACATCTTTTTCCATGATGAGTTTTTTTAGATGTTTTATTTCTTCTTTTAAATCATTATCGCTTCCATATGGTGATTTGCTGTCATTTTTTGACTTTTTGATATGGTCTTCTAGGTTTTGATTATGAATTTTTAAACATGATCTGTCTTTTTCCTGGTCAGATAACATTTTCTTGTTATCTCTTATGGTTCATTCTAGCTGTCGATTTTGATTCCATAAGCAGTGATTCTCATTGGCTTTCCACTCTTTCAACCACTTTTGCGTCTCCACCTCATCTTGTAGACTTTTATTGATCGCCTTATATTGCTCTAACTTGTCCACTATTGTTTGTAGCTGTGCCTTCATTTCCGAATATGTAGATTCCATTGTTTGTGACTATGTTTCTACTTCACTTTTGTCTTCTTTTCTTCTAGAAGGGTAGATACAAAAGCTGTAATAATTCTCAATGTCTCTTTTGGAAAAAACTTTCTTCGACTATTTCTTGTTAGGTCAAATAACCCTTTTTTTGCCAAAAATAATTATTATAATTTTCTTTTTATAATAATAATTATTAATTAATTAATTAATAATATTATTATATTAATGTTTTTTTTTTTCCAAGAAAAAAAAGCGTAATTTTTATTCATCTTTCGAGATCAAAATTACATTCAGTATATTCACATCAAGGTGAATTCCAAAATCCAAATAATGGATCCAAAATATAGACTATACAGTCTTCTGTAAGAGAAAAAACACAAAATCAAGCACTTAAGCTTTTGAAAATATAAGGATATACAGAGATATCATTCCTCCAACATACTGACAGCATACAACCATCAAAATCACTGAAGTATCGTGTTCTGTCCACCAGAACTCAAGAATAAAACTAAATCCGATATATACATAAAAAAAACTGTATCCATATATATTCCAGAAACAATATCCCAAAGATGAGATCCATTAACTTCCATCGCGGTCATCTGGAAATATACTATCCGAGCAAATGTAAACTCAGCAATAACGGAGAGCAAAAATATCAAACAGTAAATAGGCAGCTCACAAGACTGTCAGCAAAACCCATCTGAACCAAACTGAAAATATCATAACCTGTCCAAACCTGTTCAGACTTAATATACCGGGATATACAGCCAAAAGAACACTGAGCCATTCAGCTATAATGCAGTATACACATCGAGCAAAAAATTCAAAAGAAACTTTGATCTGCCACCGAGATCATATCAACTGTCAACTAAATACAGTCAAAACTTGAAATCATGAAATATTCCAGCCATATACAATGAGCAAGGAGAAGTAACCGCGACACAAAACAGTCATAGGATCTGTCCAACCAAAAGATCAAAATGTGATGCTAACTCAAATAACATCAAAGAAAGGTCTGTGATAATAAGACTGTAAGCTGCCTTCAGTAGATTCTGTCACCAACCAAGTGCCCATGTCCAACCGGAGCCCTTCCTTGGAAGCTTTGTCCGCTTCCTGGTTATTTTCCCTGTATATACGTCGGCATGAAAAGTAATCAAAACGGAGGAGGAGCTGTCGAATAGAAAATATAATATGATCTAATCTCAAATTCCTACACGCTTGTGTATGGTTGATCCATTGTATAACATTCAGAGAATCCCCAAAAATATTAAGAGAAGTAACACCTTTCTCCAAAGCAAACATCAACAGTAATTTAAGACTCATTAATTCAACAAAATTATTTGTGCCTCCCCCAAGCCCCAAGGACATAGAAAAGTAATGAGAATCAGATAGGAATAGAACAGCACCACCGCCACACAAATTATTTTGAGCTGCCCCATCAAAGAAGGCCCACGGAAGAGATCGATCAATATCTAGTGCAGCAATCCTTCGAACTCTACCAACCCGAATACGATCTGGGAAAGAATTATATAAACCCACTGACATAGTACCAGTAACAACCGGAGAGCGAAAAACATCCTTAAAAATAGCCTGATTACGAGCCAACCAAACCCCCCAAAGGACCAGCAATGGTAATTTAGGCTGAGACAGATTTGAAGACCTCCACCAAGTAAGCCAGGCATCTCCAACACTAGCCCCTTCCCATTGGCAATGAAAACCAGTCAAAGTGGACACTTCCTTCCAGACATCAGTAATGAAGGAACAATTAAGGAACAAATGCATAGAAGATTCCAACGCCGATTTACATAAAACACACCATCCCGGACCCTGAAAGGATCGATTCTGAAGAACATCCCACGTTGGAGCCTTATTATACAAAACACACCACATAAACATCTTTGATTTTGCTGGGCAATTTAACCTCCACAGAGACTTCCACCACCATTCTACATCCCTTTCTGCCAACCCAGAACATAGAGCAATATACCCAGCCTTAGGACAATATACACCCCCCGGATCAAACTCCCATACCAACGAATCATCATGATCCGTGAGTATAATGTTAGCTCTCACCAATTCACGAATATATTGCTCCAAAATAACAGTCTCCCTAGCCCCCAAATCAAAAGAACCAGCCCTTTTCCACAGTTGAAGCCATGGCTCATTAAGCCTTTGAACAGCTAATTGATTTAGCATGAAGACCCCATGATGGCCTAACAGCTCAATAACATCAGGAGGAAGAAGGTGTTCTTGAAAACTGCCCATCCATGGGTCCTTACCAATCAAAACACTCTCCCCATTACCCACATCCCAAGCTAAGTGATTTCCAATCAAATCAAAAGAGTTAACAATTGCTTTCCAAATAACCGAGCCTCCTACATGAGAATTCCTGGGATTTCTAACCCAATCCAGTAGACTCTCACCATAAATATACTTCTGTTTTAATACCCGGGTCCATAGGTTGGAGGAGTTTAAAAGTCTCCACCCTCCCTTTGCAACCAATGCTTTGGAAAACAGAAAAATATCCTTTAGACCCCAACCTCCAAATCCTTTTGGAACAGCAATCCGTTTCCAGTTCACCCAAGGAGTAGTCTGATCTTCTTTATGACCACTCCAGAGAAATCTAAAACAAATACTCCTAATCCTTTCAAGGATCCCTTTCGGAATCCAGGATAAAGACATCCAATACACCGGAATTGCCTCCAAAACAGTTTTGACCAAGACTAATCTGCCAGCTCTTGAAAGCCACTTGTGACTCCAAACCATCAGACGTTTCTCAACCTTTCGTATCAACCAAAACCAGTCCTGTTTCCTATAATTGTTTGCTCTTAATGAAAAACCAAGATATTTGAGACCTACTTCCAATCCTGCTGAAGAAAAAGGAAACAACCTCAAAAGATCTGATTCCTCTTCAGGTCTTAACAAATGAGTAGTCAATGACGATTTGCCAGCATTTATCTCCATACCTGTGGCCTTAGAGAAAAGATCCAGAATCTCCTTAAGCACCTTAGATTCTCCTTTAGATCCAGAGCAAAAAATCAGAACGTCATCCACAAAAAGTAGATGTGTTATATATAGATTTGGGGCAATCTGAATCCCAGTAAAACGACCACTTGCACGAGCGCCTCTTAAAGCCCTGCTTAGACCTTCTGTAACCAAAAGAAAGAGGAGCGGAGACAAAGGACAACCTTGTCTCAACCCTCTCTCTGCATGAAAAAAGGATGAAGCTGCACCATTGATCAAAACAGAGAAAGAAACAGAAGTAATACAAGACATAACCCATCTTATAAAATGGATACCAAACCCAAGATGTGTTAGAAGCAACCTCAGATAAATCCAACTAACACGATCATAGGCTTTCGAAAGATCAATTTTTAGGATAGCCCCCTTCATCCTTCTTGCTTTAAGACTGTGAAGGCCTTCCTGAGCCACCCCTACTGCCTCATGGATCTGCCGACCTTCCAGAAAACCAAACTGTTCAGCCGAAATATGTTCTGAAAGAATAGACTTCAATCTAACCGCTATAACTTTTGAGATAATCTTATAAACACAATTGCACAATGAAATAGGCCTGAAATCATTTAGAGTTCTGGCATTGTCAGATTTTGGGATAAGAGAAATAAAAGTTGTATTAAAACTCGCCGGAATCCAACCAGAAGACCTTGAATCTTCTAGTACCTGAAACAAATCCATCCCCAGAATGTCGAAGAGGGCCAAAAAAAAATCAATAGTCCAGCCATCAGGCCCTGGACTTTTGTCTTTTTGAAAACTTCCCATAACCATCTTAAGTTCTTCTTCCGAAACTGCCTTCATAAGATCCTCATTGCCCTCCTCATCCATGAATCGAGGGAACATCTGTGCAATTTGAATAATCTCTGCAATTGAAGCCTGAGCTGGAGCTTTGAACAACTGTTGAAAATGAGACACCCCACATCTAGCCTTTTCATCAAAAGAAACATATGAAGAACCTTCCTCATCCTGTAAACTCCAAATTGTATTTGCCACCTTCCTACCTCTTGCATATGTGTGAAAAAACTTGGTATTATCATCTCCACATTCCAACCAAACCGCACAACTTTTTAATCTCCACGCTTCCTCTTTTTCCAACAAAAGAGTATTGTGCTTCCCCTCCAACTTGACCAGAATCTCCTTTGACTCAGCAGATAAAAAACCCCCTCCATCACCTTCATACAACAGGAGGAGAGCATCTTCAATAAACTTCAGTTCAGCCTCATCTCTCTTCCTCTTTGCTACAGCCCATTCCTTTATCAGCACCTTAAGTCGTTTAATGTTATCTGCAAACTGTAATGCAGCCGATCTGTCACAGTCCCTCCCAAAAGGAACCCAGTGAGAAAGAAACAGATTTTTGAAGGATTCGTCCTGAAGCCAACATTTATTGAATTTTAAAGGGCTTGGTGGATTGTTGGGCCCCTTTTTAACTTCAAAAAAGATAGGGAAATGATCGGAATGACCCCCACTTCCCACCCATTTTCTGACCAAGAAAAAACTGTCTACCAACTGCTCAGCAACCAAGAAGCGATCAATTCTTTTAGCCACCCTAGCAGCCCCACACCGATTATTCCTCCAAGTC
>LPNX010092110.1:9034-19691 GCA_001517045.1 Pseudotsuga menziesii | reverse complement strand
GGAATATTCTAGATCGCCTGTGGCATAACAACATACAACATAGATAAAGAAGGGACTCCCCCTCTAATGGATTAGATTAGAGCATGCTAATATCTAGAGCTTGTTTGGGTCATTCATGGTTAAGGGGAATGTGCAAAGTATAATGAAGGGAAACATGTTCCAACTATTAGTATTGGAGCGAGCAAGTCCTCATCAATAATCTTGATCATCTGCAACAACTAAAATAGAAAAAGATATAATAAAGGAGGATCAACCGCCAATAGTTGAGGTTGAACATAATACTTCCCCACAGATAATATGGGTTGTTTGTGTTTGAATATAAATTAAAGGGGCTATAATGAAGAATCACATGCCAATGGATATGATTAAGCTACATTTATCTAACAATTGATCTCGATCATTCGTGCAATAGGGACTCCTCTACCGACAAAAGAAGATACTTGATTCCTCCATGAATCACAGATTCACTGTACAAATTGAGATCTGATCTAAAAAATTTACCATGGATCATTGATTCTCCATTCTCACAGAAAAATACAAAATCCGAGGCAAGAAGGAAGAGGGCCTGCCAAATTCTAAGTTCCAATGATAGGCTAGATCTTCCAGTTATGTCAAACCTAGAAATTCTGGGACTCCATGAAGATAACATTTATATCATTTCATAGGAGAATATATTGGAATTTATTCAACTAAAGCTCCATAAAAGACCCATTTGAAGTATTTATGCAAGATGCATTTGAATTTATGTGCTAAAAGAAGCTTCTGAGAAAAAGCAATTCCCTAGTTTCATAAAGCCCGAAATTCGAAGCTGCAACTGATCATAAGTGGTTTAGAAAGTCCATGAAAGGTACCGGTATTGAACACAAGTAAGTAAAATTGTTAGTATCTAGACCTTTTCTGTTAAAGTGTATCTATACCCATTTAATTAAAATAGAATTTTCACATTTTCTCCCTTGTTGTGTTCCTTCCATCGTGTTTTTATCTAAAACTACCATGTACTTATTTTTCCTAAAGTCTCACAATGCTAAGGAAAAAATACACTTGCACGATCTTGGCCTCTTAATCCCTTTCATACCAATCCAATGTGTTTTTATCCAAATTTTTACCCTTTATCGATCAATGGCCTAAGGTTCCCCCCCCTAATTTGACTAAAACCTAAACCAGACAATTCATAGGAGCTGCTCTTGGGAATTTTCTTTCTCCAAAGTCTAAGAATAGATTATGGGATTCTGTGTTAGCCCAACACCTGGTCCCTGAAGTATTCCCTTTCCTTGAATTTGTTCATCTCTTTGCAAATAATTACAATCTGGCCAAGTCCATTATTTACACTAGCAATGGTCAAACTATCCTCTTGGATATCTCAACTTTTTCAATTTCTAAAATGTTGGGTAATACCCCTTCTAGTAAGAACAAATCCCCTGAAGAGTAGGCCATTCGCTATAAAAATATGAATTCAACTCTACAAGAAAAAGTATATACTTGAATCCTATCAACTCATGGTTAACAGTAGGTTCCTCTTGACCCATGGAAACATGCCAACCTCTCACTTTGGAACTAGGAAATTGTTTCCTCTTTTAAATTGATTTTTGGGAGGGATTTTGATGATGTCGTTGATGGGGGAATGCCAGTAATGGTGGATGCATATAATTACAAAGAGACACCAAAAAATAATTATGGAGAGTCCATAGCAATGAGAATTAGGGATCATTTAGAAGATTGTAGTGAAACTGGAGTTTTCATATATTACTCTTATTGTATATTTACTCATATTTTATCAGTCTCAACAATCTGAATCCCTAGGTATCTATAAAAATATAAATAATAAACCCAACATAATATACGACTACATTCCCTTGGTCAAAAAAGGAAAGGAAGAAGGGATCACCTAGTCTCGCTTTGTATCTCATTTTATGTACTAGATATTTGCTCTTTGATTACTAGGAGTGAACTTGAGCACATGCCCTAGGAAATCAAGTCATATTTACAACTTGGAGAGGTATTCAAGAGAGGATATTGGTATTTATCAGAGTATTACATTGTCATCAGGATGTATGGCATTGATCCCCCCCACATATATCCCAAGCTGCTCACTCCTAGGAATTTTGTCCTTGTAGAATACATAAAACAAATGGTAGAGGTGGAAAATCTTCATTTTGTTAAATCCAAGAAGAAAGGAACCCCCCACATATATCCCAAGATGCTCACTCCTAGGAATTTTGTCCTTGTAGAATACATAAAACAAATGGCAGAGGTGGACAATCTTCATTTTGTTAAATCCAAGAAGAAAGGAAGAGATCATTTTCCAATAGTCATGGGAGGATATGCCATTAAAAATAATAAATTCCTTGAACAAATCACAAAGGTATTAAAAAAAATGATATGAAATTGGATATTGCATGGAGATATGATCCACATTTTTTGATCGGACAAGCGAAGGGAAGAAATCTCCAAAATCCACAAGATCATTAGTCTAAACTAGAGTTGGAAAAATTATAAAATAAGGACACCTTTGAAGAAGTGAAAAGAATAATCTAAGAGGAAGAGTAAGCTAGTTGAGGAAAAATGTGGATGGAAGGAACTCTAGTTGAGGAAAAAAGAAGGATGGAGTTCCCATTCACTATCATTCAGAGCAGATGGAAACTAACCTACAACAAAGGTTAGAAAATGAAGAGTAAGAATGCATTGAGTGGAAATACAAAGTCACTGATAGTCTCATGGAAATTTCCTAGTTGAAAGATCTCATAAAAAAGAAGAATGAAAATCTTAAAGTATATGGAGGAAATCTCAACAAAACATAGCAAAATACTCATGACTTAAATAAGCTCACAACTAAGCTTAAAATGGAATTCGAGGATTTGCGAGCAAAGCATCTTGATTCCTTGGGCCAACACAAAATAGTGGAGAAACTGATTATGATCAAACAATTTTTATGGAAACATATCTTTGAGGATTTGATCAAAATTAGATCTCATATGCAATGTTTTTGGATTTCTATGGAGTTTTCTCAAAAGAAACTACATTTGTAGAGAAGAATCAAATAGACATACATGGTCAATGGGGTAACAATTAAAGTCAATGAAGATATATGACAGGACAAGGTCCATTAAATAGATTGATAATTGTATATATGAGTACAGTTCCTTGGGAATACTTAAATAAAAGATAATGGGGTTTGCAACTTTACTCAACCCATTCTTTAAAACAATGAATGCCATGACAACTAATGGGCTTCCACCCCCTTGGAGTGAGGAATATCAACACATGTAAAATTTATATGAACAGAAAGAGACGATGCCTGATTTTACATCAACTACTGAAAGAGTAAATATGCCTTCAATAGATGAACTACTAAATGAGTTGCATCCTGCAATTGATACTGCTACTTTATTAAAGAATTTGATTGCAATCCTGGGGAAAGTAGACTACACATCTCAATATGAATTAGACAAATATTTTAGGATTTTGAAACGTAGACAAGGATTGAATGAGCGAGATTGGAAGAATATGCATATTTTGAGAAACAACATGATAGAGGAACAAAAATAGATGCAAATAACAAAGGGATCATGGGAATCCTCTTAAAGCCCCAAAAAAGATATGCAGAGAAAGATAAAGAAATGAAAAAAATGAGAGGTGAGTTTGCTAAAATATGCTGCAAGATTTGCAAAAAAATTCAAACCAAGATGCTCTTAAGACAAAAATCTAGAAGATAATGCCATGACTGAATTTGGAAGCTTAAGACTTTTGATCTTTTGTTCTGGAAGACCTACTAAAATGGCTATCTTGTGTATCAGATTTGATGTTATAGTCAGTAGCCAGATTGATATATAAACTGTCTAATTGATATTTCTAAAGATCTAAGTTATGCTCAATCATAAATCCAGAATTAAGATGTGGATATAAAGTCATCATTTTTTCTATAACTTCTTTATGATTATATATGAAAAATAGACACAAGGATCAGGCTCACCTTAAGTTGTAAAGCACCATGTTTCTCTGATTGTAATGTGTGCTGAATATATCAATTTTTTCAGATGGTTAAAATTTGGACACTGTAATGAAAGTGCACGCATATGATTGTCACATTTCATCAAATTACCTAAGGACATTTCAAATATCATCTTATATGAGTAAGTACACTAAATTCGGTTAAAACATGTAACAACAAGATATGAACAAAACTAATTGTGAGGAGTAGTACAGAAAAGCTTAGATGCACAAATTATTAGGGTTGATGATACCCAAAACGTGCCCACATTTGATGATATAGGGAACTAGGCTTCTCAGACATTCTCAGAGTGAAGAATCATTATTGTTAAGGAGCCTAAACATGGCCAGGAATCTGCCCAAATCTAAAGATTCATGGTTGGTATGGTTGCATTAGGTTGGAAATTACACTGCTGACCAAAAAATTACTGAGCATCATCACATGTAGGTAGAAAAAATAAAATATATTAGGCTGAAAGAAGGCATTGGAAAATTTTATAATTGCTATCTAGTTATTTCGTTAGGGTTAGCATCACAAAGCAGTTGGCATTTTTGAAACACAAAGGGTAAAGGTATGACTGTTCATTTAGTCAAATATTTGTAAGGTCATATTTCCCTTATAATTTATTGACTAATGACATTCAGTTGAGTGTGTTGTCAACAAGTATTAGAAGTATTGGTTTTTATGTTCTACACTCACTCTTCACAGAGTTCTACGATCACAGAGAATAAGAAAACATTCAACAAAGATAGAGAGACATCACCAATAATTTGACACAAGAATCCTGTGAACATTCCTATTTTATTATTGGTCGATCCTTTGTAAAGTTTACACAATAGATCCTAGGTGCAAAAATCAACCCTCAATACTTCGAAGAAAGAAGCATTTATACAATTATTTACATCTGCTCCTGTCATAAATGACTAGGATATTATGGATAAAATATCTAACTAATTAGATCTCAAATTACAAAATATAGGGATTCTGTTCATTTGTTCGAATCCTTGGTGCTGATTTTGTGGAAGTAATTGGTGACTCATATCTTTGACTTTGGCTATTGTTCCATGCTGACTTGAACAAAGACTTCAGTTCTTGGTTGTTTTTAGCTTCCTCTTGCAATTTTCTAATCTCTTGTCAAAGGGATAGTCTCCAGAGGGATAATGGCCATATGCACACTCTGTTCTTTCTCCTTTATCGATTTATCCATTTCTTCTTCCATCTCTCTTATCTGTGCATTCTGTTCCATTATAAGTTTCAGAATCTCCTCTTTGTGACATTCAGTTTCAGCCACCTCTTTTGCTTGTGAATCCTCTGTGGCTGGAAGCTTCAGCTGCTTCCAGAATTGGGTGTAGGTGTTACTTTTGAGAATCTCATTCCTTTGCTTGATTTACTTATATTTGTAAAAAATGTTTGACTCTTTTTGTCCATGAGCTGATATCAACTCAAAAAATATGAATGCTACCTTTGTCTCTTGAATGTTGTCCTGCAAAAATTTCATGGACAATTATATTAATATATATACAAAATTACAGAGTTATAAAATTACAAAAAATGCCCTTTAAAGAGGCCTTTGAGAGGAGCAACTTTTCAAAACACAACTAGTGACCATCAAACCCAAAAATACAAAAACACCAAATATGATTTTCTTATAAACTTTGATATTGGAAGAACATCTGAAATATGACCTACCAAAACTAGAAATCTTCTCTGTCATTTCACTCGTTGTCATCATCATCTTCTTCTAAGTCAAACTCCCAGAACTCTCTTCACCTTCTGATATATTAACCAACAATGTTTGGCCTTATTCATGAGGGGGGTAGTTGGAATCTAATCTCACTCTAGCTACCCTACCTCCACCCTGCCAACTGTGCACTACCATAGGACATCTTTCTCTTTCCGGTGCTCTCAGAGAACAGGGACAACCAAGAGACAGACAACTAACAGGTCCATTAGACACCAGGAGACAATCCATCTTCCACCAGCATGATCCTTATAGAGACATTGTCAGCTTCAGTGTTATATAGCCTATAAATATGCATGAAAGAGAGATCATTAAAAAAATCTACCTGAGTATTGAAAAAAAAACACTCTTACTATGTCTCCATATTCCCCACATTATAAGCAATATGTCTCCATTTCCCCAGATTATAAGCAAAGGAAACTTCTTATCATGATAACTAAGAATCCACTATAGAAGGCAGTCTTGTAATAAAGCACATTTCTATGACTTGAAAAGATACCCCAATATAGGTAAGAATAAGCACAAGTTGTACATAAATAATGAAAGGTTGACTCATGCAAGTTAAGAAATGTTAAACAACAAAACTAGAAGAGTTCATGTGAGAGGTGGGTTTCCTAAAATATGCTGCAAGATTTACAAAAACACTCAAACCAAAGATGCTTTTAAGATGAAAAACTAGAAGATAATGTCATGAATGAATTTGGAAGCTTAAGAACCATGCATCATTCTAGGACTGAATTTCGAACCAGAGCTGTTCATCCTTAGCAACCCATGCATCATTCCAAGTATGTGTGAAGTCTAGCAATATAATCACTTGAACCAACAAAAATAGACTAGAGCCAAACTTTGACAACGTCTTTGTCATTAACAGAGTTACACATGTTAGCTTTAAACATCATCAGTATTGCATAAACATATTGAAAATACAACAATAGTTCTATCATCTCTCATTTGCTCAATAAAATCAACATATGTTGATGCAGAACGCATAAATCAGTC
The DNA here is from genome assembly GCA_001517045.1 of Pseudotsuga menziesii. Classification (NCBI taxonomy): domain Eukaryota; kingdom Viridiplantae; phylum Streptophyta; class Pinopsida; order Pinales; family Pinaceae; genus Pseudotsuga; species Pseudotsuga menziesii. The sequence continues at coordinate 12,963 of LPNX010092110.1, read as the reverse complement.
ACAATGATGGAACTAAAGTTCATTCTAAATGGTATTGGAACTTCACCAATGAAAAAACTTACCATAAAAACTGAAGACATAATTGGGAAGGAAAAACATCAAAACTACCAGCAAAGCCCAACAAATGATCTTCACAATCCATCCACTGTGGTGCCACCCAATCGAAATGTCTTTTTGAGTCTTAATTCCAATCATCGTGACATAAAATATAGTGAAATGGATTTCCTACCTTATTGTAAAACTCAACAACAAACCATCTTTATGCTCCAATTTCATTATCATTATTTCGATTATAGAAATGGAGAGTTTCAATATTTCATAGTGGATGATCATTTCTACAACAAAATAATATCACCATCAGGGATAATGCAAAAAATGTGTGGCACTCTGTATCTTCAATATACATCCTTGATATAAGGAAAAACAATATATATTTTTATCAAAACCATGCACGATTGTTAACAGGATTATAAGCATCCAATAGAGACACCCTATATCAAAACTGGTCATCATTATATACATACAAGGTCAGCTTGTATACATCACTTTTGGTCATCCTACAGGAACATTATATAAATATTGTTGGGCCTAAAGGAACACTATCCGGTGTCCTATCAAATATAGACCTAGAAAATTTATCAAATGAACACTGAATAACATCCACTAATCCTATACACACTTGTTGGAAGTTTCAAAACTCAATTCTTACTACTTAATTCTATATCTAGGAAGGGTTCCTATGAGGGAAGAGTTCCTTCCTATAAAGTTCATGCATTGTCGAACGTACTTCCTATAGAGTTATTGACCTAATAGATATTTATAAATTTGGATTCTCAAGGAGGCGGAGTTCCATCCAGGGGCAAGGTTCCAGTCGAGGCAAATTTCTACTCATGGCAGAGTTCTAGCCGAGGCAGAGTTCTAGGTCAGGGTAGAGATCTAGCCAGGGAAAAGCTCCAGACGGGGCATAGTTCTAGCCAAGGCAGAGTTCCAGCGAAGCAAAGTTCCAGCCAGGGCAGAGTTCCAATCGGGACAGGGTTCCTATGAGGGAAGAGTTCCTTCCTATAAATTTCATGCATTGTCGAACGTACTTCCTATAGAGTTATTGACCTAATAGATATTTATAAATTTGGATTCTCAAGGAGGCAGAGTTCCATCCAGGGGCAAGGTTCGAGTCGAGGCAAAGTTCTACTCATGGCAGAGTTCTAGCCGAGGCAGAGTTCTAGGTCAGGGTAGAGATCTAGCCAGGGAAAAGTTCCAGCCGGGGCATAGTTCTAGCCAAGGCAGAGTTCCAGCGAAGCAAAGTTCCAGCCAAGGTAGAGTTCCAATCAGGACAGGGTTCCTATGAGGGAAGAGTTCCTTCCTATAAATTTCATGCATTGTCAAACGTACTTCCTATAGAGTTATTGTTGTAGCAGATATAAAATATTTGGATTCTCAAGGAGGCAGAGTCCATCCAAGGGTAAGGTTCCAATCGGGGCAGAGTTCTAGCGGGGTAAAGTTCCACTCATGGCAGAGTTCCAACATGGGTAGAGTTCTAGCCGAGGCAGAGTTCCAGCCTGGGCACAGTTCCAACCGGGCACAGTTCTAGCCGAGGCACAAATCCAACAGGGGAAGATAGGGTTTTTTTCAATGAGACCCAATGGAATTTATGCATTGGGGGGTCAAATTTATGAAACTCTACATGAGAGCCTGAAGATGGATACATCACATCCACCAAGCCTATACACACTTGCTAGAAGTTTCAAAACTCAATTCTTACTACTTAGTTCTATATCTAGGCAGGGTTCCTATGAGGGAAGAGTTCCTTCCTATAAAGTTCATGCATTGTCAAACATACTTCTTATAGAGTTATTTACCTAACAGATATTTAGATATTTGGATTCTCAAGGAGGCAAAGTTCCATCCAGGGGCAAGGTTCCATTCGGGGCAGAGTTCCAGCCGAGGCGGAGCTCCAGCCCAGGCAGATTTCCATCCTGGGCAGAGTTCCAGCTGGAGCACAATTCCAACAGGGGCATAGTTCCAGCTAGGGCAGAGTTCCAATCGAGGTAGGGTTCCTATGAGAGAAGAGTTCCTTCCTATAAATTTCATGCATTGCCGAACGTACTTCCTATAGAGTTATCGACCTAGCAGATATAAAATATTTGGATTCTCAAGGAGGCAGAGTTCCATCAAGGGGCAAAGTCCACTCATGGCAGAGTTCCACCCGAGGCAAAGTTCCAAGCTGGGACGAAGATCCAGCCCGGAAAGAGTTCCAGCCGGGGTAGAGTTCTAGCCAAGGCATAGTTCAAGCCAAGGCAGAGTTCTAGCCAAGGCACAAATCCAACAAGGGAAGCTAGGGTTTTGTTCAATGAGACCCAATGGAATTTATGCATTGGGGGGTCAAATTCATGAAACTAACTCTACATGAGAGCCCGAAGATGGATACATCACATTCACCAAGCCTATACACACTTGCTGAAAGTTTCAAAACTCAATTCTTACTGCTTAGTTCTATATCTAGCCAGGGTTCCTATGAGGGAAGAGTTCCTTCCTATAAAGTTCATGCATTGTCGAATGTACTTCCTATAGAGTTATTGACCTAACAGATATTTTGATATTTGGATTCTCAAGGAGGCAGAGTTCCATCGAGGGGCAAGGTTCTAGTAGGGGCAGAGTTCCAACCGAGGTAGAGATCCATCCCGGGTAGAGTTCCAAGCCAGGCAGAGTTCCAGTTGGAGCACAGTTCCAACAGGGGCATAGTTCCAACTAGGGCATAGTTCCAATCGAGGCAGGGTTCCTATGAGAGAAAATTTCCTTCCTATAAAGTTCATGCATTGTCGAATGTACTTCCTATAGAGTTATTGACCTAACAGATATAAAATATTTGGATTCTCAAGGAGGCAGAGTTCCATCTAGGGGCAAAGTTCCAGTCGGAGCAGAGTTCTAGTGGGACAAAGTTCCACTCATGGCAAAGTTCCAGTCGAGGCATAGTTCCAGCCAAGGCACAGTTCCAGTCGAGGCACAACTCCAAGAAGGGAAGCTAGGGTTTTGTTCAATGAGACCCAATGGAATTTATGCATTGGGGGGTCAAATTCATGAAACTCTACATGAGAGCCCGAAGATGGATACATCACATCCACCAATCCTATACACACTTGCATACCTTCCAAGGTGGATGAGTAATTCTCTAGGCTTTAGCATACCTTCCAAGCTACCTGCAAGGTTCTGTCAGGAATGTGGGCTGTGGTGGCCTAACGATATGAATTTTTTTCTCGAATCCATGATGCTTACTCAAGGTAATGGTTTTCATGGTGGGGCGTTAGTGTCTAGTAATATCTACCGAACTTGTCGCTTGAGTAGATTAGCACTAGTAGTGAAATGGTGGGGTCAATCCACTACAAGCAATGTCAATAAGCAAAACTCGTCATTCCAGGGCCATTATTCTAGTTCCAATCAGGTCAAATTTCCAACCAGGGTGGAGTTCCATCTAGGGCAGAGTTCCAACCGGGGCATAGTTCCAGCCAAGGCATAATTCCAATCGGGTCAGGGTTCCTGTGAGGGGAGAGTTCCATTCAATAAATTTCATGCATTGTTGAACATATTGAGCTAGCAGATATTTAGATATTTGGATTCTCAAGGAGGCAGAGTTCCATCCCCCTAGGGGTAAAGTTCCAGTCGGGGCAGAGTTCCAACGAGGTAGAGTTCCACTTGGGGCAGAGTTCCAGCCATGGCATAGTTCCAGGTTCTGAATTTTTAGGGTCAGTTGCTCCTATCAATTTGCGCCCATACTTGATGACTCCTTGACCTTCCCATACCTAGAGAAACAGTCATTTCATTAATAAAAATCATCTGAGGAAGTTATAACAACGAAAACATGCAATTCCATGGTAACAACATTATATTTTCGTCCACAATACAATCCATGCCATTAGTCATAGTCTTCAGAGGAA